>JAQJVL010000843.1:0-345985 GCA_035578905.1 Stictocephala bisonia
ATAAAGCCTCCAGAGGCAATTTAAACATCACAATCACGGTGCATTGCTAACAAACTTTGTTTGCATTTCTCTCGCTTTCTAGACGTCTCACGGGCCATCCTGATTTTTTCCCATGACCAGCTGGACATTCTAAACAAGTACATATAGTTAAGATTTCACTAGAAAAATTCAGATTTTTCATCAAAAAAGCGCCAAAGGTAGGACCATTGGAAGATTTTAAGTTTTTTGAGAAAAATCCAACCACGCACATCTTGACGTACGACACACTTTTCTGGGGTAGAATTATACACTAATTCAGGAAATGTCTTTCGTTTAGGTGCAACTCTCACAATAATGTCTCCAGAGGGAATTTAAACATCAAAATCAGGGTGTAATTGCTAACAAACTTTGTTTCCAATTCTCTCGCTTTCTAGACGTCTCACGGGCCATCCTGATTCTTTTCCATGACCAGCTTGACATTCTGAACGAGTACGTATAGTTAAGATTTCACTAGAAAAAATTCAGATTTTTCATCAAAAAATTGCCAAAGGAAGGACCATTGGAAGATTTGAAGTTTTTTGAGAAAAATCCAACCACGCAAATCTTGACGTATGACACACTTTTCTGGGGTAGAATTATACACTGAATCAGGAAATGTCTTTTGTTTTGGTGCAACTCTTACAATTAAGCCTCCAGAGGCAATTTAAACATCACAATCAGGGCGCAATTTCTAACAAACTTTGTTTCTAATCCTCTCTATTTCTAGACATCTCACGGGCTATTCTGATGCTTTTCCATGACCAGCTGGACATTCTAAACAAGTACGTATAGTTAAGATTTCACTAGAAAAAATTCAGATTTTTTATCGAAAAAGTGCCAAAGGGGGGACCATTGGAAGATTTTAGGTTTTTTGAGAACAATCAAACCATGCAAATCTTGACGTATGTCACACTTTTCTGGGGTAGAATTATACACTGAATCAGGAAATATCTTTCATTTAGGTGCAACTCTCACAATAATGCCTCCAGAGGGAATTTAAACATCACAATCAGGGCGCAATTGCTAAAAAACTTTGTTTCCAATTCTCTCGATTTTTAGACGTCTCACGGGCCATCCTGATTCTTTTCCATGACCAGCTTGACATTCTGTACAAGTACGTATAGTTAAGATTTCACTAGAAAAACTTCAGATTTTTCATCGAAAAAGTGCCAAAGGGGGGACCATTGGAAGATTTTACGTTTATTGAGAAAAATCCAACCACGAAAATCTTGACGTATGACACACTTTTCTGGGGTAGAATTATACACTGAATCAGGAAATGTCTTTTGTTTTGGTGCAACTCTTACAATTAAGCCTCCAGAGGCCACAAGGCAAGCCATGTGTATGAAAAGTCTCACAAGGCAAGGCATATTGTGTTTAATATATTCTTACAAGGCAAGGCTTATGTGTGAATAAATTCTCACAAGGCAAGTTATATGTGCGAATATATATACAAGTCTGTGGGTGAGACTATGTTCCTTAACAGTTAAAACACGTGTTTCTGTTATCACACTTTTAACCGCTAATAAACCAAATTCCTTAGTGTAAGGGAGTCACAATAAGCATGATCCCGTTATAATTTTGATTAAATTTCCATGTTTTATCCTAAACACGAATTAAGGGATCCTGAACTTCTACGTTTGTTGACATGGAACAGGAGTTCCTCATCGCTCGTGTCCTCCACCAAGTTTTCTTGGCCTTTTTTAAATGTGCAGGATTTTAAACTGAGATATCTTATCTTTTTTCTCACAATTAAATGACGGAACTTAATTCTAACATTCGTTCAACATCCGAACATGTATATAACTGTATACATCCTTTACACTTGAAATGTCCATATTTTTAAAACAAATTACATTCCATGCATGCATTAAAGGTAAACAAAGTACAAATCCAATATTTTTCTGTTTTGAAGCAAGTCCTTAAACCACTGATGATTGTAACTTTAACAATAAACAGCGTAGTTGCTGATCAGTTAGTGTGTGTTTTGGAGTAGCTGCGACAAGCTGATAGCGTGAGTCCCTTATCCCTAATGCCTCTCTAACCTTATCTCTTATCAACAAAGTTATTTTTGGCCTCTTTGTATCAAGTGTACACATATCAACATGCTCTTGTTGTCATAACCTTCCTTCGGGTTGGTCTATGATTAGGGATTACAAGGATATATCGATATATCGGAAATATCGATAGTTACGTTTCGATATATTAGTATCGATATTTTCTTTCGATAATATTAGCCATATCAATATTTTGGTCTGATATATCATAACACTAAATATTGACGTCATTCTCTCTACTCAAAATCATCAAGATTCGGAAAAAAATTTAAATTCTCTCTTGTGCGTACAAAACATTCGTTGATATAATAAAGTGACTTTAATAATTGTTTTTACGTGTGGTTAATGCACTTAAACATAGTTTATTGTAGACCAGTGGGTGGAATGGATAAATGAAGTTGTGTGTTAGTTGGCAACGCTGACTGTAACGTGCTTAGCCAGTCGCCTCACAAAGGATTATTACATTATTCATTTATAATTAACATAATAATGAAAGTTACGAGTATAATTATTCTTATTTTGAATTTTTTTTTTCCACATAACACATATCATTTGTTATATCCATTCCCACATATCACAACTTGTTTCGTCTAGATAAATGTATTCATTTTTACAATCACTAGGCTATTCTAAATAGTGACAGCTAAACATGAGTATATTTTTGGTCATGACAAGAGTTCGTGCATAATTTAAAACAGATAAATCATTTATAATTCGATATACCGGCTACCCAATATATCGATATTTTTCTTTTAGTACCAGTGTTAGATCGATATTTGGTTTGCTATATATCGACAGTTAGATATATCGATATGTTGAAAATATTTGCCATTCCTATATATTATATAACACTGTTGTCATACTCGAGGAGGGCCTAAATGTCACATGTCGTAAGTCATCAGTAAGACGCCGATCGTAGAGATGTGGGTGAATATGAGACGCGAAGGAGTGTGATGAGTGTATATGAACGAGTGTAGTCATTGTTACTAACTAAGGTCCACTGTTTCTCAGAAAGAGCTATTTATTAATAGTCCAATAGTGAAGGAAACTAATTTACCTACAGCTGTATGTGGAATCCGAATCAGGGAGTATTAGTCTGATTTTCAGCTAACTGACAAGCCTGACACTCAGTTATCTATACAACATCCAAACCATACTACCAACCAACATGGACGAGTGTTTAGGTTGGTTAGGTTAGGTTAGGTTACGTTAGGTTAGGTTAGGTTAGGTTAGGTTAGGTTAGGCTAGGTTAGGTTAGGTTAGGCTAGGTTAGGTTAGGTTAGGTTACTACTAGAGTTAGTAGTACCCACGTCGATGGCAACCACTGAGCGAACGCTGTGTCAGTAATTAAAGGACGGAACATAGAGCCTATTTCCTACAATCCCCTAAACATAAGGAGTAGGTGTGTCCTAATTTTCATAGAGCTATTTTACTGAGATTATGAGAATTCGCAAATAAAAAAGGCATTTTTAATAGTAATGCCTATCATGATAATTCACATTTTTCATTTATAATAGTTTTAATTCTATTGTCTTATAAACATTGCAAGTATATTTCTTTCAATATTCAAATAATGGACAAATAAATATTCAATGGACAATATTCAAGCTTACATCTCACCTTATTATTCTTTTTATTAATAATCTAATTATTATAATAGGACTTGGAAAACTGTCTAAATGGATTTTTTTCTGACATTCTACAGTTTTTTTTATTTTTTTTTTTACTTTTTTTGAAATAAATGTTCCATAAAAAAAATCATATAGTTTTCAGAGTGCATAAATTGGCCGTTTTGAGTATCACATAAACACTCACAAGTTGAAAATCCAGCTCTACCTAAGGGTGAGAGCGCGGAGTTGGAAAAAATTTGCAGACTGTCTCAAATTGGCGCTGAAGAAAATTTTAGTAATTTTTCAATAAGGCCATTCATTTCTGTAGCCACCTCAGCAAACTATAAAAACACTTTTTTACAAGATTTCAAAACGTCCGCATTAAAACTGTGCCATTTCGGAACCATTATCAACTGTTCAACATTCATTCGTTTTGCTCACCTTCAGCATAAGAACAATCATCCTGACAAAATTCAGCTTCATAATTTTATTATTTTTTTAGATTAATCAGTGAAATTTTGATTTCGTATACATAGATATAAATAATATTAACTTATTTAATTATAAAGATATCCCACCTTCTCTTATTTAATGTCTAATACGATGGAGGAGCCCCCAAAATAGTTAAGTCTAGAGAAATCACTAATTTAAAAATGTTTGCTAAAATTATATAAATATTATATGCAAATTTTGCAAATAGCAGTTATTTTATATTACTTTTTAAATTGTTCACTCTCATTTGTCTGTTTGGCAATATTTTAGTTTGGCCTTTTTTTTCTAAATCCAAGATCCATTGCAAGGATGAAATGTCTGCAACCACTTTCTAAAAAACCAGTTATAGAGCAGGGAAAAGAGGATTTCGAACAATCAGGGTGTTTTTGTGAATATCCTCACTGATTTTAGGATTAATTTAGCTCCAGTCGTAAATCATCTCACGCACGCACACACGCACAAACACACAATAATGAAGCATTGTTTAAAGTGATTTAAACAATGCTTAAAGTAATTACACACTTTTTTACGTAATTACTTAGATAAGAAAAAAGTCTGAAAGCATAAACAAAATTATTTGTTCTTTAATTAAAATCTAACTGGAACATTCTCATCTAAACAACTATTGATAATGTTATCACTTACCAACACTGTATTCACAGGCAGGACCGAAGAACACGTTCACGTTGTGCTTGACAGCCTCAAACGTGGCTCTCTGGCTGTACATGGCGTCACATTGATCGTCCCTCAGAAGGAACTGGAAGGAGAGATTCTTGGGGAACAACTGTCTACGATAGACTTCATCTTCTGCAAGCCTGAGGACTGGTTGTACTTTGGACAACGCGGTAATGTACTCCGAGGAGTTAGGGAGAAGGACAGCTGCGTAAATGACGGAGTCATCTAGGGTGGGAGGACTAACACAAGTGGCACTTGGTGATAAGACCTCACCTCCAGGCGTTACTGTCGTTGATGTTTGTTGTGACCCACTTGAAATGAAGGGAGAAGGATAAACTTTGTGTTTCAAACCTCTTATATCATCTACTATATCATATTCTGTTTTAGATTCGTTGCTAACTCGTGAACTCCCAGTAGAATCCTTTAAGTAATACTCTACTAGTCTGGAGTCTCCCCTTTTCTTAATATCTATGTTTTCTTTCGTGTTTTCTCTATACTCTACAAGTCTTTGGTCACTGCGCAAATCATCGTTAAACCTTCTACTTTCCAGTAGATCCTCATTAAATCTCCAACTCTTTAAATCTTCTTCAGTTTTCCTATTATCTTCTTTTTTGTGCCCACTTTTTCTTGCATTTCTTGATCTTAAACGCTCATGTTTTGATACCTGTTCACTGTTGTATTCTAACCGATTTTTAGTTTGTCTATCATTATTTGTATCTTCAAAACTACGCTGCTCTATAAATCGTTCGCTTTGCACTTCTTCGCGTGATGAAACATGGGATTGCCTGTCCATGTACATTCCCATAACACAACCAACGGACACAATTTCGATCCATAGCCCAAGTAGCAAAATCTTTGCTAGAATCTTAGTCATTTACAGTGAGTTTATTCTATTCTTCATTTATCGTCTAAATATTGTAAAGTCAGCTTTTCTTGGAAGGATGATTATCTCACAACGTGCAAAGTTCATTCTAGCATTGGTTCAATCTGAAACAAACAAACAAAATGTTTAGTTTTAAGAACTACAATAAATACCAAGTAGTTGTTTGCGATGTATTTTATTTATCATTTGGTAGAGTTCAAATCGAATTAGCTCCTCAAATAAGTAGTTGGCAATACTAAACTAGTACCTCAATTGCAAATAATAAGTATATTTCCATTCTCATTATTTGCTTTACAAAATGTTTTTTTAGACTATATATTCTATACAATAAAAATATGAAAGAAGTGCAAACGCTCGTCAAAAATAATTTTACAGAGAAAAATTGCAAAGAAGTAGTCAGTGTATATGCAAGCTCATTTTAAGAACGTATGGAATTAAATGTTGCATTTCTTTTTTTGTGCTTTTTATCCTTGAATTATATTTCATGAACTATTTACACCTGTTCCAATTAGATTTATTTATTTATTTATTTTATTTGTTTCGATTGCTATGAGTGGATCATTTTCTCGTGATTATATCTCAATAATTATTCAGTTTCCTTATAAAAAAGAAAGACACTTTTATCATAATTCAATGGATTCAAAACAAGTTTCTGATATCTGTGTGACTGACTACACTGATTTTTCAGTGTAGATACATAGCTAAGAAACAAGATTTTTTTCAGCGGAAGAACCGCAAAAATTACAAAAGTTAGGAAATATTTTCGGCCGAAAATATAGCGATGTGGGTACTCAAAGTGCGGAATTTTATCCTGATTACGAATATCACATGGTTTTTGCAATCGAATCACTATTAAGCCCGTTAGTGCAGGAAATGAGCCGATTTCACTAAGGTTACGTTCTATTGGGATAGGGAAATATTAGGTATTTCTAGGTTATGTTATGTTCAGTTAGGATTGTTTAGGTTTTGTTAGTTTATGTTAGGTTTGGTTAGATTGGTTAACTTGTTAACTTAACAAAACCTATCATAACCTAACCTATCAAAACCCAACCTAGCCCTCCTATCAGAATGTAACCTTATTGAAATCGGCACATTTCCAACGCTAACGTGCTTGATAATGGTTCGATTGTAGAATGTTACCATAATCGCGATCAGAACAAATTCAGCACAGTTTAAGTCCCGACACCACTATATTTTCGAAAATAAATATATTTGTGTTTTTCCTCGTTTTCGTAATGTTTCCGTATTTTGCTCTGAAAAAAAACTACTATATTCTTGTTTCTTAGTTATGTATCTACTACGAAAAAATACTCTGGTAAAAAAGTCTCAAGGCCCCTGTTCCATATAATTATCTAATTGAAGTTAATTTTATGTGTGGTTTTGGAAGTAAAATAGAAATTTTAATTAGTCCATATTCTTGGTTTAATAAATATGTGCTGTGATTCTCATGCATTTCAATATCGTGGTGTTGTTTTGTGTTTTGATCATTTAAAATTTTGTTTTAGAATACTGTGTCCATTTTTTATACAGTGGTTGGCGATTGTATATTTTTCTTTAGGACTAAATTTTATTTGAAAAATCTTTATAATATACTCATTTTAAAATATATGAATTATTCTTTTAATCAACAATTAATACTTTCAAAAACATTAAAATTAAGATTATTTATAAGAATAAATAGATTTAGCCATGTGAGTTAAAAAATGTTTAAACATATGATTATGTAAGTTTTAAAATTATTAATTGTTGTATTAAATATTTGTGAGGAGTATGGTGATGATAGCATTGCTATCGAAAGCCCTCACAAGTAAAGTTTGATTTAATTTGATTAAATATTGATTTAAAATTGTGTTTGAATTGACAATGTTATGCATAAAATCCAACACAGCTGCAGCTTCAACATACATACATAATGTTAATGACTGCAACGAGCAATAAACAGCTGTGACTGACAGAACCAATCAACATGTACAGAATGACACTAAGTTGATAGATTCTGGAAACAGCTTGGTTTGGAATTCCTGGACTGGAAATCTCTGCTTAGTTAGCCTTTTTCCTTTTTTTTAAATCTGTTTTCTGGTTCACCATCATCGAAATCATATGTTAAAGCTAACTTTACTGTAAATTTTAGTTAAATCTGCATTTTCATTCATTTTACTTAATAATAAATATATAATAGCTCAAAAACTCAACTAAGTTTTGGTGAATTTCTTCAATTAAAGCTGAATCTGTTTAGTTTATTTGTACAAGTAAAATGTTGGAATCTGTTGATAACTAAATAATAGTAACAGTACAAGGAGATATAACAAAACTTTTACTACAATTTCACTGACTGCTGTGTTGATTTTGAACATTAAATATTCAGAAAAATACGTTCATTTTGGTTTTACTAATTACTGATTCATACTAAGTAATTACAAGATGTCACTAGAAAAGTACTCACCCAAATGTTTCTTTTAATTTTTAAATTGTTGTATATTTTTTAATTTTTAAATTAAAACTTCACTCGCCAGTTGATAATAATTTAATAAAATTAACAATTCAGCCATATAACATTTGGAAAAATATTTTTAAAATTGTGAACCATACAACTTTCAGTCAGAATAAACCAGATTAAATTATTCTAGAGATCATGTCAACAAACTAAATCCATCGGCTCGCCTTTTGAATATTTAACTCTCCAGGTCCGCTTTCTGTCAATAAAATACAGTGGCTTAACATTTAGGATCTCACGTGTATTTATTTACACGCGTATCAATTTAGCAGCTTACACTGTGTAGTTGGATAAGTTAAGCTTGTAAGTGTTGCTGTCTATATGTACTGAATATAGTCGTTTTACTTAGATTAAGGTCTTCAAAATATAAAACCACTTATCTAATAAATTAACACATGTATTTCATATGGCAACTTATAATATATAATTTCCAATCGCAGAAGTGCTTGGATTTCTAATAATTTCAAATATTGAGTGGATTATTTATATAAATCTTTTCCCAAAATAAAATATACATTGGTCTGGAAATCATTTTGGGTTTCAGTTTATATTTGTTAACTTTTAGATATTTTCAAGTAGCTTTTTAGAACTGTTTGGTAAATTAAATGTCTATTTATAAGTGTTTTCACATAAATCATACATCTACGGTGGTATTGTTCCTCTCACCTACCAATATATCTACGGTGGTATTGACTCACCCACCCACCGGTATCTCTACGGTGGTAATGGCCCTCCCGCTCACCGATATATCTACGGTGGTAATGACTCCTCCAACCACCGACATATCTACGGTGGTAATGAGCCTCCCACCCACCGATATATCTACGGTGGTAATGACCCCTCCAACCACCGATATATCTACGGTGGTACTGACTCACCCACCCACCGATATCTCTATGGTAGTAATGACCCTCTCACCCACCGATATATCTACGGTGTTATTGACCCTCCCACCCACCGATATATCTATGGTAGTAATGACCATCCCACCCACCGATATATCTACGGTGTTATTGACCCTCCCACCCACCGATATATCTACGGTGGTATTGACTCTCTCATCCACCCATATATCTACGGTGGTAATGGCCCTCCCACCCACCGATATATCTACGGTGTTATTGACCCTCCCACCCACCGATATATCTACGGTGTTATTGACCCTCCCACCCACCCATATATCTACGGTGTTATTGACCCTCCCACCCACCGATATATCTTAATTTAACATAGTATTACTGCATAAAATGTAACTTTAACAAAATATGTTGCCTTAATGGGGCAATTTTATTGGGCCTGAATGCAACCAACCGAACATAACACAAACTAAAACTCTTTGGTAAAAAAACTATCAAGAATTTTCTTTTGTAGTCGGAATTGGGAACACGTAGTGGATTTTCCAACTTGTTACGTCTGATAGACGTGGAGTAACTTTTAAGTACAAGAAATGGAGAAGGTCAACAATGATTTTACTTGAGGAAAGTCTGTAAGGTGGATGTTAGCTTGTAATGGCTTATTTACTGTAAATTTTATAACATTTATAAATTACCACACAAAAAATTAATTAATAACCTAACCTGAGCCCTATTTGAAATTATTTACTTACTTTATTTAAATTATACTCAATAAAATTAATTAATTCATACGTTTTTGGGAATTTCGTCCAGGATTTTTTTTAATTTACTATATCAATCCCTTATAATAATGAAACTTCCAAGCCAATTTAATAGCGTCCAAGATCCTTTTAGCATTTTAACTTGAACCGTAACTTCTGACAGATAATGTAGAAATTCCAAAATAAAATCATATATTCAAATCATAAGAAATAATTATTTATTATAGTGAATTTAATCTTATAACTCCACCCAACTCACACGAATACTACTAATTCTGAATGCTCTCTACCCACAACAAATAAAAAACTACTTTCATTTGAGCTAGTCTTTTATTTTCACTGCGAGTTACTACATTTGACATAAAGTAGGTCGTCAAAGATGTTTATTAATAAAAATGTACTGGTTTTCCCAAAATACACACTTCTATTTTAAAAATCTGATAAAATTTTTAAAATCAAAATGCTACATGCATTTAAAGTTTTATCATTATTTAAAATAACTTCAGTGAATTAGTTAAATTGTTAAAACCTTTAAAAATACTTGTTTTATAACTTTAAATTCTATATAATTTATTTTGACTTCCTTTACAAAAATTCGATATCGTATAAAAATGATATGCAACATGTTGGGATCCAACAGAAACACAGTAAATATTATAAAGATCCTTCCTTGCATATTTATGTGCCTTTACGAAGTCGTAACCTCTAACAAAGAGAGTAACTCTTTTTTTGACCACAAGCAAAACAAACTTGTTTTGTTGAAATAATCAGTGTAAATAATATATGCATTAAAATTGATGTTAATAAAAGAAAGCAACGCTAAGGGAAAATGGACACAGCTGGTTTGACAAAGGTATCGGATTTTTCTTGTTTACATCAATTTGATTAATTCTTGTGTCCTTAGGGATAGGTTTTCTCATCTTCGCTATCTAATATTCAATATTAGTTTGTTTTTATCAGGCATATCATTGCTGTTGTATCTCAATTTTCTGTGTTCTAACATATTTTTACATTTACTTTTACTGTGTATACTTTTTAATAATACTGCCTACTTTTACACATTTGTAATTTTACAAAAGTACAATAAAATTACCTATTTCATCGCAATATTGGATTTTTCCGTCATATTTTATTATTTTATTTAGATCCTACAAATTCTCGAGGATTTTTAGGATCTAAATAAATAGAGTATTTATAGTAATTTGGAAAAATTTGTATCAATCTTTTATCAATCTGTAAAAATTCAAAATAAGTATTACAAAACGTTTACACATTCAAATATTTACTATGAGAAAGGTATTAAAAATTTTGTGACAACATCCTAAATTTAAAAATTTGTAAATTGTTTAAAGAATCTGAGCATTTAAAGTTGTAGATTAAAATAGTAATAATTATTTCCTGCCATACAAAACTTGCTTATAAATACTTTAATAAGTTGTATATATATATATATACATATATATTTCCAAATTATGTTCTAAAATACTTTATGTAGGTTTTAAAAGTTTATGTTTTTATGTTTGTAATTTTACAAAAGTACAATAAACAACGTATTTCATTAAAATCTGGAATTTTTCCTTCATATTAATAATATTTCTTTAGGATGTTTACAAAAACAAACATCTAGTCGGCAGTAGTGGCACAGTACTGTAATACAGCTACTTGGGAAATGAAATAAAAGAAGACCTTATTAGGTGAGGTTAGGACAAAGCAGTCCTCTCTAACACCTAATCTTTTACAAATTATAGAAAACTTAAAAGTATAATTTTTTTATGTATTAATGAAACAATAAGAAGCAACTAAGAATAGGTTTTATAAAAGTAATTAATAACAATAATAATAACATATAAAAGGAAAAATAAACTATGTTATCCTAAGAAAGAAACAAAATAAAACTAAACACATACAAACACAAATAATTCATACCATCATACACATACCACAACCATAGACGCCGCCCACACCTAACCCCTACTCGTCCCACAGAAGCACCCGTTTGACCTCCATCCCAAAGCGAGAGCGCTTTTCTATCATTTTGATATTATCAGGGAGCATTTTCCACAAATGGCAAGTAGAAACAGAAGATAGTTGATGAAAAAATGTGGTACGATGAACAGGGACTGATAAAAGAAGCGCTCCCTAGCGAGTATTGAAGTTGCTTATCCCGGACATGAATTTGCAACGCTCGGACAGGTAACGTGGACTCTTTTTATGAAACAAATTAAAAAGAAGAAAATGAATATGATATTCACGCAGCTTCTTCAATTTCAAAACTGACAGTTGTGTAAAAAATGGAGTAACATGATCCTGATGACGAAGGTTGAAAATAACTGTGATGCAGTAGTTTTGAGCAAGCTAGAGCTTGTCCGAGAGCTTAACAGTCATGTCATTGATCACTGTGTCACAGTAGCTTTGAGCAAGCTAGAGCTTGTCCAAGAGCTTGGCAGTCATGTCTTTGATAACTGTGTCACAGTAGTTTTAAGCGTGCTGAGCTTGTCCGAGAGCTTGACAGTCATGTCTTTGATAACTGTGTCAAAGTAGTTCAGATGTGGAAAAACAAGAGTTTAAACCAGCATCACTTTTACACTGAATGGTAACCAGGAAGCACACCGCTTCAGGCTATGAATACCGGTAAATACTCTGTTGGAAGTCATTGTAACTTGATCTCTCCAAGTTCAAGTTTTGTTAATGGTAAGTTCTTAGATTCTTAACTTTGTCACTGTACTCAAGTGTTGACTTATTAAATGTAAACTTAATAAGGTTATATAATCAGTCCTCTTAATACCAACAGGACGCCCACTCAATGGTTGCCATTGGCGTGGACACTACAAGAGAAATCGGGAATGTCCGCGTTTGTCGGTAGACAGGGTCCGGATGTTGTGTAGGGAAGATCAGCCTTCATACTTAGCTGAAAATCAAACCAATACTAAGTGGTTCGGATTCCACGTAAACCTGTAGGTTGTTTATTTGCCTTGGCTATTGGGCTATTAATAAATTACTCTTTCAAGGGAACAGATACTTTTTGTTAACAGTCAACCTTAATTTTTTTTAGTAACAATAATAATCTTTATTGTCTTCACTTAAAAAAAGTATTACACGTACAATATATAAAATAGTAAATTAAAATAAAATAAATGTAAAATAAAAATATTATAAAGGAAAAAATAATTGATAATCTTCTTACAGTTCTTGAAATTTAAAATCTTCAATTCTATAATATAGACAATTTCTGATCAAGTAATTTTTCAATGTTTTCTTTGAAAGAATCTTCTTTTAGATTTCTTATATGTATTGAGAATTTATTAAAAAAGTTGATGGAATTGTTTTTAAAACTATCTATTAATTTATAATTTGTATAATAATTTCTTCTTATATTGTCTTTGTTTCTTATAGAGTAGTTATGCATACTACTTTGATTTGTAAATTTAGAAATATTTTTTATATATACAATAAGCAGTGAAAAACATATAAAGAAGGTAAAGACATAGTTTCAAGTATTTTAAAGAATGGTTTACAGCTTGCTTTTTGGGGAATATCTTTTATTACTCTGATAGCCTTTTTTGTAATTAAAATATTTAAAAGCACCAGGACAGTTACCCCAGAGTAGAGTGCAGTAAGATAAGTGACTGTGGATGAATGAATGGTATACTAGTAATAAAAGATCTGTATTTACATGATGTTTAAGAGTAAATATTCATTTTGATATTTTTTTGAATATATAATCAGTATGGGCGTTCCAGGTAATAATTCCAGATAATTGGCATTCTTCTTTTGGGCCTCTTTTTATACAGTTATAACCTTAGCCCATTTTAGTTGTTCAAAAACAATTCCAATTGAAATAAAAGAGTTAGTAATGTGACATAAAGGTTCACATGTAAATGGAGAGCTAATTTTAATAATAGGAACATTTATACCAAAAATATCTAAGCTATAGCTATTCTTCTATTTCAAAATGGTATCATGTGTTTCTTATACTTTAACTTCTCGAAACATAAAATTTAACCCAGATTTTTTTCTGCAAGTATAGATTGAACTTGGTAGTACTGAAATCATCATTACCTTTTTTGTCAATTCTATTTTTATAACTGTTGTCAATGACTACACTCGTTTATCTTCACTCATTCGCCCTTCATATTCACCATTTTCACGATTGGCGTCTTAATAATGAATAATGATAATGAATATATAGATATATAAAATGTGTATAATGTTTTGAAATAATGTTTTAAGTTATGTCCCTGTAGATAAATAATGTAAGTACAGATTATGTCACGTAATTGCTCCAGTAACATACAGCTTGAAGCACGCTTACATTATGCAATACGGGACCTCTGAAACCCACGACATTTAACTTTCTGATTTGCATAATTCAATTACAGTAATTATTGTAATATCAAATCAAATCAAATCTTTTATTAAGCCAGTAAACATATATACAAGCATTAGCCAAGTCATAGTAAATCCAATAAAACAATAATCAACTAAGACTACAACATGGGAAAAGATAGAGAAAAAACAATTTATTTATATTTCAAAGTTTGCAGCAATCACAGTAAATCAGAATTATTTATGGCCAGCTAGAAACTCATGGACGCTGTAACAACAAAAGTCGAGCAGAAGGCTTTTCAGTCGTTTCTTAAATTTTATATGGTTAGTCTCCAGTTTAAGTGAGAGTGGAAGGCAGTTGTAAAGAGCTACACTATTTTAAAGGGTATGTTTCTCAATGAAGGCAGTAGAATGCTTTGGTACTCTTAAACTGTGATTGACACGAAGAGTGTAAGAGTGGTTAGAGAAAGTGGAAAAGACAGAGATATTTAATTTTACAACAGTGAGGGTTTCAAGAATAAAAAGAGAAGGAAAGGTCAGAACCTTATAATTTTGAAAGAATTCTTTAAAGGATTGGCGTTTATTTAAGGAAAATACAACTCTTATGGCTTTTTTTTAAGACAAAATAGAAAACTGGTTCTATTGTTTTCATTTCCCCAAATAGGTACTGCGTAGGCCAGGTATGGGTAGACTAGGCCATAATAAGCCCAGAGAATAACATCACTGTATACAGTTTTTGCTAGTGTAACATTAAATGTCGATTTATAGAGGCTCTCAATAAAGTCCTAGGACGGCTTAATATCATTATAACCGTTACGAATTGAGCTACAAAACTTAAAATGTTGTTATCGGACATCAAACACGTATTCTGCCGACCACTACGTATCTAGTGGGACGGTCCACATGGAGTCAAAGGAAAGGTTTAAATTGGAGCACAGATCGAGTTTGATATCAAATTAAAGGTTTATATTAGTAAAATAGAATGTCGCAAACCCGACCTCAAACGGTTGAATCTAGCCAAAATGGCAGGTTACTGAAGTTTCAAAACATTGCTAACAACTTTATGTTTTTAAGGTAACAATATTGAATGTTGTTGCTTGGTTTTAGTTCAGTGTGTTTAAATTGTTAGTGCCAATTTTGAAGGTTTTTAAATAATTTAAGTTCACTCAAAAGTTGTAAACATGATTTTTACAATTATATCAAGGAAAATAAATCAATTTAAACAACATGAAAATCACTTGCCATTTTGGCTAGAGTCAACCGTTTGAGGAAAGGTTTGCGGCATTGAATACTGCTAATAAAGGTCTTTAATTTGATTTGAAACTCCTATTAAAAATGTTCGTCCGACTCCTTTTGAACCATCCCCCTGGATACGTATCAGTCAACAGAATATGTGTTACCATAGTTTATGATGTCCGTTAACAACATCTTAAGTTTTGTAACTTAATTCGTAATTGTTAAAGTAATATTAAGTGATCCTGGACTTTATTGACCCAGTATAATCCAGTGTGCCCTGTATAGTATCACTAAACTGTTGGAAAGTAGGTAAGTATAACTCTCAGACCTTCCGATAGTTTATATGGTAAAAAACATATACTTTATTAAATTGGAAATATTATGATTTAAAAATTAAAATGTTAACTAATTGCCTTCCTTTAGGAGATAGAATGATATGAAGCAAGTATTGTCAAATGTGTTCCTAGTCGTAATTTATTTATTTTACAATGCTACAAAACAACAACAACACCAATTACATTTCAGTATTAAGATTATAATATTTAAATATGCACATGCAGTTTATTATCTCTCAGTCCAACAGTTCCACAATACACGCATTATTCATCATAAAAATGGCGTGTTTAATTAGATTAACAATTTACACATCGATATAACAAATAACAGAAAGCAAAAAAGAAAACACAAGACAATATAATAAATATAACATGTATAAATATAACATGAACAAACATCAATAAATACATAAATACTCGGACTTATCCTAATTTGTAACCAATAACATATTTTAAACTCTGTAATGCTGAATAACAAGCAATGGCTACCAACACATACTCATAGTATAAACTGTATTGGATTGCGGCGAGTCTATCCAAACAATGGATCACATAATTACAGAGTGTCCCCTGCGTTCTTTCAAGGAGGTGTTGGATATATATCACAGCTTTAAAAAAAACATTAAATTGCAGCTGACAAAAACCAAACGATATGTACAGATAGTATAAACGTCCTTATAACTTAATATTGAGTAGTCAACCCTGGAGTTGTTTGCAGCAGTTCTCCATTCCAGTCTCTTCTCTGCCTTCCTTTTCAGATCTACATATAAAACACACTGCAGATCCTTTATGATTTGAGGCATGTCATTCAGCCTGGGTCTTCCTCGTGAGTTCTTTTTTTTATCCTTTTCAATGAGACCTCCAATTATATCTTTTATAATGCTATTCCTGCCTATTATGTACTCAATTAACTTGTCTGGTTGCTCTTACATACCAATGTCCCTCTCTTCTAAAAACCTCCTCATTTGTTTCTCTCGCTCAACCCAACTAATTTTCAACATTTCTCTTTAAGGCAAAGTTTCTAATGATTTATTCTCGTCTTTTTTCCAAACCATTCATGTTTCACGCCCACACTATGCTTCACTCCAGACATAGGCCTTAATGAATCTTTTTTATCGTTTTTTAATAATATTTTTATTCATGACCACGCTTTTCTTGGAATTAAAAGCCATCAGGCTTGATTTATCCTGCTGTTTATTTCTCTTTTACTTCTAAAATCACTAGTAACTTTGCTTCCGACTTCTATTCTATATAATATCGATGTAGGGAATCACATTGAACCTACAAATTCACAACTTAATCAATTTAAATAACCTTGAATGATTCGTCATTTCTCGCTCATTAATAAATCATTTATTGGGCCTTAATTTTTAACAAAAATTTTTTGATTGTCTATGTCAATAACTAATATACAGTACATGTGTTATTACTTTCCATGGAAACATCTAAAATAAGCTAGTCTTAAAGTGGCATATGGTTTTTATCAGCAAGTGAATGTCTAAATTTATCATAATAACAACCTTCAGTGTATATTGCGCATGAACACAAACAAGTGTGCATCGAGCTTTATCTATCTAAAGTCGAGTCTTATAACATCGATGTACAACACAATTATGGCGCCTCGCAATGACAAGTAAAGCTACCTTATCAGGTAGTCAAAAATAACTTTATTGATATAAACTGAAGAGCTGTTTCCTTCTTTTACTGGCAGATTACTTCAAAAATACATTCATAGTTACGTATTATTGTAATATTCTCATATATAAGATGATACAAGTGTATGCGTATTTTAAGGCGAATATGAACGAGTATATGAGTGTGGATGAATGTGGATGAACTGTGTAGTCTGGTTACTAACTTAGTTTAAGTATTCTTATAAAGAGCCTTTTATTAATAGCCCAATATCCAGGGCAGCTAAAGGACCAAGATGGAATCTGAACCACTTAGTATTAGTATGATTTTCAGCTAATTTACAACTTAGTTACAACTTATATCAGTTACATGTCCATTACAACTTAAAATGGACACCCCATACTATCCCTTGGGGTAGTATAATATCTACTTGATAATATCTAGTAGTGTCCTCACCGATAGCAACCATTGAGTGGACGCCATGTTGGTATTGTGTAGGTGACATTTATGAGCCAAAGTCATATTTTATTTTTACTCAGATTGTGTTTGGTGTTATTATATAATTACCCTGCTTTTAATCATGGTCCTTAACTTGCTAAAACTTGTTAATATATAATTTTGTATTGCCTTGAGATAGCCAAACTGATTTGTAAATCATGGTAAAATACCATATCAAGTTCAATATTCGAGTAAACTACATATGTATTAATAGAGTACTTATGACTGTCTAGCCCATATGAGGGGGGGGGTTGATCATGGCCATTTCGATTCCGGTAACAGATTGTATGATCACGCCACGGTCTCAAGTTGAAAGGTATTTACTTCTCTTACAAGAACCATAAGTTTTTATTTCTTTCCGTTCCAACTGTCGGGTTTTCTTTCTTTTTTCTATACTTGAAGAAAACATTTATAATTTGAGTATCATTATTAAAGTATCACCAGTAACCTTGAGGGTTCCGACCATGGTAAGTACTTACTTACATCATGGTTCTGATGTTATCGCAAGCATACTTGTTCCTTGGATGAGCGATGCTTGTTCCTTGGATGAGCGATGCTTGTTCCTTGGACGAGCGATGCTTGTTCCTTGGACGAGTGATGCTTGTTCCTTGGACGAGTGATGCTTGTTCCTTGGACGAGTGATGCTTGTTACTTGGACAAGTGATGCTTGTTCCTTGGACGAGCGATGCTTGTTTCTTGGACGAGCAATGCTTGTTCTTTGGATGAGCGATTCTTGTTCCTTGGATGAGCGATGCTTGTTCCTTGGACGAGCGATGCTTGTTTCTTGGACGAGCGATGCTTGTTTCTTGGACGAGCGATGCTTGTTCCTTGGATGAGCGATGCTTGTTTCCTGGATGAGCGATGCTTGTTCTTTGGATGAGTGATGCTTGTTCCTTGGATGAGCGATGATTGTTCCTTGGATGAGCTATGCTTCTTTCTTGGACGAGCGATGCTTGTTCCTTGGATGAGCGATGCTTGTTCCTTGCATGAGCGATGCTTGTTTCTTGGACGAGCGATGATTGTTCTTTGGATGAGCGATGCTTGTTTCCTGGATGAGCGATGCTTGTTCTTTGGATGAGCGATGCTTGTTCTTTTGATGAGTGATGCTTGTTCCTTGGATGAGTGATGCTTGTTCCTTGGACGAGTGATGCTTGTTCCTTGGACGAGTGATGCTTGTTCTTTGGATGAGCGATGCTTGTTCTTTTGATGAGTGATGCTTGTTCCTTGGACGAGTGATGCTTGTTCCTTGGACGAGTGATGCTTGTTCCTTGGACGAGTGATGCTTGTTCCTTGGACGAGTGATGCTTGTTCCTTGGACGAGTAATGCTTGTTCCTTGGACGAGTGATGCTTGTTCCTTGGACGAGTGATGCTTGTTACTTGGACAAGTGATGCTTGTTCCTTGGACGAGTGATGCTTGTTCCTTGGACGAGTGATGCTTGTTACTTGGACAAGTGATGCTTGTTCCTTGGACGAGTGATGCTTGTTCTTTGGATGAGTGATGCTTGTTCTTTGGATGAGTGATGCTTGTTCCTTGGATGAGTGATGCTTGTTCCTTGGACGAGTGATGCTTGTTCCTTGGACGAGTGATGCTTGTTCCTTGGATGAGTGATGCTTGTTCCTTGGACGAGTGATGCTTGTTACTTGGACAAGCGATGCTTGTTCCTTGGACGAGCGATGCTTGTTTCTTGGACGAGCGATGATTGTTATTTTGATGAGTGACGCTTGTTCCTTGGATGAGCGATCCCGTCCTCGTAGTACTATCGTAATTTTAACTCATCAGTACTTCAGCTTCTAACCAATACAGCACTGTTGTTGACAAGTCATTTAAAATCATGACTACCGAGTGTGAGCAAGTGTGATTGAGTTTCTTTTGTTTATAAGACTATTATTTGGTTGAATTTTGAAATATATTTTTCTTTATTTTTTCTCAGAGTTTTATTCAATTCAAAACATTTCATGGCTTCGTTAATTGTGAGTTATTGAATAAATGTTATTATTATATGCTAGATTTAGATAAATATGTCTTTTAAAATCATCATTTTTAATTTAAAAATAAGAGGTTGAGTGTAAGAAAGACTACTTGGCTCTAATTATCTATGTCTCTTTAAGGAGGTGCAATCGGTTTTCGGTGAGTTAATTATTTTCCAATGTTATAATCAAAATTAATTAATTTATCTTCCCTCGAGACAGGAAGAATAAAAAACTTTTTTTTCTACTATCTTAGGACTTGTGACCTTATGAAGTGGTGAATTTAGCTGATTTTAAATCAAGTATAACCATTCAAAGTACAAATTTAATTTTTTATAACTGCATTTTTTACACATAACTGAAGGGATTAACATGTTTTTAATTTACGAAAAATGTAAAAATACTTATAATTTTAAAGATTAATAAGAGTATTTATAAATGTTATACCTTAAGAATTATAAATATTTTTACATTTTTTAAAACTGAAAAACATGTAAAAAAAGTAGCTATAAAAAAATAAACTTGTACTTTGAAGGGTTTTTTTCTTATGCTTGATTTAAAATCAGCTAAATTCATCACTTCATAAGGTCACAAGTTGTAATGTAGTGGTCACAAGATTTTTTTAATTTTTCATTTCTCAAGGGAAGATACATTACTAATTTTTATTTTAAAATTTGAAAATAATCAACTCACTCAAAACCAATTTGCACCACCTTAAATAAAGGATTTTCAACCTTGCACGACCACTAGTAGTGGTGGTTTGGAAGTCACCTTTAAGACGTTGGTCAAGTTTAAGTGTTAGAGAGGGCTTCTGAACTTAACATAACTTCACGTTTTCATCAGGTAGATGCGACTTGCTGTGGAACTCAAAGCACTAAATCTATTTATTACAAAGTTAAAGCTACATTTGAAGAATTTCATTTAGCTGAAGTGATGTGCTTCTCTTCTTTTAGTTCAGTTTTTATTAATTCAACTGCCAATTTGTTGTATATGCTGTTCTCATGAACATTTAATGGAATTGTTTTTGTCAGATACAGAAACAAATGAATATAATTGTTTTACATCCATCCGTTTTATGACTGGTATCAAGTAAAAATGTAATGTTTCATTACTAGTTATTTAACTTTATCGAGTAAATTTGCATAAATGGTCTTGTTGTTTTTATCATAGTTATGTTTAAAAAGGGCTTTCTAATTATAACATGTTTTACAAAATGTTTTACTTATGTAAATAGCAAACCGTATGTAAATAGTGTTTATTGATAAATTTAGTTAATACTATGAAAATACCTCTAATTAATTAAGTAATATATGTGGATTAAATTAAAATGTGTATGTAAGAACAATTACAAACTAAGATATTTCAGTAGTAATAATGAAACATATCGTGAAATACTTCTAGTTTACTGATGTTGAATAGGACTATTGAAATGGATTTTTAATGTTATTACTAACACACACACAACGTGTTTCTTAGCCCCCTCTCGCCCTCACGGTTCCCACCTTCCCTACCCCACAAGTTGTACAAAAGTACACAACTTCCTAATTTATATTAAACTCTAGTAATCAAGTTTTTTTTATATTACTAATCTACGCTTTCAACCAAGGATAGTTAGTTGTACAAATTTCAACCCGAACTATATACGGATTTCATTCACAGAAAAATTATTTCGTATACTTTAAAAAATTTACTTTTTTAGTTTTACTTTAAATTAGGTTAGGTTATGTTAGGTTAGGTTAGGTAAGGTTAGGTAAGGTTAGGTAAGGTTAGGTTAGGTTAGGTTAGGTTAGGTTAGGTTAGGTTAGGTTAGGTTAGGATAGGTTAGGTTAGGTGAGGTTAGGTTAGGTAGTACCTCTTGTTAAATGTATACTATAAAAACTGTAATAAAATATAACATAGCACTGAATCTAGAAAAGCCTAACCTATAAAAGCCAAATTGGCCACTTTAGTTAAACGTATCTCCATAGTAAATGTTTTAAATATGTTCCCTCAACACATTTATTACTCATTACAAGACCAACAATGTAACTAAAAATAATTAAAAAATAAGTCCTAATCGAACACCTTTATGTGAAAGAGAGGACTAAAATAGTGCTAACTTCGTTACATATATAAAACATTATTACCATACCCGAGATCAATTCCCGTCGGAGCACAAATTCATCCCCAGTTCAATTCCCAGGGTTCTAAGTTAAACTGTTAGACTAATGGTTCTACAAAAGAAAAATGGGATCATATTTGAGGGGAGTCATAATTAGTCACCTCTCCCCATTGAAGTCATGCGAGTTATGACACAACGACATTCTTACTGTCAATTAGAAGTTCTGCTTTTATGAAATCAAAACAGAGATGAGTTGAACATGACGAGCTTTTAAATCCACCTTTGGTTCAATAAGAAGCTTATGCCAATTATACTGCAGAAAGTATTGAAACTTCAATACTGTTTCAATAAGCCGCATCTACAGTTTATAAGGATATACTTTGGTAAATGGCTTTCACATACTCTTGCGGTTCAAATTAAAGTAGCATAGTATAATAAACGAAAACATTCTTACCTCTTGAATATGTCACTCTGAAAATATAACACAACAACAAGGAAACTCTGCTATGTAATAATAATTCTTTATCTCTGTGGAGCTCATATTATGTGGGTAAATACGTGTTTGAGTGGTTCTGAAACTGGAATATAACATTCAGCTACAAAACAAAAACGGAATGTAGAGTGTAATTATTCTATGTGAAGCGTCTCTTTGAAGATACGAAACACCAGACCGCCATTATGTTTTGTTAGATAAAAAGATCATTGGCTTAAATCCTCTTTTTTCAGGAAACACCAGTTTTTCACTGGCTCTATTTAACATAAGTATGAGACGTTACATTTTACCAAGTAGAAAAAGAAGAATTCCATTTTCCTTTTCGATTTTTAATAGGACGTGATGTTTTCAAATTGAACGCATATTTAATTACTTTTGTAGGTATATTTAGTAGACTGGCATGGAAAAAGTTAGGAAAAACAGTAATTAAACTTAAATCAAGTTAATTTGCAGTGATATATATAAACTCAGCCTCCGTCGTTATTACCAATACTCTATGGACATTAACACGCCTCAAACAGAGGAAAAGGAATGGCCAATGCAATGGATGTACGATGTTAAAATAATGCTCAAGGCGGCCGTTTACCTCCACGAAAAACGCAAAACATGGGTTTCTATTTAAACGATTCAGTTCGTAAGAATTATCGTATCGTAACGCTTGAAGTGTCATTTAAGAGCTAAAGACCTATTTTAGTGGAAAATAAGTTAGTTTTTGTAAAAAAATTAGTATTTTCATACTTTTTTCATAGTTAAATATGTTTTAATTTTAAATTTTTAACTTTAGTTAAACTTGGTGACTTCAAATTAAAAATCATTGTATCAACTTATGTTCCACTAGAATGGACCTTTAGTAAACATATAGTACCCATTACAACTAATTATAATCTTAAACACGAACCGTATAGTTTAAATAGAGAATCACGTTATTGCCCACTGACGGTGAAAGTGCATTGATTTTATGGGGCTTTCTGGGACTGTCAACTTTCCAGCGGTGGCTTGGCAGTTTGGGAAACGGCTAGCTTAAGATCGGCTAACAACAACCAAGGACTGCATTGTTGAAGGTAAGTTGCTAGTCCTATGTAATCTAATACGTATGTAACCTTATGTATCACAGCACGTATGTCGGAGAAATGAGCACTGAAGATAACTGAAGTGTAAATGACTCACAACAATACAGGACTTGATTATTGAGGATAAGTAGCTAGTTCTATGTAATCTAATACGGACCTTACGTATCACAGCACGAATGTCGGGAGAAATGAGCACTGAAGAGTTGTACGTGTTATAACTGAAGTGTGCCTGACTCACAACAATAAAGGACTTGATTGTTGAGGAAAAGTAGCTAGTTCTATGTAATCTAATACGGACCTTATGTATCACAGCACGAATGTCGGGAGAAATGAGCACTGCAGTGTTGCACGTGTTATAACTGAAGGACTCACAATAATAAAGGACTTGATTGTTGAGGAAAAGTAGCTACTTCTATGTAATCTAATACGGACCTTATGTACCACAGCACGAATGTCGGGAGAAATGAGCACTGTAGTGTTGCACGTGTTATAACTGAAGGACTCACAATAATAAAGGACTTGATTGTTGAGGAAAAGTAGCTACTTCTATGTAATCTAATACGGACCTTATGTATCAGAGCACGAATGTCGGGAGAAATGAGCACTGAAGAGTTGCACGTGTTATAACTGAAGTGTGACTGACTCACAACAATAAAGGACTTGATTGTTGAGGAAAAGTAGCTAGTTCTATGTAATCTAATACGGACCTTATATATCACAGCACGTATGTCGGGAGAAATGAGCACTGCTCTACTTGTAATAACTGAAGTGTGACTGACTCACAACAATGAAGAACTTGATTGTTGTGGAAAAATAGCTAGTTCTATGTAATCTAATGCGGACCTTATGTATCACAGCACGTTTATCGGGAGAAATTAGCACTGCTCTACTTGTGATAACTGAAGTGTGACTGACTCACAACAATAAAGAACTTAATTGTTGAGAAGGAATTACATAGTATTATTAAATCTTCCACTAACCTTATATATTACAGCACGTATAACGTGAGAAATAAGTACTGAAGTACTGTACGTTTGATAACTGAAGTGTGACTGACTCACAACAGTCAAGGACTTGTTTGTTGAGAAGGAAGTACTTGGTATTATAAAATGTGTTTTTTTTTAGAAATAATTTTATTTGTTTTGAATTTCCTTTGAAAATTAAATTAAGTATCATGATTGCGTGTGAAACTAATGTTCTTGTTCCCATATAATTTGAATCTTTGTTTAATCGAAACTATACTATAAATAATTCTTCAATCGTATATATCAGTATATTATTTTAAACTGCTTTGTTTCACGTCCATTTTACTACAGTATAGAAATCTCGTAATCCATTCACAGTACTATATATTAAAATAATTTGAAATACTATAAATTGGACCTCTTTTCAGAATCACTTTTAAAGGATATTTATTTTATTCCTGTAAACGAAAGTAGTAAGTTATCATCAAAAGAGATCACTTTTTAAACGAAATTTATTTAACACAAATTATATTGCTGTACTAATTAATGTATAAAAAATGAGTAATTAATTAGTTTGTAATTGGTTTTCAGTCGGTTGGTCATCAAGCAGAAAAACAATCCATTCATTTATAAAATTCCACCTCCTGAAATATTTAACCCTATTGAAATGTTTAGTTTCATTCTGTGTCAGTTGAGTCGCATTAAGAATTGTTAGTTGACTAATGTCTTTAATGAGTGTTAAATACTGTTTTACAGTTACTTTGATCAATTATATTTAAGTATTTTTATTATTATTATATTTGTTTATTCGTAACACGCCGATCCTCAACATATGGGCGGATATGGATTTCGAATGAGTGTAGATGAGCGAATTTGGTCAATGTTACTAAGGTCGACCATTCCTTAAAACGTGTTCTTAGAATTAATAGCCAAGTGAGATATGAACAGCCGGGGATTAGCAGCTGATCGATTTCAAAATATGTTTTGATTGATTGGAATCGAACTGAGAGCACGTTTAGCTTATAAAGCGGCTTTAACCAACTTTGCTATCAGTTGTGTATAGATGATGTTTTTCGATATGTTAGTACAACTTTGAAACAATGAATTTTTTAAATGGTTAAACAATAAAAAAAATACAGTTCCTGTTATGAAATTTTGGCAGTTTAAGCTTTACAAAGATAAAAAAGTAAAATCCTATGATCAAAAACTTAAACTTTGATTTAAAAACATTGACTGACCAAAATGATAACGTATTTATTGAAATTGCATTTTAAACATAAAAAAGTTACGCCAACTTAGTTTCCGTCAATAGGTTTTCTTCCATGTGGAAAGAGTAGCAGATTAATTATTAATGAATTGTTAGCTATAACATCGTTAATTGCTGTTTTGAGTTACTAATTTAAAATAATCTGCTATTTTCCCACAATCTATATATATAAACGGCAAAGCCCTCACTGACTGACTGACTCACTCACTCATCACTAATTCTCCAACTTCCCATGTAGGTAGAAAGCTGAAATTTTGTATACTGTGTCTTTAGGTCTTAAATAGGACAACTAAAGTTTTTTCATCTTGAAAAAGTACTCCTAAGGGGTAGAACCACCCCTTAAAGATTGTTCCATAAGGATAACATTTGTTGATTTTAGTAAATTAATAACAGCTGTTTTGTAAATAAATAAACATGTTTATTTTGTATGTTTGACATTGTACTATTGATTCCACATAACAAAGCTGCTCTGTGATTAATGCATTCATAACATTTGAGTTTTATCTTCAGCTATTAAAAAAGAACAAATAAATTTTACAAGTTTGAAAAAAGGCCAAGTAAAAAAAAATTGCGACCAATTATTTTTCTATAAATGACGTCTGTACAAATTTTGAGTTGAAAATTGAAAAGACAATATCTAATCTAATAACCCGCCCACCCATACACACACAGTTGCATTGACCCACCCGCCCTCCCATACACACACAGTTGCATTGACCCACCCGCCCTCCCATACACACACAGTTGCATTGACCCACCCGCCCTCCCATACACACACAGTTGCATTGACCCACCCGCCCTCCCATACACACACAGTTGCATTGACCCACCCGCCCTCCCATACACACACAGTTGCATTGACCCACCCGCCCTCCCATACACACACAGTTGCATTGCAATAAAACCCTAGGGTATTATTTATACTAATAAATAGATGCAACGCAAGTAGTGTGAGTGAGATACTGTAAATATTTAATATTGTGACTTTACGTTAAATATTTAATCTATTTATTTGCGAGCGCAGCGAGCGTCGGGGTTGGCACGCGAAGCGTGCAGGGGTGTCCCCTAGTAATGTATAAACGTTTAACATATAATCATAAATATACAACATTTTTTTCAGTAGATAATTAGAATGACGTCTTAATTTTAATAGTTTAGCCAAACCATTAGCCAATTTGTTATTCATTTACCCGAGTTTTATGACCTGTGTATACCAACAGAGATATTAAACCAAGTGAGATATGAACATTTACTAACTCATATGAAAATAGTTGCCTGGTTGTGTTTACAATCGTTTGTCAAAATTGTACATGATTCTCGTGGAACATCCTGTATTTCATATACTGTTTTCACAGAATTTGAAATTAATTATATTTCACATATCACGAATGGAGAGGAGATATATCGATATATAAATAACAAATCATATTATTTAGTATTTTATGTACAAATTTTTACTACAACTGTTAATAATTTTAGTTAGTTATGATGACAACGTTTCAACTTATTTTCTATATAAATTCGTCGTCTGTACCTATAAAAGGTACCGCTTACTTACTCACTCATCGCTGTAACTAAAAAGGTACTAAGCCTACGAGCTGAAATGTTTTAGAGTCAAAAGTCTTAGGTTGTAGATGTGTAATAAGAAGGGATTTTGTAAAATTCTTAGTAAATCGAAGATGGCAGCTTTTTTAGTGCCAAAAGTTTTAAATGTCAAAAACAGCGTTTCTCTAATTGGACTGTAGCGGCAAAATGAACGGTTCTACAGCAAAACTAACACCATTTTCCTCATCTGATTTGAGACGATCTACAACTTTGGCCCTATGACTTTTTGCTTTATCTCACCTCCTTCATCCTTACGTAGGCCTAGATTTTCAATTTGTGCCAAATCAAATTGGTTAATTTGTGGCCTCTAAGAGTAGACTTACAGATTTTTGTAGACTGTGAAACTTTGTTATCTAGGAGAACATACTGTATTCAATGGGAAAATATACAATTTAATCTGAACACATGTATAGTCAGGTGATAGGAAATGGCTATACATGGCTAGAAACACGGTATTTCACTGATTCAGGGTCAATTACCGTACTTCGCACCCTTTAAAAGTAGACACAGATTTTTCTAGACTATGAAACTTGTTTGTTATCTACGAGAACAAACTGTTTTCAATCGGAAAATTAACAATTTAGCTTTAAAGAATTCATAGCCAGATCATGGGACATGACTAAACACGGCGAGAAACATAATATTTTATTGATTCAGAGTCAAATATAGTGCTTTGTGCCCTCTAAAAGTAGACTTACAGATTTATCTAGACTTTGAAACTTTTTTATCTACGAGATCAAACTGATTTTAATCGTAAAATTTACAATTTAATTTGACCAAATGCATAACCAGCTCACATGACTTGGCTAAATATGGCGAGAAACCCAATATTTCACTGATTCAGTCGACTACAGTAATTTGTTCCCTCTAAAAATAGACGTACAGATTTGTCTAGACTTTGAATCTTTGATCTGATTTCAATTGGAAAATTTTAAACTTAATTTTAACACATGTATATCCAGTTCATCGGACCTGGCTAAACATGGCGAGAACCCCGACATTTAATTGATTTAGAGTCAATTACCATACTTTACGGCCTCTAAAAGTAGACTTTCAGATTTTTTTAGACAATCAAAGTTTATAGACTAAGAAATATATGTATATACGTATACATAAGCAATTTACCATTCATCACGATTTCTCCATAACTATACGTCCAATTGACTTGACATTTTGTACGTAGGTTTATCTTGGCCCCCAGAGGCTCACTAAGAAAGAATTTTCTCCTCCAACCTCAGGACTCCGTCCCACTGGCTTCCGAAATTCCCATGGTATCCTGAAGGAGCTATATTAATTGATTGATTTATTTTATTAACAGCTGTTAAATAAAAACAAATTGAGTAAAATTGTAGGCTAAACGTTTAAAATTGAAAATAGTTGAGTACAGTGGTAAATTATAAATATCAACTGTTTTAAATTGGATATTAGATCAAATAGTTTGAATAATAGTGGAAAAATACAGTGTAAACTGAAAGCTTGCTGCACATTTCTATTAGGTACGCGCATAGTGAAGCTCAATATTATGACCGGCGAAGCGGGCGTGCACAGCTAATACAATATAAGATATCCAATAAATATATGTTGACTGTAGTGTATTTACGAGTAAATCTCGCAAAACTCGGCACTTGTAAAAATACGACAATCATTCGCTTTAAATTTAATTTGTCCTACGACATTCCTGAAGTTGATATAAAAAAATTAAAATTATTCAAAAAAAACTAAAATATAAACATATATAATATGAAATTAATAAAATTAATAATATGAAAATATCAAATTCAAAAACGATTGTTTAGTACTGACCTGCCACACGAATTGGTTATAACAAGATATTGTCTACTTAAACGCCAATACTACTTTTCATACAGTCATAATGTTAAGTTCTCAGTCCCGAAAGCTACTTGCCAAATAATTTGGGAAAACGTATTCAGTTTGGTAACGTATTAAAGTTTCAGTGAATAAAATCAGATAAATGAAAAGCAAACGTGTGAAATTAACTATTCCAAAAACGTCAATAGCTGTGAGTTTGTTAATAAACCTAACGTTTTAAAAAACTCGAAAAGGAATTCAAATTAAGATCCATTAGACCAGATCCCGGTAAAATGACAAAATAGAGTGGAGTACGGAAGGAGTTTTGAGTAGGGATGTCAATGATATATCGATATATAGGAAATATCGATAAATACGTTTCGATATATCGGTATTATAGTGTCGATATTTTCTTTTGATAATATCGGCCATATCGATATTTTGGTCCGATATACCATATCATTAAATATTGACGTTATTTTCTCTACTCAAAGAAGAGGTTTTTAAGCAAGGTAAACGCACTTAAATGTAGTTTATTGTAGACCAATGGGTGGAACGGGTAAATGAAATTGTGTGTTAGTTGGCAACGCTGACTCTAAGATGCCTAGCCAGGTGTCTTACGAATCATTATTACATTGCTCTTTTAAAACTAACATAATAATGAAAGATATAATTATTCTTTATTGAATTTTTCCATTCAACCCCACAGATCACTTTTTTCAACGCCACTCATGTCATATTTTTGGATATGACATAAGAGTTAGTGCATAGTTTTAAACATATAAATAATTTACAATTCGATATATCGGTTACCCTATGTATCGACATATTTCTTTCGATATCAACGTTAGATTGATATTTGGTTTCCGATATATCGGTAATTCGATATGTTGAAAATATTTACCATCCCTGGTTTTGAGAGGGAAGTCCCAAGTGTGTGAAGTTATTTAGTTTCATTACGTACTGAGGAAGTCGATATTATTATTCACATCAGTGACGCCCTCCGGGGTTCCCCTTCAATGTCTTCACCACTTCATCCCTTAACTGACATGCCAGTCAAATTACACATAAACTCAACAACACGGTCGTTGGCTGTTAAATTTGACTGTAAAATAAGTTTTATTTCAGTTTTTTTTTTTTTTTTTTTTTTTGTGTAATTGAAGGGGCAGTTTCCCTTCACGAAACAAAAACATTCCTATTCTAACAATTCGGTTCGTAATAATGATCGTATCGTAACACTTGAAGTCATTTGAAAGGTGGATGTCTGTTATAGTGAACCAAGATTTGTTAAAGAAATCGAGTATTTATGGACTTTTTTCGTGGTTAAATACGTGAAACTTTAAATGTCATTCTTGGTGATATGCATAAAATAAATAGTTTTTTTTTTTTTTAATAGACATAGTACGTATTGGTACAAATACAGTACAAGTGAACGTCACACAATACAAATATATTACAATACAAGTACAAAATGCACAAATATTATGGTGATCGATTTCGCTGAACTACCCTCAACTTCCTCAGACCAGAGGGATTCACAAAAGAATGGAAAATTGTGTTTAACAACTCAATTTATAGGCCTACGGCCATGATATGGCGGCTGCTGTGATATTATTGACAATTCCAGCCAATAGGGTCACGTGGCTGTAGGCCTATAAATTGAGTTGTCGAAAACTATTTTCCATTCTTTTGTGAAGCCTTCTGGTCTGAGGAAGGTGAGTGTGGTTCACCGAAATGGATCGCAATATAATTTGTGCATTTTGTACTTGTATTTTAATATATTTGTACATTTTGTACTTGTATTTTAATATATTTGTGCATGTTGTACTTGTATTTTAATATATTTGTGCATTTTGTACTTGTATTTTAAAATATTTGTGCATTTTGTACTTGTATTTTAATATATTTGTGCATTTTGTACTTGTATTTTAAAATATTTGTGCATTTTGTACTTGTATTTTAAAATATTTGTGCATTTTGTACTTGTATTTTAATATATTTGTGCATTTTGTACTTGTATTTTAAAATATTTGTGCATTTTGTACTTGTGTTTTATAATATTTGTGCATTTTGTACTTGTATTTTAATATATTTGTGCATTTGCGCTTATATTGTAATATATTTGTCTTGTGTTACATTCACTTGTACTGCATAAAAGGAACTCGTAAGATCAAATTATGGTCCCGTAAAATTCACCTTTAATAAACATAAAGTGTTCACTGTAAATCATTGTAATAATACAAGAACCGTTGAGTTTAAATATAAAACCATGTTTTGGCCCACCTCATGTTAAAATTGTATTGCTACTATAGGGCTGTCTGGGCCTTTCAAATTCCCAGTGGCAGTTTGGGAAATAGTCATATTAACTATAAAAATGTTATTTATTCCATAAATATAAAATTCAAATACCATACACTAACTGATCACAGCTCCTCAAAAACTATAAGGCTTTGGACTTTACACTTGGCCCAATATACATTCTCAATTTAAATACTGGTAAAGTACTTAAAAATATTTTCTCCCAAAGAGCTAAAGCAAGGTAGATGATAAATATCCCCATACCACTCACCATACGAAAACCTATATACTACGTTCAGTCACTTTTATCGTTTGTTATTGTTGCTTTGGGGTGGTCAGCATAAATCTGTACTTCATCCACTTAACGTCACACAAAAGTCAATTCTTTAGAAAGTGTAAGCGGTACTTATTGATGCTCTTTCCAATAAATTATTAATACGTAAACTTTTCATTAAGAGTATATAATACATATTTTTAAACATTTTCACGCTATATTTTCTACCACGGATCTATTCATTAAACGTCAGTTTCATCCAATTACAATTAACTCAATAATTCGTTTATTAGGTCAGATTGACCAGTACAAATTGCATTAGCCAAGTCATTAAGTAATTCTAGTCAATTGTACAGCTTAAAATTGACAACAATTTACACTTATTGGTAATTATTGTAGCCAGCTGTGACTATTAGCCTGAAAATCTCGGATGCTGTAAACAACCTCATCCAGCAGCATATTATTTACTTTTGTCTTAAACTTCTGGTGGTCCTGCTCAATCTTCAGTGAGAGTGGAAGGCTATGGAAAAGTTTAATAGCATTGTAGTAGAAATTGCTCTAGAAAAATTAAATGGAATGTTTGGTAATTGAAATACTGCGAATATTGCGGAATGAATATCTATGACGAGAGGGAAAACTGATCATAAAAATATTCCTCCTCACGAACAACAAAGTCTCCAAAATATATATAGAAGGGTAACTTAAGACCCTGTTAGATTATGTCTTTACATGATTGAGCTCTACGAAGAGAGAAGATGACTCTTATAGCCTTATTTTGTAGGCGAAACAATAATATGGTCCTACAAACTGTCTTATTTTTATTGTTAGAGTTTTCTAGTGATTCCAGTATTTTTTCACTTTTTAACTAAATCAGTTTCCACTGCCAATCCTTTCTATATAGCAAAAGTATTATTCAGAAATATTAATAAAAAATACCAAAATTTAAAACTTTTTGAAACTCCAAACTTCTTTCAATTTAAAAATAACATAACAGACTGGCTACATAACTTGACCTCTGAGGAGGCCGAGTCCGTCATCACGACAAGTGACCTGCGGCCTTGACCTCTCCTCCCCGCCAACAGCCAACCCCCACACTAAGACATCCACTCCTTATTATCTGTTTTCTGTTATTATCAGCTCCATTACGATAGTGTGCATCGTATACACAAGCATAATTGATAACTACTGTGAGCCTACGCACAGGCTATCTGCCCATGAAGGCTCATTCCCTCAATTGTTTATAGAAATTACTATGTACATATAGTTTTTATAAAATGAATGCCATTACTTATTATTATTTTGTCTTTATATTTGTTATTATTTTGATTTTATTGTAAATTGTATATGTAAATGTCAATCAATTCTGCATATTGTAATGTACTCATTGAGTTTAATGTACATTGTTCTTCTTGGGAATAAACTTTGATTTAATTAATACGCTCGTAAAACGCTGTTGCGTTGATAGTGAGTAACCAGGAGCTCAAACTAAATTCTAACTCAGGACTGTGTTTATAAATACATCGACCCCCACATAAGCATTACTTAATAATGTTAAATACGTACGTTCTTGTAACCAATCAGATACACTTTCTCGACTAGTTATGGAGAAGGAGAGTGGATCAAAGGTAAATTAATTCCAGTAAAAGGCTGTTGTTTGCGAAAGGTAAGCGACGTGCTTCGTGCGGAGGGGGAGTTAGGGGATAGAGTTGGTAAGGCCTATGAATGATTCGATTGTTGGTTTTGCTGACAGAATCATTTGTTATTTTGTTAAGGGTTATAAACTGATACTTGGATAATATTGGAAATGGAAGTGATGACAATAATGTGATCGGCGTATACAAAAAGGTTCTAAGTTATTTTTTACCATTTGGACTAAGAATTGGGAACCCTTATTCCAAATATAAATGTATGTAAAAACATTCTAAATCAAACCTCTATAATTAAGGACTTTTGATATCTAAGGTAGTTGAAGGTAAACTAAATGATATTAAGTCAGTTCTACGTATTTGGGATTGTATAAATTCCAATAAAGTCTCAAAAAATTGTGGACTTAAGAAAACTGCACCCCGAAAAATTTTCGAACACTTGGTAAGTCTTATAAAGTCACTTTAGAGTGGCCTACAAGCTAAGAAGTAATAATATGTGAATTTTAACACATTAAGTAAATAATAATAATAATAATAATAATAATAAAACGTGTGATATATATAATGTTGTTTTCTTATTGGCTCAACTGTTGAAACTAACAATATTGTTCTAAAATATTATATTACTTAAACTTTTCAACTATCCCAATTCATACAAAAACATTCTGAGTTGTTTGTTTCCAAATACATATCATTTTAAAATGAAGTCTGAGTTACCAAAAGTCGAATTACCTCTCATCCAAATTCCAATTAAAAAATGTTATTTCACCTTAAAATGATTTGTTTTCAACGCTGAAAGATAGTGAGTGATTAGATGTTTATATAGTAATAATATTTAATATTAATTGTAATAGCGTAAGTGAAATATTTTATACTTCTGTGAACCTAACCTCAAACTTGGCTACTTGTGGTACCTGCTCAAAGTCATTTACGAAGAGCCAGTTAAAAATAAGCTGTGCGGATTATAAGTCTAATGTTCATGGAACTTGTGTGAAAATTAGTAAACAGGACCTAGGATACGATGTCTAATGAAGGAACTGTTTGGAGATGCGAGCCTTGTGGCAGTAAACGGTGCTAGGGTTTGAGGTTATGAATGCAGGTAACTGAAGAAAACATAACCTTAGAAGATATTATGAAGATCATTAGTGATCTTACAGGTAAGAAAAAAGAAATATTAAAGAATTCAATTCATCTTATGAAGTTCTTAATTCTAAGATGGATGAAAATACTAGTATAATGAAAGAACAAAGCAAGAAAATTGATGAATACCTAAGGCAAGTTGAAACGCTTACAGCAGAAAACGAGTATTTAAAAGAAAAAGTTCAAATATTAGAAAGTAAACTTGACGATGTTGAACAGTATTCAAGGTAAACTGCATAGAAGTCCGAGGTGTTCCAGCAACAGATGATAATGTATTAGAGACAGTAAAATGTGTAGAGAATTCCCTTGAGGTCACAGAATCGATGATTGATGCATGTCATCTTTTACTGAAGGTGTAATTAGTGTTTTATTTCATTTAATAACTGTGTAAACATTTATTTTGCATAACCTAACTTTTTAAATGAGTACCAACATAATATAAGTCAGCAGTCTGGGTTTTATGTTGTCCACTTGAATATTAGAAGTATGAAAATTTAGAACAAAGAATCTGAAGTTAATTTGTACAAAATTCCTGAGTATGAACGTTTTATTAAAACTATTGAAAGAAAAAGAGCTGGTGGTGTCGCTGTTTTTGTATATACTAGTATTACAGAAGTAGAGCATGCTACATACTTTCAATCAGCAGAAATATAAGAGGTTAAATTCAAATATACTGAGCGAACATTTCATTTAGTTGCAGTTTATAAGTTGCAGACATCTACAAATGAAACATTTACTAAAGAAATTGGAGATTACATGAGAACTAAACATGTGAAAGTAAACAAAAACCTAACCATAATTGGTAATATGAACATAAATTTACTTAATAATTTAATAGATGAGTACAAACTAACCTTAGTTGTAAATGGTCTTGAATCGTTAATTAATGAGCCTACTCGTAGCACTGATAAAACAAGAACATGCATCGATCATATTCTAGTATAAATTAAAAATAAAAACACATTAAACACTCTACCCGCAGTTATAGTTAATAATATAACAGATCACTGTACGACAGCTGTGCGGGTGCGCGCGCACGTATGGGGTGAAGTCGGCACTGGCGGTCAAGACCACGCAGACAGCTGATGTGTGTCACGTCAACAATGAACGGCTTGGTTGTTTGTTGGACAGCCCTAGTTGGACTAATGAATTTCAACAAAATGATACGTCATTGATATTTTTTATGATTACTACAAAGTCTAGTACAAAGTAGAAGTAAAGTTAAAGTAAAAATGTTCAATATGTTAAATTAAAGCAAAAATAAGTTACGTTAAATTAAAACTTGTAAACTTATAAAAAAGAAAAATAATATATTAAAGCTTGCTAAGCAGAATCCTGATGACATGCTTCTAAAGGATTAATTTAGAAGGTTTATAAATGATAGTTATGGGATAGTTCATAGTAGACTTAGTTATAGGATTATATGTTAATGAGGCACACTCATTACAGATCATAAACCAATAAATAATATTCAAAATAAATTTATCAGAATAATATCTAGAATTAATAAAACTGATCCTGCATATCCTCTTTTTTCTTCCTTGAAAATATTACCTTTAAGATATCTGTATGTGTTTAATAGCATCTGTATAAAGTACTGTATAAAGATAATAAAAGATATCAGTATAAAGTGCTTAAAATATTTTTAGCAGGAGCAAGAATTCAAAACAAAATAACAGCTATAAAACTAAGTTAAGGCTAAATCAAGACTATAAAATACCTAAACCATCAAATACATTCTATACAAAAACTTAGATTTCTTGTACCTAAAATTTTTAATAAATTACCACATCATATTTAAAATTTAATTACTAAATCTCACTTTAGCCGAAAGCTGCACCAGTGGTTATTTACTACAAAAAATATTGCAACAGCGTGTTTTATTATAATAGTTTGAATATCGATTTCATTAGATTAATTCCATAAAGTTCTCGTTTAGTTATTGCAATTGTAGAAGTATGTGTTATAGTGACTTTATATAATTAACTGTGACATTATATTATTATATTATCACGGTATATTTTTGGTTTTATAATTAGTTTACTCACGAATTTTATCTAATAGATTAATTTTTTATTAAATACGAGACACATTTTCTGTTTGTTTAGTTACTATAGGAATTTGGATATTTTGTTTTTATTTGATTTTATCTGTTACCTAATATTATAGTTGCGGGTTAGTTGCGTATGAATTCCTCCATCAGACTTTGTCTGGGAGGATTAAACTTTATTTTTATATGCATTATTTTTATTTTCATTTACTTATGCACTGCATTTGGATTATGCTTATATATTTCTGTATTTACTTATTTTAATGGGAGATATATGTGTAATATGTAGTAATATATTTATTATGTATCAAGAAATAAAGTTTTATTCTAATTTAGAGCATATCCAATTCACAGTGCCTTAAACAGATTGTAAATTTTTTTTAATTTTTATACAATTATCTTGAAAAATGATGACTTTTCTTTAGGTTTTAAGAAAATTATGTTTTTATGACTTAAGACGTTTTAGTTTAAACCAATTAGTTATACTCGTGGCCTAAAATATTCTAGTTTTTACTTTTGGAACACAATAAAATTTTACTATGGAGAAATTGACCTTGGGAATTGTACGTGAATTAGAGAGCATGGTTATCTTATTTCACAACTACGGATAGGGGTGAATTTTCCACGCCTTAATCGTTACAAGTGGGCAACAAAAATGGAAGGAGTTACGGTAGCAAAACACGGCTTCTCATATTAAATATAAGGTTAAGCCTTAGAAATGTAAATTACATTCCTTTGTATATCTCGGTCTGAAAAGTAATAACGCTATCTGGTATTGTTTTAACACTCTAGTTAGCATATTGCAATAGAGTGGTGACAAATTCAATTAAGTGATATGGAAGCGTGCACTAAAACACGTATAGCTTTATTTGCTGTATGTTTATTTCAAACAAAAACAATATTATAGAATATTTTTTTAACAAGTAGAGGGACAAAGTGTACCTGGTAATTGTAAATAGTTCCATAAATCCGAAATTTGACGAAAAACTAAACAAAGGTAGTGGTAATGATATCGGCACTAGTGTTGTAATCCAGCTAATTGGGGTGGATATTGTAGGTGATAGGTTTCATGCTCGGTCCGCTCAGTGGTTGCCATCGACGTGGAAACTACTAGACAAGTATGGGATATCCGTTTTGGTTGGTTGGTAGATAAGGTCAGAATTTTGTTTAGGAGAGAGAACTAAATATCAGGCTTTGTCAGTTAGCTTAAAAACAGACCAACACTACGTGGTTCGGATTCCACATAAAGCTGTAGGTGCCTTTATTTCCCTGGGTATTAGGCTATTAATAAATGGCTTTCTCATTTAAGACGAACTCATTTTGTAACAAGACTTCACAGATCATTTATTTACTTTTTTAATTTAAGATAATTAATTCAATAATGATAATAGTTGAGTAATTTAAAACTAAATTCCCACTCAGCGCTTTCTTACATCTGTCAAGAAAACAACGTTTACAAGACGTGTAATTGTATTGTGAGGATTTTAAACTGTGAATTTAAAATCCTCAGAACTTTAAGTGTTATCGTTAAAACTTTAGTTGCTCAATAATGCAGATTTTCACTGTGACGTCAATGGTGGAAAACTTTTCAAAACAACCCTTTGTTAAAATGTCACAAAAGCTTAAGACTTTGTATGTACAGTATTGAAGGTATTAACTAGGTTTTTCTGGATAATGGATTTGCAAACATTTTCCTCTAAAAGCTATTAGATGTTTTTTATTATTTTTTTAAATTACTGTTAACTATTTAATTTTACTATTGAATTAACTATTTAAATTTAAATTTTAAAAATTTAATTTACTGTTAAAATTAAGTTAAAACACTCTTAATTATTTTTTTTAATTTAAAATAAGCTGTATTTTCTATTTAAACGGTGGCATTTTCACACTTATTACTTCATATATGGTAATAATTCCTAAAAATGTCCCACATTCAGCATTAAATAGTTTTAAAAAGCAATTAGATTTTTTTAAATTATCCCTTATGTTGTTTTAAAAAATTATCCTTTACACGTCTCAGTGTTTAAAGATTGATCCAAGAAACACCTAAACGTGTCTAACACAATACTATAAAATCTTTCTGCACAACCACAAAATTTTCTGATAAAAGCTAAAGAGAAAGAAAAACTAAAACCCTTTTTCCGTGTATAAAAATACATTTTAACTGATTTGTGTATTTTTTTAATTTCTAAACTTAATAGCTATTAAAACTTAGCGTTATTTTAAAATACATTTTCAGAAATCCTAAAATTGTATTTTGTACTATAATTTAACGGGACGGATAAAATACTAACTTAGTTGTATATAGACGAGGTAGTTATAACTTATGGGTTTAACATCAATTTCTATTCTTGTATGCAGGTATTTTTCGTTATTATTATTAATATTTTAATTAACATGCAATATCAGTACAACTGCCGTACCTGTTACGGCCATCCCAAATTTATTATTTTATTAAATTATTACTTGTATAATTTTAATGTTACATTTTTTACAGTACCCAAATGTTAACTATGTTTTGAAAATGTCGTTGTTGATGTAATAGATGCATTGCAAAATATTTATTTAATATTTCATACTTTTAAAAACAACTAATAATTAAAATATAACCAAAATTAATATAATTATTTCAAACAAAATAAATGACTGAAACATCGGTTGGAATCAGTAAAAAAGGAAACTGGGGTTGACTGGCAAATTCACTTAGCCCTCACGATGAATATTTAATATTTAAATGAACGCTGTTTATTAAAAGTCTGATAAAGAGGCCTTCCATTATAACTTTCGTAACACTTCAGTGTAACAACAGTCCTTTTTGTGTTTAATTTAAGGTACTCTTCAATTGGTTTAACATTTGATCTCTGGCTATCACCTCGCTTATTGAACTTAATACAATTATACATTTACAAATATATTTAATAACATTGTGAATTATACTCTAAACAAAAATGTTATTTTATTTAAATAATGGTAACTTGTGTACTAGACAAACTGTACAAGAACAAAGTACACTACGTTTTTACTTTCGCACATATGCGTTAGCATAGAGAAAGTATTGTGATCGTAAAATACAAATTTTTGTTACAATTTGGTCTAAAAATCCATTTTAGGGTCCCCTGAACCAAAAAGTGTTTTTTCGAGGCTTTGTATGTCTGTCCGTATGTGCATCTGTCTGCATGTATGTGCACTTCGCTGGAGAACAACCGGATGGATCAATTTTTATTAAATTTAGTATGAAGATGTATCTCAATGTCTCCAGGCTGTTTTTCACTTTTTGAAATTTTATTCTTTTTATTTGTATGGGCAAAAAACTTACAAAATTTGAATTTTCTCAAAAACGGCTATAACGATTTTGATTACGTTTTCAGGAAAGATGTTAATTACAATTAAAAATATTTTAGTAAAAATCGCATGTCTGTAGCTTGACTAGTTTTTTAGATATGGTAAAAAACATATTTGGGAATCAAACTGGTAATTTTCAAAGTTTTGATTTTTAGTGTTTAAAAGGGGTGCATGGTTTCATGGTTTGTGCAAATTCTTCGGAACCATTTATTAAAGATATAATTATGTATAATTTTTTACTTAATCAATTGAATGGTTTTATCATTCTATATATGCTTTCTAAAGTTCTTAACCTTTTTTATTATGTACTCGAATTCTCTATAGTTAATAATTAACTTTTTCGTTGCCAAATAACGCAAAACGAACAAACGTTTAAATATATTGATGACTAGCACAGTACCCGTCCTTTGTACGGGGTTTACGTTGTTTTACATTGCGCTTATTGCATTCAGTAATACAAAACATGATGAAATAAGTTATCTCTAGGTTAGGCATGGTATGTATCTACTGGCACCTGTATAATGTAAAAGTGCGTTGTGGTAGGTTTGGTATGGTATTTACTTTAGAACGCGGTACCAAAGTTACCGTTGAAACTATTATAAACAATTGTTCAGTTGGTATTACATCAATACTTCTGCAATACCTAATGGGGCGGTGACCTGATCGAATTTCAAAATAAAGATAGGCTAAATTTTGTTGGATCTCCAGAATTTAAACCAGTTACCCCGGGCAATGAGAATAAAATATAGTATTTGCTATCTAGCAATATCTACTAGAGATAACATTCGGTCAAAATCGATGTGAATAAACAAAGGCTTAAATTTGGAGCAAACTCTAGACTTTATCTGGAAATTCTTAACAATATCTAGGGGTGGCAAATTCTAATATTTTCTTAGATAATGGTTTCTTAGATAATGTTAAGGGGCATGTAACAAAAATGTCCGATGATTAAGACATGTCAGATGAATAAGAATACAAACACCATACTAGATTTTTCTTGTAAATAAAAATTGTTCTTGTACATACAAAACATGGCCAAGTATGAAGCCAAGTACATAAAAAAGCATCCAAAAAGTGGCCAAGTATGAATCTGAATAAACTAAAGATCTTTCGACTTCATAAATAGTACAAAGAATCGTTCTGCTTCAGTAAATAAATAGTAAAATGAAACTAGAACAAGAAGTTATAAATTGTCAACATTGAAAGAAAAACACCTTTATTGAGACAAGTTGTTAAATATAAATACTCTTGTCTCTATATATAAAAGTCAAAGCCTTCACTCACTCATCACTAATTCTCCAACTTCCCGTGGAGGTAGAGAGCTGAAATTTTGTTCACTGGTTCTTTAGGTCTTAAATAGTACAACTAAAGTATTTTTATCTTGATAAAGTACTACTAAGGAGTAGAAACCACCCCTAAAAGATTGTTCCATAAGGATAACATTGGGTTGATTTCAGATAATTAATAACAGTTGCTTTGTAAATAAATAAACATGTTTATTTTGTATGTTTAACATTATACTATTGATGCATTTTTAATACTATACTATGAGATTAATCTTCATACTAATAAACAAAAAGTAATCAAACCTGAGTCATACTATTGGATATTTATACTAATAAATATGTAGCAACGCAAGTAGTGTGTGTGAGATACTATAAATAAATTGAATATTGTGATTTTACGTTATACAGTTAATCTACTTTTATTTGTAGTCAAAAGCCACATGACGAAGCCGAAGGCCGAGGTGCGACTTGCGCAACGAGCGGCGGGGCTGGCACGCAAGGCGTGCAGGGGTGTCTCTTACTTCGAAATAAATTCATTTATTCATATTCATTTTATTCAAGAAATCAGAACCAATGATAATTCATTTTATGTGACCTGTATTTTTGCAGCGTTGGTTTTTATACATCTATTGTATTGAATATAACAGATGTACCTTATTTTAACATTGTAACTAAATATTACAGAGCAATTTGTAATTTTAGTTATATTTTGTTAATGATAAGTAACTTGTATTTCAGATTTAAAAAATATCTTCCTCCCTCATTTGTTAAAAAAGGTAAATATAAATTAAATTAATAAGAAATAAAATAAAATTGTAAATCATATGTAAATATAAATATACACAAACAAACATAAGAATAGTATAATTTGCTGTCGTTTCGAGAGTCCTCACCATTATTATCAAACTCAATGAGAAACTCATTTGTAAGAATATCGACACTGTCACTTCCATATCTTATAAGTTCTTTGCAGCTTTTCACTTCTATATCTCTTTTGACATTATACATTTTCCTCTTACGGATCGGTATGAACTCTTCCATGGTTGCTATTCGACTGATACAAAGGCATGAACTCTTCCATGGTTGCCACTCGACTGATACAAAAGCTAGCAAATGCTAGGCGTAATAAAGTTTGCCCCTGGGCACGCCTAAACGTCCGAGATTTTTATTCACCTCAGTTTTTAAGCACTTCCGGAATGTTTAGCACTTAATTTACTCCATAGCAATTTTACTTTCGCATAGTTTTAGCAAGTGCTATTTTTGTTCACCTCGTCCCGTGCACTGTATTGGATGTTGGCAGCGCTGTACTACCTGATATCTACGTGGATTTATACGATCCGAAGTTTAGTTGTTAAGTGAATTTTTAGTGTTCTGACTGTTTTTAAAACCAATTAACTCTTTAATTTGCTAACTTTTTTACTTGTACTCATATTCAAAAAGAAGAGGGATCTTTCTACACGTCATATTGGGATGGCGGTTGATGCTTCCATAAATGTAAATGAAAGTCTAACGCCTGGAAATCGTCGCCTACTGAGTGCTCCCCGTGCTGCTAGGAAAGTCAAAAACTACCGATATCTGTGGTTGAAGAAGGGAAAGATCCTTCTAAGAAAAGATGATAGTCATGACGTTATTCCTAATGGTCCTTGAGTGACCTAGAGAGAATGTAGGATCGAAACAATAGGCTGTTTTTCTCTTTTGTACAGGATATTGTTATCAAACAAAATATTTATTTATAATAAACCAAATATTCAATTAAATGTGTATTCATCATCTGTATTATTGCATCTATTCTTTAATTTTTTGTGGTTTATGGTTTGTATTTTAATTTGGAAACTAACTTGAATGATAATCTAGATTATACTATTATATTTCTAATATTTTCCTATTATATCTTAGTGATTAATTATATTATGTTAAACTTACCTGTATTATAGAATAAGTCAGACAAAACCTAACTTTCACTATAACATGAATAACCTATATTTCGTCAGCTAAAACATAAGAAGACTTACAAGAAATTTTGATACGTTTCTTGCGGGTACATCATCTTTAATATTGCATCTATTCTTTAATTTGTTGTGGTTTATGGTTTGTATTTCTATTTGGAAATTAACTTGAATGATAATCTAAACAAACTATTATATTTCAAATATTGTTCTATTATATCTTAGTAATTAATTATATTCTGTTAAACTTACCTGTATTATAGAATAAGTCAGACGTAAGAGTAAACATTGTACATAACCTAACTTTTACTGTAACATGAATAACCTATATTTCTTTAGCTAAAACAAAAGAAGCCTCTGATGTAATTTTGATACGTTTCTTGCGGGTACATCATCTTTAATATTGCATCTATTCTTTAATTTGTTGTGGTTTATGGTTTGTATTTCTATTTGGAAATTAACTTTAATGATAATCTAGATATACTATTATATTTCTAATATTGTTCTATTATATCTTAGTAATCAATTATATTCTGTTATACTTACCTGTATTATAGAACAAGTCAGACGTAAGAGTAAACATTGTACATAACCTTACTTTCACTATAACATGAATAACCTATATTTCGTCAGCCAAAACAAAAGAAGCCTTAGAAGTAATTTTTATATTTTTCTTGCGGAAATGGACACATTGCCAATGAAACTGGACGTTATCGTATTGACTGAATTTTGGGTAAATTCAAATGAAATGGTACGTTAAAAAATTCAAGGGTGTAAACAAAACAGCAAAATGTAACAACCGATACAGTAGCGGTGGTGTGATTGTTTTTATTTATGGGAAGCGTATGAAACAGCTGGTGATGATTTGACCTTGAACTTGAATTCGTTCGGCCGTCTTCAACCACCTGGTAGGTCCAACTTTAACAATTGTTGCTGCATACAGACTGCATGAAATTCATATCGAATATTTTTTTAATGACAGTGAAAATATATTTGCAAACTTAAAAAACAATAATGTAATTTTCATTCGTGATATAAATTGTGATTTGGCATTCACAATTTATATCACCTTTCACACACCTACAAATACTCAATGGCCAGTTCCGGATTTGATTCATTGATAAATGAGCTTACTAGTATTGTTGATGAAAGATCGACGTGTTTAGATCAGTTGTATGTTAGATTTAAAGAGAATAAAATTAATTTAGTTACAAGTCTAAAGTTTTACATTTGAATATTAGCCTACCGACCACTCTCTAATTATCTGTGTATTTCAGACTAATGAATTAAAAGATAATGTTGAGTCTAGAATGAGATCAAGATTATATATTATTAAATTAAATAATATATTAAAAAACAGATTGGTCCAGTGTGCACAATAATGTTTCTGTTTCGTCTGCATTTCTTGAGTTGTTTAATATAATAAAACGAATTATAGAACACTCAAAACATGAATATGCAGTAAAACCAATAAATAAAAGGCTTGCACCTTTTCTAACGGATTATTTGTATTCTAAAATAAAATGGAGGAAAATTGTATAACAATCAATGAAATCTCATCTGGAAAATTTTAGATTGCCAAATTATTATATTCGTTGTAGTAATTTTTTGAAAAATGAAAGATCCAGGAGAGAGAGTTATTTTTTTTTAATGTTCGATATTGCTTCAGGTAATACGCAAGCTTAGTGGGCTATAGTCAACAATTTAATAAAATGGCCTGCTGATAAAATCAATATCAAACAAGTAAATGTAAATGTAAATTGCATAACAAGCCCAATTAAAATAGCTTCTGAATTTAATAAGTTCTATCTTGAAAGTGCTGATTCTTTAAGAAACAACCTAAATCGAACGAACTTAGAATATATTCAGTTAAGTAATATATTCAGGCATAAACATATAGACAAATCGCTTTTCATGATTCCAACAACTTCTGAAGAAAGTGCTAGCATTATAAGAAATCTAAAGAACGGCAAATCACCAGGCTTTGACAGCGTCATGCCTTTTACAGTAAAAGGGATTTCTGAAAACATTGTAGACGTAGTCACTTATCTTTATATTTGCAGTATGGACCAAGGTGAATTTCCACATTGTGTAATATCTGCAATTGTAATACTCTTGTACAAACGGGGTGATGAACATTGGCTTCACAGGAAGGAGTTCTTTTCAACAGACAGCCAAACGTATATGGCATTTAAAACTTGTCTGAAAAAATGTTAATCAAAGAAGCCTGGTGAGCTTATGGCATATAATTGGGATACTCCACAACAAAACTATCCCGAGTTGTGGAGTATCACAGTACTCTAGAGGAGAAAATGTGAATAAATGAGGAACGAGTGCATCCAACAATATTTTATGCATGAATGTGACCTTTGTGTCTATGAATGTCACATTTTAACTAGCTAATTAACTAATGCGACACATGTATGAGCTGTATGAGTGGGTGTGAGAGTCAACAGCTGGGTGGACAGCTGGGTTACAACAACGTGCGTGTATGGTTGGATGGATAGGTCATCATTGTACGTGTATGGTAGGATGGATAGGTAATCATCGTACGTTTATGGTAGGCTGGATAGATCATCATCGTCGTGTATGGTAGGATGGATAGGCTATCATCGTACGTGTATGGTAGGATGGATTTATCATCGTACATGTATGGTAGGATGGATAGGTAATCATCGTACGTGTATGGTAGGATGGATAGGTAATCATCGTACGTGTATGGTAGGATGGATAGATCATCATCGTACGTGTATGGTAGGATGGATAGGCTATCATCGTACGTGTATGTTAGGATGGATAGGTAATCATCGTACGTGTATTGTAGGATGGATAGGTAATCATCGTACGTGTATGGTAGGATGGATAGGTAATCATCGCACGTGTATGGTAGGATGGATAGGTTATCATCGTACGTGTATGGTTGGATGGATAGGTTATCATTGTACGTGTATGGTTCGATGGATAGGTTATCATCGTACGTGTATGGTTGGATGGGTAAGTCATCATCGTACGTGTGTGGTTGGATGGATAGGTCATCATCGTACGTGTATGGTTGGGCGGGTGGGTCATCACCAACGTATGTGTATAGGTAGGTGGGTGGGTGGGTTATCACCAACGTATGTGTATAGGTAGTTAGGTGGGTGTGTCATCACCAACGTATGTGTATAGGTAGGTGGGTGGGTGGGTTATCACCAACGTATGTGTATAGGTAGTTGGGCGGGTGGGTTATCACCAACGTATGTGTATAGGTAGTTGGGCGGGTGGGTTATCACCAACGTATGTGTATAGGTAGTTAGATGGGTGTGTCAACACCAACGTATATGTATAGGTAGGTGGGCGGGTGGGTTATGACCAGTGTATGTATATGGGTAGGAGGATGGGTGTTTGGACCGGGATTTCTAACTATTAGGTCATGAAGAGCCCCTAATTATTATTTTTATAATAATTCAAAGGGGATGTGTTATATTATAATATTTGAAATTATTAAAATATGTATAATATTTTATGAATATTTAATCTCATTTTTAGCTTCTTTTGATTTAGTTTGATAAATGCCCTTCTCTAAATCTAACTCCATCTACTTTCATGTCTTTAGGGATTAATGTTATTTAACATTTTGATTGCACTTTACACAAACAATTCTTTATATGACTTTCTCCTTTATATTGTATAAAGTAAATAAATAAGCACAATAATAGATGTTCTATAATTATGCCAGACATCGTAACGTGCGTGTAATTGTTTGCATACATAAGTATTCGAAAAGGATTAAAGTTACATCGATCCGCCGCTGTACATCACGGAGGACTCACCTCCCCACCTTCAACCTCCCGTCTGTGCACAATTTCCGCAACTGTGTTTGTTGTAAAAATAACAGTGATGAAATAAATATAGATGTTTGTTTTATTGTTATTATTTATTGTTTACAGTATTATAGATTGAGGTGTTATTAATATTAATAGTTATTTGAATACAAAGTAACGATTTAATTTGATCGTTCTCAGTTTGATTCGTTATTCTTAATCAAACCAACTAATGGTAACGTCGATGATGACACAATGGGCGGGGATTGCTACCACTTGGCCAGCTCGGAGCCTCTAGTTTCCATGACAGCAATTAAATGGAGTAGCGTAATTAAATTAAGGATTAGTTCACAAACCTTATACGAGGTTATTTCCAAGTATTATCTTTTATCTCTCTAAAAAGTAAAATTATATTTTTGTTCCTAAATAGGCGCCAGTGATTATACTATGGACATGCTCGCTTCGTTCTAATTTTGACCTTGTGAGTCAGTTATATATACTATGTACATTAGTTAGTTACGGAAGTAATTCTATGTTACCGTAGACTTTTACATTCAAAATGGACGTCTGAAAGTTGTACAAAGTGTTAGTGAACAATGTCATAGTGTATATGTAGACAACCGACTTGCAAGGTAAAACCCTAAATATATACACTGGATAGTTCCTCTTTGTTAACACCAATGTCATAGTGTATATGTAGACAACCGACTTGCAAGGTAAAACCCTAAATATATCGAGCCTATATACACTGGATAGTACCTCTTTGTTAACACCAATGTCATAGTGTATATGTAGACAACCGACTTGCAAGGTAAAACCCTAAATATATACACTGGATAGTACCTCTTTGTTAACACCAATGTCATAGTGTATATGTAGACAACCGACTTGCAAGGTAAAACCCTAAATATATCGAGCCTATATACACTGGATAGTACCTCTTTGTTAACACCAATGTCATAGTGTATATGTAGACAACCGACTTGCAAGGTAAAACCCTAAATATATACACTGGATAGTACCTCTTTGTTAACACCAATGTCATAGTGTATATGTAGACAACCGACTTGCAAGGTAAAACCCTAAATATATCGAGCCTATATACACTGGATAGTACCTCTTTGTTAACACCAATGTCATAGTGTATATGTAGACAACCGACTTGCAAGGTAAAACCCTAAATATATCGAGCCTATATACACTGGATAGTACCTCTTTGTTAACACCAAGGTCATAGTGTATATGTAGACAACCGACTTGCAAGGTAAAACCCTAAATATATCGAGCCTATATACACTGGATAGTACCTCTTTGTTAACACCAATGTCATAGTGTATATGTAGACAACCGACTTGCAAGGTAAAACCCTAAATATATCGAGCCTATATACACTGGATAGTTCCTCTTTGTTAACACCAATCATACATTGACTTCAAAACTCCACACCCCAGATTGCCTCTCAGTTCAAGCACACCAATGACCTTTCCCCAAACATCACCCTAATAATTCAATTAGCTTACCTTTCCAAACAACCCTCCAACCCCTCCTCTACATTCAAACCGGAATACATAATTAAATACATGACATTATTATCGACACTTGTCAGGTCCTGTTTTCAGGTTCAGACAACCAATTTGGGTTTACAAATAAAATCTGCGTTTTATTGGAATCGACAATTTTGTGGTATCAGATTGTATATTATTAGATTAGTCGGTAGCGTAGTTAGTTAATCCCAGACGGTAGCGTAATTAAAATCCCAGTTTTATAAGCTAAAGGTTCTTTGCTCGATCCCGATCAAAGTCATAGTAAATTTTTAAACGATTCAGCTATGACCACTGGCTGTTCATTCAGCTATAACCACTGGCTGTTCATTCAGCTATAACCACTGGCTGTTCATTCATCTATAACCACTGGCTGTTCATTCAGCTATAACCACTGGCTGTTCGTTTATCTATAACCACTGGCTGTTCATTCAGCTATAACCGCTGGCTGTTCATTCAGCTTTAACCACTGGCTGTTCATTCAGTTATAACCACTGGCTGTTCATTCAGCTATAACCACTGGCTGTTCATTCAGCTTTAACCACTGGCTGTTCATTCAGCTTTAACCACTGGCTGTTCATTCAGTTATAACCACTGGCTGTTCATTCAGCTATAACCACTGGCTGTTCATTCAGCTTTAACCACTGGCTGTTCATTCAGTTATAACCACTGGCTGTTCATTCAGCTATAACCACTGGCTGTTCATTCAGCTATAACCACTGGCTGTTCATTCAGCTTTAACCACTGGCTGTTCATTCAGCTATAACCACTGGCTGTTCATTCAGCTATAACCACTGGCTGTTCATTCAGCTATAACCACTGGCTGTTCATTCAGCTATAACCACTGGCTGTTCATTCAGCTTTAACCACTGGCTGTTCATTCAGCTATAACCACTGGCTGTTCATTCAGCTTTAACCACTGGCTGTTCATTCAGCAATAACCACTGGCTGTTCATTCATCTATAACCACTGGCTGTTCATTCATCTATAACCACTGGTTGTTCATTCAGCTATAACCACTGGCTGTTCATTCAGCTATAACCACTAGCTGTTCATTCAGCTATAACCACTGGCTGTTCATTCATCTATAACCACTGGCTGTTCATTCAGCTATAACCACTGGCTGTTCATTCAGCTATAACCACTGGCTGTTCATTCATCTATAACCACTGGCTGTTCATTCATCTATAACCACTGGCTGTTCATTCAGCTATAACCACTGGCTGTTCATTCAGCTATAACCATTGGCTGTTCATTCAGCTATAACCACTGGCTGTTCATTCAGCTATAACCACTGGCTGTTCATTCATCTATAACCACTGTTCATTCGCTATTGGGCTATTAATGCCACTTTTTAAGGAAAATTCTTTGTAACAATTTCTACATTCGCTCATGTACACAAATTCGAAATATATCGCATTCACCCACATCTTGATGATCAGCGTCTTTAGAATGAATAAATATGAAATGTCGTCTTGTCAACTCAAAAATGTCATTCGTTTAAATATTTTGTCAGTACTTGTTTTCCCGGACAATTGAAACAACAGATAAACTAGGGAGTAGTGTTTTATGCGATCAATACCACACATTTTATAGAACCGTTACTTCATAACACTGCCATGCCTTACCCCTGTTGGTTACATATTATACACTATTATTAGAAGTGATTGGAGCCTCTAGTAAATAGGTGTTAGAATTACAAGAGTTAGTGACAGTAGATCCTGCTAAATGAGTATCAGCTAAATATTAATTCATGAAATTAATATTTCTGTATATTTCTTTTCAATGGGCTCCCATTCACTCTACATCCCAGCAATCCAACTGCTGGCCAATGACACCGACCAGTTTAAGGTGATGCAATCGGTTTGCGGTAAGTTAATTATTTCCAAATTTTAGAATCGAAATTAGTTAATGTACTTTCTCTTGAGACAGGAAAAATATTTTTTATAATGTTTAACCACTACATTGTAACTAGTGGCCTTATAAAGTGGTGAATTTAGCTGATTTTAAATCATAATTAAGATACAACCGTTCAAAGTACAAATTTAATTTTTTATAACTATTTTACGTGTTTTACACATAATTGAAGGGATTAAGATATTTTTTCAAATGTAAAAATATTTATAATTTTAAAGAAAAATACCTTTTTTAACCATGATAGGTAGAGCTTCGTTACTCACCAGATTTTTTAGTAAATAATATTTTGTACATTCACTGTCTGATGTAAGTTAACAGTGTGAAAAACAAGCCAACATACAACAAGTCTACTTTACTCCTAATGCGTAAATTTGAATCTATTTATTATACATAAAAAAGACGATATTATAAGTAATGTGTAAAGTTTACATTTATGAAAGTTATGTTTAACTAGTTTTAAGAGTGGAAGGAGAAAACACTGGTACTTCTAAGTCGGTGCAGAATTTGTGTGTACCCGAGTTTGAAGGTTAAAACCCATATTTTTTAGCCCCTGAGCTGTTTATAACATTAAAATAAAAATAAAATATTTAAATTTTTATTATTACCTTCGTCAACCAATATTACAATATAATATAATATAATATAACAAATATTACATATTTGTGAGCTGGTTGACGAAGGTAATAATAAAAATTTAAATATTTTATTTTTATTTTAATTTGAAGGTTATTTACTAAGAAATTAAACAAAAAGTGTTAATGAACTAAATTTAACAATTTTACACAACAAAATAAGAAACCTATGACAAAAAAAATCAATGTTTTCCTTATTTGATTGTACGATATGTTATATGCATTTTTAAGTGTTATTATAAGTTTTAGTAATTTTTATTATTTTTATTTACACTTTTACTGATAAAAACTCATTTAATGCCTCGTATTGGTGTTTTAATGTGTGGCTGATATGATGTTTTCTGCAAATTTAATAAATTTCCAAATTTCAACCTATTCAACAAAAAAAATCTTATCATGTTGATGAAGCACCGTTTTTCTTAGCTTCCAGAGGTCGTAAAATTAATTACTTGATTACGTTGTACTTCTTATGAAACGTCTAGTTACGATACATTACTTTAATATGTAATAGTAAATGCAGTAATTTTAAATTGATATAATCTACTTTAAATTAATTAGTAATAAGCTAGTAATTTGTAAACCTCAAAGCATTGTAGAAATGTGCCTAAAGTTACGATACAATACTGCTGACTTTGATGTTTTCCTTAGTGAAATGAACAACACTGCCGTAACATACGATCTGTGCCGCCTTTAATGGATTTTCTGTTATTACATTGCTGACTTCAGTAAACAAGATTATCCCTCACTGTGAGCGAATTCAAATGTCAATGTTTGTTATCTCAGTAAGGCCCTTGCCCGGTTGTTTGGTCAGAAATATATTTACTAACGTGATATTGACTATGATGTTAAATTCCTTAGTGCTATCCTCGTTGTTTTATTCAACATAAATGTTCATAAGAGTTTCCATTCGATAAGATAATCGAATATTCTCTGTTAAATCACTAGCACTACTTTTTTCCGTTATTTAACTACCGCTTGATAAATATTCAATTACTCTAAAAACTGTTCCCCAATCATTTTTACGTCCACTGTGGTATTCCTCACCAAGAACTTATAGAGAGAGAGAGACGGGGGGAGAGGAAAAAAAGATAGTGAGAGAGAGAGGGGGGAGAGTGAGAGAGAGGGAGTGAAAGATATGGGGACAGAGAGAGGGAGAGAGAGGGAGAGAGAGAGAGAGAGAGAGAGAGAGAGAGAGAGAGAGAGAGAGAAAGAGAGAGAGAGAGGGAGGGAGGGAGGGAGGGAGGGAGGGAGGGAGGGAGGGAGGGAGGGAGGGAGGGAGGGAGGGAGGGAGGGAGGGAGAGAGAGAGAGAGAGAGAGAGAGAGAGAGAGAGAGAGAGAGAGAGAGAGAGAGAGAGAGAGAGAGAGAGAGAGAGAGAGGAGAGAGAGAGAGAGAGAGAGAGAGAGAGAGAGAGAGAGAGAGAGAGAGAGAGAGAGAGAGAGAGAGAGAGAGAGAGAGAGAGAGAGAGAGAGAGAGAGAGAGAGAGAGAGAGAGAGAGAGAGAGAGAGAGAGAGAGAGAGAGAGAGAGAGAGAGAGAGAGAGAGAGAGAGAGAGAGAGAGAGAGAGAGAGAGAGAGAGAGAGAGAGAGAGAGAGAGAGAGAGAGAGAGAGAGAGAGAATTCGGTGGTAAATCAATCACTGAATTTACCTATTTGTGATTAAAAAAATTTAGTAGTAGAGATGTAACGGAAAAAGTAGTGGTAGTGGATTAACGGTAAAGGTCCAAATAATCTAACAGTATATTTTTCTTCATTTATACTGGTTTATGATAAAATTTTTTTAATATTGCTTTCTATTTCACTCTTTTCTCTCTGTTTGACAATTTGAGTTTAAATTCTAAGTACCGTTACCAAGAGCGCTTGTTATGATATTTATTTGTAAACATTTTCAACTTATGAGTCTGTTCCTTTAATACATAATTATTTATACTAATATGTATGTTAATATGGGCACCCAATGATAAATGTTATGTAATTTTTTCAGACCCTAGACTGTAATTATCAAAAAATAAACTATTCTGATTCTGATCATCATTATCAAGGGTGTTCTGCCCTCAGGCAGGTCGTGCTGCAGCCTACCACCGAACATCTCTGTTTTGAGCAAGTTATTTAGTTGTCTCATACTTCCCTCAGATTCTTTAAATGTCCACCACCTGATATCTTCTTCTTCCCTTTCCTGTAATTTTTCCTTCTACAACTGTTTTTAACTAAACTATAAATAACTTTAAATTGATAAATTTAAATTGATTTAATTTAATATAAAATTACTACATTTACTTACACATATGAGAATGATGTATCGTAACTATATATCTAATAGTGATTACAAAAAGACCAAATAATTAATTTTACGACCTCTAGAAGCCAAGAAAACAATATTTCAGGTAATTGATGAGAACATAAAATCCTAAAATTTATAAAACTTAAGGGAAACATTCCTATCAACCATTTTATATTAAAATATAAATAAGGTACATGAGTAAGTTTTTTAGTAATAATAGTGTAAATTTTATGTAAAGTGAAAACTAGTTAAAATTCCGGTACTTTTTTATTCCAACTAAGATAAAAAGAATTAGAACTAATAATAACATTTTGAAATTCATATTTCCTAACGCATAATTAAACTAGGAAAAAAATGGTATGCTTCTAGTTTTCATAGGCCCCTTTTTTTAGGACACAACCTTCAATCTCGGGTGCATATAATTTCTGAACTGACAAGTGTATGTTGATCTATTGTTTTTAAGGCTCCTATATCTGTATCCTACTTGTAGCTAAGTCATGTAACGGTATAATGTGTTACACGTAGTGGTAAGTAGGTGAGAGAGCACAAAAAAAGTACTTTAAACTTTTGTAAAAAAGGTCAAATATAATATATTTACAAACATGTAGGTCTTTACATAAACTACATTTCGAACAATCGACTCTGAAAACAGCTTTCACATGAAGCTAACTGTTGTGATTTAGGAAAGGTAGCGTTGCTAATCATCTTTACGGTATGTGATAAAATCTAAGAAACATCTCTTCAGTAAAAAAAGTGCAGATTGAAAAGGAAAAAGATCTTTCAATGTTTGACTTGTCAACCGGTTAAACAAACAGATCTTTCAATGTTTGACTTGTCAACCGGTTAAACAAACAGATCTTTCAATGTTTGACTTGTCAACCGGTTAAACAAAAAGATCTTTCAATGTTTGACTTGTCAACCGGTTAAACAAACAAGCTCCGGTTCACATTTTGGAATCAATTTGGCATTAATAAAGTGATTCATTTGTGCTTATGTTTTAGTAATGTTGTGTTGGTAGTTTTAAATGCCTGAAGAAATTTGAAAAAATTAACATTTTCAAAAAAATGATCTTGGTATCTGTATAACATTTATTTATAACAGTTTGTTTAGCTATTAATTAAGCCATTTCATTAAATAACTAGGAATAAAAATGCAATTATGAGAACTGCAAAACTTAGCTATGAGAATTTATGGGTGTTCGATCAACAATTATTTTAAAAACGTTTTGGATTATAAGTTTTACTCGTCTCAAAAATACAGTAATAAACGTGTTTTAGGAGAAAGGTTTTTACAGATATATGATTACCGAAAGTCAAATATAAGGATTTTTTTTAAATAATAACTTTTTTTTACTCATCATAAATGAAGGTAGTTGTAAATATATTCATACTAGTTAAATTTGTGACCATATTTTATAAAGCATTCTAAAATATTAAATTCTGTTAATTTCAAATGCGATTTATAGTATTTATTAGTTGAATTTACAATTTCATAATGTAATTATTAGTAATTCAAAATGCCATATCAATCTTAAGAATAAAGATAAAAAATTTAAAACTACTTTGAAATCTAATCATTTTTAATACATTAAACTACGTAATTCTTCAATTCTGTAGTTAGGTCAGATTCATTCAGATTGATCTCGCTACCCCAATACTGCACTGCACATTGTACCCCCCTCTAAAAGCACAGACTAAAAGCTAAATCATTTTATAACGGTCAATTGTAATTGACTTTGCAGAGAGCTTTTCATGAAACTGGCCTACTAAATGTGTCATTTAATAATTGAATAATTTAATGATTTTAACTAAATTTATTTGTAAGAAATTGAAAGAGGTGTATTTAATATTATTTTTAATTTAAAAATAAACGTAATTTATGTAATAATACAGATCGCAAAATTTTAACTTAAGTCTTAATAAAATTCAAAACTTCTTCCGGCAGCGTGAATCCCACCAGAGGTGGAAAAATACATCATTTATTGATTTCCTGTTGTGGAAGCACAGATGCCATCTCTCTGGAGATATTAAATTGGATAACAAATGGAAATATATCACTAAATTTAATCACAATGGTAGCATAAATGTACTTGATTATTCATCCTAAATTCGAAGTTCCAAAAAACTAACACAAGGAAATTTATTTTATTTAAACATTAGATTATTGTATTAAAAAAATCAAAAGTCAATTGTTACCAATCAAACTGTAATATGCTAAGATTAAATATTAAAAATATGGATAAATATAAAAAGGACCATTTTTAACATAATGGAACTGGGAATAGTCAGACAAATTTTAGTATAAACACCATAGGCTATGTATGTGTGTATGAGTATATAAATTCTTTATTTCAGCATCTTGAACAATAACAGCACGCACTCAACTTATATACTACATTGTTAAAAAATAAAATACATTTCGAAAATCAATGTGCTGGTAAATTGTAAACTATCATATTCAAGTAGCCTAAGTTGAGATTTAAATTTGTTTAATGACTGCAAAAGGTCCCTCCACAGGCTGAATTCCCAATTACTGAGAAAGCTGGAGTATAAACAGAATTATAATCATGTCACTGATATTTCAAAAACAGTGTTTATATACTTGCAATTAACAACGAATGATTACTAAAACAAAATATACTTAAAAAGCAGAAAAATATGTAAAAATCTGAATAAAAACCTAAATAATTACTTCAGTAACAATGAAGCTGTAAACCACTCATTGTGAATATGAATGAAAAAAGGAAAAGAAACCCAGTTTATCAGGTTAATCGTAGAGCCCCAAACATATTTGTCTAAACTGACACCTATTGACAGCAAAGTCCAGTCCACCAATCAATCAAATGTGAGTTGAAATGTACTTCCAATATTTTCAAAGGTTGGAAAACAACAATGTTGCAAAATATTTTAAACAAGGAGAAGAGCGAGAGAAAATTGCATCACTTACGTATCAAGAACTTTGCAAAAAGCTGTGTATATTTTGTATTCCCAACCTGTAGCACTGTTTATAATCACTTAGCTACAGTCCAAGTAATTTTGATAACACGAGAGAAACCGATTAATACTGGACATTTCTCAGTTAAAAATAATAAATAATAGCGACGATTGTAAGTCATTTTCAGTACAAGTTACCTTTTGTATGATGGTGTGACAAAATATTGGTTAGACCTACGTCAGCGACTGACAATATTTGCCGGAAGGAAGAGTATAAGTCGAAAAAAAATAGTATGCAAATGTTTTTACATAACTCGGCAACTATTTTCTCCATTATTGAATTCCCTTAAGTAAAAAACATGGATACACCTTTTTGAAACTAGTTGATGTAAAATTGCATCAAAATAAATGGTTCTAAAGAATTAGCACAAACTTTTCCCCTTATTAAACACTAAAAAAAATTAAAAAATTGACCAGTTTAATTCAAAAATATGTTTCTTTTGCCATAACTGAAAAACTAATCAAGTTAGAGACATGCAGTCTTTACTAAAATATTTTAAATTGTAATTCACATCTTTTCTGAAAATGTAATCAAAATCGTTTTAGCCGTTTTTGAGAAAATTCCATTTTTGTATGTTTGTGCCGATAAAAAAACTAAAATTTCAAAATAGTAAAATAATAGTCTGGAGATATTGGCTAAATACACCTACATGCCACATTTCATAAAAATTTATCAATCCGTTTGGTCTCCAGCGAACTGCACATACACACATACGGACAGATACCAACTTTTTTCGAAAAACCACTTCATTGCGTTCAGGGGACCCTAAAATGGATTTTTAGACCAACTTGTAAAACAATTGTTTTGACAATACTTTCTCTATGCTAACACATATGAGAGAAAGTAAAACGTTTATACATAAATCTAAACTTTGATGGATATTTTGGATTACGTCTTGAATAAAATCGTGCTCAAAACGTTATGAATAAACAAAAATAACTAAACAATTAAACAAGATTATGACGACATTGTCTGCACAAATACATCCCATTTTTTTGTACTGTATATAATTTTATTACTTAAGTTTTAAATCTAGACTCAAAGGATTTGTTTAGATGTAAATTTATATTAACTTATATTTAGATTGTACCAATTTTAAATACTATGCTGTTCTCCTTTAAACTGTAATTAATTTAATTTAATTCAAAGTAGATTGCACATTTGTAAAATAATATAATGAATAACATGTCAATGTGATCTTTAATAAAAAGAGTTTGGGATCTAATGCTGGGATCATACATAATTTCCCAATTGGCTGATCTACTTTAGTTTCCCCATTATGGTGGACGTAAGTTTAGCATAAATCCAAAAGTTGACACCAATCTGACTAACAATATGAGTGAATATTTTAAACAAAACCACGTGGACATCTATTTTTATTTAATTGCGAAATGGTTGAAGAAACAAACAAACAATGTTAATTCACTCCAGTAAGGCTGGGAGTTTGTCTCCAACAACAGATTATATATTATTGCTAGTCCACATGGAGTGTTCTGTGTGTTGTTATTTCTGTCGACTTGAGTACGTGATAAGACACCGTATATTCACCGGCTATCACGAGACACTTGACAGTTCTGTTGTTGACCGAGTCTCTCTGCCAATTCACAAATTTTCATTTACAATGGAAATAATCCTTACGTCAATACTATTTCCTTTTCGAATTAATTTATTTGAAACTAGCCGTTTTTATATTTCAGAATCTCAAAACTGAACTTTAAATGAGTCCGATGCAGAGTTTGAAAAATTTTCACCTCAAGTTGACGTTTTATCATGAAATTCATGTTTTACAAAACATGCAAAATCATGATTCTATTAGTTTGTCAGTTTGACTATTAATCATACACTCTTTAGTTGGAATAATGATATTACCCTAAGATGAAAACATAACTTGAAGACAAAGCGTTGTGGAGATTGTAGGTGATAGGTCCTATGCTCGGTCAGTTGTTGGGACCCCATGAGAAGTCGTGAGTATCCATGTTGCGTGGTAGTCAGGGTCCGGGTGTTTTTTAAGGGAGAGAACTGAGTATCCGGCCTATCAGTTAGCTGAACGTTACGCCAATACTACGTGGTTCAGATTCCAGGTAAAGCTGGAGGTCCCTTAGTTGCAGTGGATATTTTGTTATTAATAAATGAATCTTTCTTAACATAATTCAAACTCAGTTAGTAACCAGACAGTTTAGGTTATCCATATTTAATATTCATATAATAAATCATTAATTTCACCTTAAATATGCAAAAAGTGAGGTTAACCTGAGAAAAAGCGTAGTATATATCGACACTCATCCCCCCCCCCCCCAATTGGTTTCATACCGTTGAGAACTAACGCAGAAATAATTTTCATTTCGTTGGCACTGTCAATAATTTGTATAATTGCGAAATGTAAATATTTTAATATTTTTCTACTGAAAAATAAAAACGTACATTATATTTCTTTTCGAAATGTTTATGCTGTGTAAAAGAACATTAATTTGTATATTTAAATGCATGTTAGAGGTTTATTTAAATTCCGAATGGGTTTTTCAACTATATAAAACCATACGAACTGACAACTTTGCTAACTTCATTAATGTTTTTAATGTCGAACACACGTTTTTGTAGCTATTGTGATGTGTGTGATCGATATTACGTCAATTCAAACTCTGTAGCCAACTCAACATCTTTTTTAAATCTTCTTTAAAACATAATGTTTTTTAAAGACTGGAGAATCAATTACAATACACTTACCTATAATTATAAACAGCAACCATCCTATCTATGTTAGGTTAAATCGATTACGCTACACTTTACTAAAACCACGACAGTACGATCGAAACGAACTTTACCGAATCCGCATTAGCACTAAGGCTAATTTCCTATCTATAGTGATAAGGTGATAAGCGTTGAGTGCCCCCCTCCCTCCACCAAATACAGGTATGACTCTCCTAAAATCTACATTTCTGTTAAATATGTCATGTCTAATACCATAGTTATACAGGATCGATCCAAATAAGATCTCATATTAGTATTCAATATAATTTTAGTCATCAAGAGTACATACACGTGAGACAAAATTCTAATTATGAAACCCGTAACAACAATAAAGCTACTGTTGGTTTTCATAGGTTGAATAAAAGCTTATCCAGTCACCCGGTGATCTCAATCAAAGTATACAACAAAGTTATACATTTAATTAATAAGTATTCACCGAAAGAGTTTAAATGTAAGTTTTACTACTGGTTACTCAATAACCCCTTTTACTCAATTAACGAATTTCTGAGTTTGGGTTTAATTGAATTTTAATCTTATATTTAGATTTCATTAAAAGTATTTCATGTTCTCGATGTTTTATCTATGGTCCTTGCTCTATTTACCTTGTTATTAATTGTATCATTCCTAGTATTATTTTATTATTTAAACTTTGTTGTAAAAATAATATTCATGTACATACATATTAGGTTCTGTTGTTTTGCTTGTAGTTATAAATGCCTGCCCTAAATTTATTTTAAATGTACTTAGATTAAGATAGTATTAGTACCGACTTGGCATTTAGCTGTAAAATGACGTTGTCAATGCTGTACCACAGTTTTACGACAATAAAGGATTATTATTATTATTATTATTATTATTATTATTATTATTATTCGTAAATTATAAAGTATATATTGGCGGTTATCTTTAAGGTAAACAATCTGATGACAATGTACAAGTTAAGAGGCCGGTAGGAATCCCACATGTTTTAAAGAGGACAAGTGTATATTTGTCTTAGTACTTAGGCTTAAGCGGCCGGTGTCATAACTAGAATGTACAGTTTCCGGTGACAACCGCGTCAAGGTACTATCTACAATATTTACAAGATGACCAGACGTTTCGCCCATACTGTGCCCATACTTGCCGATTTCAGTCTCAGAGAAACCACTGAGGATGCCACATCACAGTATGAGCGAAACGTCTGGTCATCTTGTAAATATTGTAGATAGTACCTTGACGCGGTTGTCACCGGAAACTGTAGATTCAAGTGTATATTTAAACCGGATTCACGTATATATGCGAGGACGTATACATACGCTTCCTATACTTCAATATACATAGTCATACAAATTAAAGAAAGTAACCGAGTCAAAGAGACACATCAGTCAATAACAGAGTTGCTGGATCAATAATTTGTATGAGTCTGTACAAAAATAGTAAGGTGATATCTAGTGTTGTCCGTCCAAAATATTAGTGATAGGTTCATCTACGCTATATGGTAAAAATTACTTGTCCACGCTTAAATGGTGATTGGGAACTATATTTTTCAATCGAGATATTATCAGTACATCAAGAGGTTAATGTATCTAAGAGAAAGCTTGGTAATATCAGTGATGATATTTGTGTATGTGTGTAATCTTATATCAGTAGTAGTTGAGTGTATTTTTGTAGATCTTTCATAAGTGATAGTTGGGTGTATTTTTAGATCATGTATCAGTGATATGAGGGTGTGTTTGGATTGCTTGTATCAGTAATACTTGGGTGTGTTTATAGTGATTGTATCAGTGATATGTGGGTGTGTTTTTAGATCTTGTATCAGTAATAGTTGGGTGTCTTTGTAATTTTTGTATCAGTGATATATGGGTATGTTTGTAGATCTTGTATAAGTGATATTTGGGTGTATTTTTAGATCATGTATCAGTGAGATGTGGGTGTGTTTGGATTGCTTGTATCAGTGATACTTGGGTATGTTTGTAGTGATTGTATCAGTGATATTCAGAGGTGTTTGTAGAGCTTTTATCAGTGATAGTCGGTTGAGTTTGTAGAGCTTGTATCAGTGATATTCAGGGGTATTTGTATAGCTTGTATCAGTGATGATTGGATGTGTTTGTAGAGCTTGTATCAGTGATGGATGGATTTGCTTTTAGAACTTGTATCAGTGATAGTTCGGATTGTTTGTAGAGCTTGTATCAGTAATAGTTTGGCTTGTATGTAGAGCTTGTATCAGTGATGGTTGGGTTTGTTTGTAGAGCTTGTATCAGTGATATTTAGGGGTATTTGTATAGCTTGTATCAGTGATGATTGGATGAGTTTGTAGAGCTTGTATCAATGATAGATTAACTTGTTTTTAGAACTTGTATCAGTGATAGTTCGGCTTGTTTGTAGATCTTGTATTAGTAATAGTTCGGCTTGTTTGTAAAGCTTGTCAGTGATGGTTGGGTTTGTTTGTAGAGCTTGTATCAGTGATATTTAGGGGTATTTGTATAGCTTGTATCAGTGATGATTGGATGTGTTTGTAGAGCTTGTATCAATGATAAATTAACTTGTTTTTAGAACTTGTATCAGTGATAGTTCGGCTTGTTTGTAGATCTTGTATTAGTAATAGTTCGGCTTGTTTGTAAAGCTTGTCAGTATGGTTGTGTTTGTTTGTAGAGCTTGTATAAGTAATAGTTTGTATTTAAAATTATTTATTTAAAATGTTATTTTGGACTCAGGTCTTAATTGATGGTACACATTTATTTTGTTTATTTTTAAAATGATATTACCTAAGCTGCGAACAAAAATAAAATAAGGTTAGAAATAAATTGCAATAATTTGTAAATATTCCTATTTTATTTTTTAAGTTAGTTATTTTCCTCCTCCATTTCCACTTTATCATTGGTATACTTACAAATGCCTTTTTATTAGTAAATGTTAGTTGAAAATACCATTTTATTTAATTTGTACGGATTATTTACCAAAGACCTTAAAATCCCAGCACGTTGACATTGAGACCAATGTATTTTACGAATAGATTTTATTCTTGCATAACCAAGGTAATTTGATGACATTGTAACCTACTTCTTCAGCTTAATCCTTTTCAGCTCTTCTTCTACCGTTGAAATAATTCAGTAGTTTTAAATATTCGTGTTTCGTTGGCTTCAAGATAATGTTTTAAAGACGAAATAAAGTTTCCCAGCATACATTCAAAGAATATATTCATGTGTATATTTAGTGCAAATGTACGTAATTATTAATTTATTACGCCTTCAGTGCAATATAAAACTATATTGTTTCAAAAACTTTTTTATTTTCTGAAATATTCTTCCATTCGCACATTAAACCATACATACTATGTATGGACAGATTTTTTTTTCATTTAGAGAGTCAACAAATGTTTGGTCAAACTAGTAAACAAATGTTACTATCAATATAATTTTTCTCTGCTGTGTATACATTTGAGAGAAATTAATATCTCAATGCCAAATTAAGAATAATACTTCTCCTCTTAAAAAAAATTTTAAATTGCCCAATCCTTAACTTTTGCGATATTTACTGCTGGATATTTTCTATCCTAATTTTCTTCCCCATTAAAATTCATTTGTATGCCCCTAGCCTACAATACTTACAAAAAATAGGCTTACCGTAAAACCAATCAAAATTTGACAATATATTTCCTTATAACGTAATAGCCTGTTCATTTTTTTAGAGATTTTTTTTAGCTTTTTGCAAAGACAATTTATGCAATACAATAATTCAGAGTACGATATTTCGTATTCACTTAATTAAATCTAATTTTCAATTTACATTTAACCTTCTCTGTTTATTTTCTAAGCTTTTTAATCCAGGCGTCCAGTTGAGCGCTCCAAGGAATTTAGTTCTCGATTTTATCGCAACTGTTACTAGGAGTAGCAAAGAACCCCCTTACTAAAATACACAAACAACGTGCTCCTCTCACTTTTTACCGTCACCGTCCCAGCCAGCCCCAACCCGAAAACTGTACAAAGGTAACTAACTCACCTTTTTTTATTTTAAATAGTACTACTTTTTCGAAAAATGTATAAAAATTAAAATAAATTGTAAGTATATTAATATTAATTCCAATTACATAATGCAAAGGTCTGAACAATAAAAAGAAACAGTTAAGATATCTTTTCTCGTTCATGAAAAAAAAAAGGCACACTAGTTTAACTTTTAGGAAATACAATCAAACTTTTTAATGAAAGCCTATGATGACTTGCCTATCATTTTAAAGCCTACTGTTTTCGGAATAAGACGCCACACGTTTCAAGTCAAAAGAACCACCCTATCATAAATAGCGACTGGTTAACCTTTCTTATCAGTCATATTTAGTGGGAATTCGATATGTTGTAAAAGCTAGTTCTGTTCTAAGAGTTATTTGTACCATTATGTTAATAATGTCATTTTAAGATAATTTTCTATTTCTTTAATCAGATACCTAGCTTCATAACTGCATTCTACAACATGTCGAATTCCCATTCTAATATCACTGCTAAGAAAGGTTAGCCATTTATCATAGGGTGGTTCTTTTGACTTGAAACATGTCTCTTTTTTTTAATGAGACTTGAAGCGTCTCATTTAAAAAAAAGATAGCCTTTAAAATGATGGGTAGGTAACTCATAATAGCCTTTCATTTTAACTTTTTACAAAATCCTCTACGGGCCCTCCCCTCTAGGTTGACAAAAACTACAAACTGCATCAAAAGATAGAAAAAAAACTTTCTACAGAGGTGTACTAAATCTCAATTATTTATCTGGATCCCTTTAAGAGAAATTAAGGTGGTTCCATACTTTTTCAACACCCTATATACAGTATAGTCCAAAACCTATGTTCTCATTCATAACAAAATCTCCGAAACCACTAAACGGATTTTTATTAAACGTTTAGGGAAATTATCTTTCCTGAAAAAACCCACTGTTCGTAGACTACCAATGCTCGATATGTCATCCCTTAGAGGCTAAGAGGCAGTAACGGCCCCTCAAGGGTAACATTGACGTGAATTTAATTTATTTATTTCAAACAGCTGATACAAAGAAAATAAAAAAAGCTTGGCTGGTTTGGTTTTCATTTTCAAATCTTTAAGCTAATTTATACTAACTGACTGCACTACTTTGCAGTTCCTAAATTTGATTTACAGAATCTTCTAGACTATAACACTTTGTTATGTAGAAAGGCAACAGACTCAGCTTTTATATTGGTGTAATGATTTAGAGAGAACCACGGGGGGAATAATAAGCAGCGTATAGAACCTTCCGTAGTGAAGTAGTTTAATAGACATTTGGGGTAATTTGTCGCTATTTCTAGCATTTGCAGACAAGCATTTGTAGAAATTATTACATTCATTATGGTAATAAAATTTAATTAACACTGATATCATAATTAAGAATAGGAATAATTTATTTTCTCCTTCTTATTAAGATTACCCAAAAGAAATAATCAAAATTAAAACGGTACTTATCTAGAAAATTAAAAGATACTAAAAAATAAAAACTACACTTTTTAATTAAATGTTGCTTATTATAAAAATGTCTTTTAAAGCCAGGTACGGTTCCTTAAACTAAACATTTAGAGAAAAAAGAGAACTAAAACACTTAAATGTAATATACATGATTAGCAACCAAACTAAATAATACAATAAATATATAAAATAAATAGAAATTTTAGGGATTCAAAGGCAAATGCCTGATTTAAAACTCCATTTTTACCACAAGATTTCAACTAAATCAAAAACCAGCGTTCAAAGAACTATTAAAAATAAAAGAAAATACTACCAGTGCTAAATAAGAATATTATAAATGTACATACATTTATACAAAGACACAAACACAATCAAACCATAAGTACATATAATTTATGGTTCTCTATTCAATTTGATTTGAGAATAATTAACACTGTATAAACAAATAATATACAGTACAAGTAAACGTCACACAACACAAATTTATTACAATATAAGCACAAAATGTACAAATATATCTTTTGTGAATCCCTCTGATCTGAGGAAGGTGAGCGTGGTTCACCGAAAAAAAAATACAATAAAAGTACAATTCGTGCATTTTGTACTTTTATTGTAATATATTTTTACATTTTGTGCTTATATTGTAATATATTTGTGTTGTGTGACGTTTACTTGTACTGTATATGTACCAACACGTATTATGCTAATTAAAAAACTTTTTAACAAATAATACTAACAGACAGTTACATGTAAAAAATAAAAAATAATACGTAAAATATTAATAATACTTTTATATTAAAATTCGATAAAGATAAATAAATGTAATGTGAAAACGATCTAGATCTTCGTGTTTAAGAGTCGATAGTAAATAGATTCTGAATGTCATCCAGTTAATTAACCCATTCTTTAATCTCTTGAAAAAAATGTGTTAATTATTTGAATTTTTTATACTTTCTGGAATTTTGTTATAAATTGAAGGTGATCATGTACCTTATTTCGTACTTAAAATATTTCACCTGTGTGTCGGCACTGGTGGCGCAGTGCTGTAACCCAGCTACATGGGGACAAAGTGTTTGGGAGATTGTAGGCGATAGGTTGTATGCTCGGTCCTCTTAATACCGACATGGCGTCCGCTTGGTGGTTGCTATCGGCGTGGACACTACTAGAGAAGTCTGGGGTGTCCATGTTGGTAATCATTGTGCGGATGTTGTGTGGGGGAGATAACTGAGTATCAGGCTTGTCAATTAGCTGAAAATCAGACCAGCACTACGTGGTTCGGATTCCACGTAAAGCTGTAGGTCCCTTAGTTGCCCTGGCTGTTGGGCTATTAATAAATTGCCCTTTCTGAGGAACAGTTGAACTCAGTTAGTAACCAGACTACACTCATCCACACTCATCCTACACTCATAAAACCATTCATATTCGCCTTAAAATACGCACAACGTTGTGTCGGCGTCTCATGTGTAAGAATGTAAGAATGTAAGATATTGAGATTTATTTAGAGTGAAGTACTAAAATAATTCAGGGAGGATACTGTTATGAATGTTGGTTAAGTAGTTTTGAAAAAAAAATGCTATTTAAAATTAGAAGAAGGTAGTAAGTACAACTAAAGACGACAAGGTGTTGTAACTGTCGTCAAGTTGAGTTTTTATTCCTTTATTCCTTTCTGAATTAAGCGTCTTATTCCAAAAACAATAGGCATTAAAATGATGGGCAAGTCATCATAGCCTTTCATTTAAACTTTTTCCGAAATCCTCCACGGGCCCTCCCTTTAGGTAAAAAAAAAAAAAAAAACAGTTACAAACTGAATCAAAAGATAGAAAAAATTGTTCAACAGAGATATACTAAATCTCAATTATTTATCTGGACCCATTTAAAAGAAATTTAGGTGGTTCCATACTTGTTCAAGATCCTCTGCTAATAAATATTAACCAGTCGTCATTTCTGATAGAGTAGTTCTGGTGACTTGAAACTTGTGGCGTCTTATTCAGCAAAAGATAGGCTTTAAAATGATGGGCAATTCATAATAGCCTTTTATTTAAACTTTTTACAAAATCATCCATGGGCCCTTCCTTCTAGGTTGAACAAATTACAAACTGCATCAAAAGATAGAAAAAACTGTCTACAGAGGTATACTAAATCTTAGTTATTTATCTGGACCCATTTAAGAGAAATGAAGGTGGTTCCATTCTTCTGCAACACCCTGTAATCAGGCGAATATTCTCCAAAATATTATTATTGTATTCATGACAAACGAAATATGTAAAGTTTTCATTTTTTGTACAGTTGTGAACAAATAATTGAAACAGAATTGTATGTATTATAATAGACTTGGTGTCCACCACACATGGGTTCACAATATTCCACATAACTGAATACCGATAATGAGTTGTCAATGAAATGTATTCATGTGACACAGTTTGCTCAGACATTTCATTTATTTACACATCCTAATATCCAACGTTTAACTGTTATGGTGCAACTGTCCGATTATATTTTATTTATTTATTTTTTATTTATTCATAAGACGCCGATCGTCAAGATATGGGTGAATATGGATTTCGAATGAGTGTGATGAGTGTAGATGAGTGAATGTAGTCATTGTTACAAACTAAAGCCGACTATTCCTTAGAAAGTGTCATTAATTAATAGCCCAATGACAAATGAACAGCCGGTGGTTATCAGCTGATCCTCCTCAAAATGTGTTATGACTCTGATTGGGATCGAACTGACAACCTTTAGCACATGAAGCTGGGATTGAACCAACTACGCTACCGACCAATTTATAGATACCCTAATTTGAGAATAACCTGCATGAATACAAATTTTCCTTGTGTACTCTTTTGCGACATAAATAGTTTAAGGAGTTTACTGCACTTAAATATCGAAAAAAATTAAGTTTTAAATTTTTTTAAACGTACAAAATCTTTCTTTTAAAGTATTTGTTGCACGAAGTAGTTTTGAAATAATTTTTTTTTACTTTGCAAAGCGACTTGTGTATACTGTATTTGCACTACTACTTAGGCTTTCATTATCAGTATCAGATAACCTATTTAGTTTTGTGTATGTTGCCTAACATGTACATGTTTTGATTGTTTTTATTTCAGTTGTCTTATTTTAAATGTAAATATATATCGGTAACTAATAAGTAAGTTTTATTTATAATTTTGTAACTTACTTGAAGTTTGTTTGTATTTCCTAAAAGTTCAACTTATGTGCCTTTTTTTCGTGAACTATAAAAGATATATTAATTGTTTATTTTTATTGTTCAGACCTTTGTGTAATTGGGATCAAAAGTAATATACTTACAATATACTTAAATTTTTATAAGTTTTTCAATAAAGTAGTACGATTTAAAATTAAAAAAGGTGTAGATTCCAATATTATATTAAGAATATAATATTTATTTTACTGTCCATAAATTTTATATCCTTAGTTGTGTTATATCTTAAAGAAATTTTAGATCCTAAAGATGTGTAATAGTGAGTAAAAAATAAATCAGAGAGCGATCATGAGGCACTTCTAAGAAAATTGCTCTATGTTAACATTACAGAAGATTGGGTGCAGTGTCACAGCCAAACTGAAATGCCATAAAGTGCGTTCTCAAAGTTGAAACATTCAATAAATAAAATGTATCAGTCAGCCGTTTTAATGGAATGACTGTCCAAACCAATCAAGCTACATGTAATTGGATATTTCGGAATACGATACCGTGATCCCCTTCATTAAAATCAGGAGTGCTCAGTATTCGGTTAGCAAGACGCCAAATGTTGTAAATTTAAAATGAAAATAAAAGTACATATCGTATATATTAAAGTTTTATCTAAACACACAAAATAAGGAAAATACCATAATGAATAAATAAATAAATAACATTTATTTGTTTGTCTTTGTACAAATAAATTGCAGAGTCCAGAGAGAAATAATAAATTAAGTTTTTTAATTTTTCCAGTAAATTCTCCTATCGATTTAAAATACAGTTCCATCCCAAATAAAACGTAAATCTTTTTCTTGATACAAATCAAAGTCATATTATTTACGTTAATTAATTGGTAAAGTGTTGAAAAGTTGTAGTGAAATGTTGTCACAATTTGATTTTAAATATTTAGATAGTGTGCAACTTGTTAAAATTAAATTTTCTTCATTTATAGTTCTATAATTATGTATGTTTTTTCACAGTTTAAAATTCGTGTATATGTGATTTAATGTGGATTTATGTAATATTAATTTATTTCTACGTAAAATCAGGAAAGTTAAAATCTTACTATACTCAGTAAATGTGAATTCTCAAAATATGTGTGATTTGAAGCAAATAAAATAGACAGGGTTTTCGAAAAAGGTAAAATTGTTAATTATTATATTATTTGATTAGTTGACATGGCCATTATGTACCTGGAGGATGGCAGGACATATCCTGAAAAGGAAAGGTCTTTCAAATAATGGAAATCTAGTCCCCCGCTGTCTGCGATGGAGATCTAGGACCGAATGTGCTTTTCACTTGACGTCATTCCATGTAACACACACAATGTCAACCGTCTACTGTTTTGTTAACAACTAATGTTAACTAGTCTTAAGGAAGTTCAATGTATAATTAATTTCATTATATTCATTCTATATATATATATTAATAAAAACATTTTATATATATATATATAAAATGTTTTTATTAATGTCTAAATTTCTCTTTTATAATAAATAAATCCTTCCTTACTAAAATTTTAACATTTCCTTTAAAAAAAATCCCTATTAGAATTACAACATATTTGTATCATCCTCACAATATAATTAATTAAATATTTTTACTTCGAGAAACTATAATTATTTATTTACAAAACAAATCACATTTTAAGCATTTTTTAATAAACTAGTCATAACTTAATTTAATGTAAATTGTAAATTTCGTAATCACTTATATGAACCAAATTATATACATTTATTTATCAAAACAATCCTCTAAATTGACCCAAAACTGTTTTATTTCCATATATGCTCACCACAATAAATTATATGTACTGGCTATCAAGTGAAACATAAGTGCTATAAAAGTGATTGTTGCAATGAGAGTGACGTTTTCTCTTCCTTCTTCATCTAAACTTGGCAGTGGAAGCATCTCAATATTAGAGCAGTTAAAACTATTTAAATTGTATATACTTTTATTAAATTGAAGAAAGTTTAATTAGAATAACATTAAAAATATCAATGATAACTTAAAATCATAAATTTTGAACATTAAAAAGTAGATTTATTTAAATCTGATGAGATCTGGCCTTAGAATTTTAAAATTCATCTTCAACCTGGATCTAGCTACTTATTATTCAAGACTTTACTTTCAACCGACATTATATCCGTCCTTCTTTTGATCTTCATTAGTTCAAATATTTCTATAAATGATATTATTTTCTAAATTAAGTAACCAAACAATGTTCTCTATTTTATTTTAATTAAAATCAATTAACCTTCTTGAACCATGAATTAAGTCAAACTAGCACGATACCCTACTCAGATATTTTGTATTTTAGAAATTTAGAATAAACTATCCTATAGTCTAATCTGAACAAGCTGAATACACATATACAAAAATTTTTAACATTAAATTCATATATACTAATTATTTTTATAAAATTTGTGAGACAACCATTTTTAGTATTTAATAAATTCCTTTCATTTTATTGAAGTAATCTAAAGTAGAAATAATATTTATTTAAATATCATATCCAAATAATATTTTAAACTAAATAAAATACAAATTAAAAGAATAAAAAGAAGATTGCATAAGGGTGATTAATTAATACTCTACTAGCCATCCCCGCTCATTTTAGGGATGCCGATCTCGTCTTTAAGGTGGTTCAAGTGCAATTAGGGACAACTGAATTCTGCTACGCGCGCTAGCTGTACGTCTGACCGCGAGACTCACACACAGACACTCGACCCTCCCCCTCCCCGTCTAAGTAATTTCAGGAAGTCGTTGAAATGCGATCCTGCGGGTGCGGGTGCTGTGTCTCGCTATACGTGTGTGTAGCGATTGGATTGTAAAACATGGGAATAAAAGTACGTATCCCAGTATGGTATGTAAAGTTAACTGATTTTGTAAATTGTGTGATATTAAAAAGCATAAGATGCCAAACACGACGCTGTATTTCTCGTCGTAATAAAATAAAAACAAAGGATTAACATTAATTATTTTAAATCAAATTTACTAATTTACAGTAAAATTACGTAATTAAAAAAACTGATGATCAAGACCAGTACTTTGAAGGTCTATTTTTGAAATTTGGCATCAATGGGGGAAATAGTTTCTTAATGGGATATCTACCAAGAAAGCCCAAATTCGCATCTTTGATGTGATTTTTTTATAGATATAAATATAATTTTAATGAAAGAACTACTTGGGAGGCGTTTAATAGCTGATATAAAGACATTGCAATCGGAAAAAAAATAAAAAACATTATTTGACAAAACAGCCTTAAACTTTCTTTACCCTTTCCCCATAGACTATGGAGAATTTTGCGGGGAAAGTATCAGACAGAATAGGGGGAGAATCAGCACAGCAATGTGAATATTACTTGTAGAAACTAAGTCTAAAAGCCATGATTTGAACTTGCTCTAAATCAGGAATAAAGTCCTGACGCCTTAGGCTGCTTGGCCACTGGCTCACCCATTGGGGGACTCGCAACAAATCTGAATGCCTACTCCCAAAGCTAAGTCAGGTCCCGATTTCAGTTAAAGTTTTCTTTAAAAACCTGAGTGCCTGCTCACATAGTCATGCGGATCTTAAGTTGGCACTCACCCTAGACTGGAGTGGGGGGGGCATACTGACAAGTCTCAACTTGAATCACTTGTTTTGGATTCCCCCATTTTCGTTTGCAGTGTTTGTTGTCGTGTGATTAATTTAATTTATAACGTTTTGTTTATCTGTCGAATGTTAACTGATTTTTTTCAACTTTATTTATTTACAAAAAATGTTATAACATGGCTTGTCGTTGTGTGCCGATAATATATACTGTACACAAACATTTTATAATATAAGAATAAGAAATAAAAGAAATGTTGTAAAGCCAAATAGCACTCTGGGTCTGGGATGTACAATAACTGATACTGTGCAATTAAAACAACCTAGTGGTGAAAACAAAACTATACTTGAAACAAAATAAATAAAATACAATATAAACAATAATAAATATTTAGCTATTTAAGTAAAAGAATTATTATAACGAGCAAAATATAATACAGTACCAAAAATATATATATACATACAGTATACACATATACGTACATACACACATACTCACGCAATAAACGAAAATTATGATTTCATGAAATATAGCACTATGAAAACATATAAATTGTCTTATATACGACTGACATAAAACAATGTATACGGAGTGACCAACAAAGTTGTAAAATCAGAAAGAAACGCCGTTCAAAATACAACACTTTAAGCTGTAGTGAGGGTGGACATTTAAATCTCTTTAAGCCTTTTAAACGACTGATAACCATCGATGTGATAATCTAGTGACCCAGATTTCCGCATTCCAAGCAAGGTCGCGGCCTTCCTCCTCCCCCTCCCCGACGCCTGTCTCCAGCCAACAATGTATGACGGATAGAGTATCGGTTAGTTTGCAGGCACTGAGCTTTTACCTTTATTGTTACGAAACAGTTTATTTATAAAATTCATATGGCACTATGTAATTTGATGCACATATCGAATGATTTCGACCGATAACTTTCTTGAATATTCATTTTATAACAAAATCTTTTTTATAAAACTTCGGAGTTCCTAAATCTCATACGTAGTTTTTATATTTTTTTAGTAGTTTTTAATGCGTAGTTTTAGTATTTTTAATAATAGGCTAGCATAATTCAGCCTACCAGAAATATGTCATCTTTAGATACTTTTGTCACTAATTTAGATAGTTGCAGCTATAAGGTTAGTGTAAGTCAAGATCAGATTTCAGATCACAAACATGTCCTCTTATCTCTTAAATGTAGCTCATGTTATATATAAAAGGTAGGCCAATTCATGGCAAATGCACAAAACTGTAAATTTTAGAGTGTTAAATGAAGAAAAAAACCTCAGAATTTCTGTCACACTGTAAGAAACTCGGTATGCCAATATTGTTCATCTTTCAGCTGAGGATGCTTTCTCAAGTTTTTTATTGAAATTTAGAAATAGTTTTGATCTATGTTCTCCTGTTAAGGTAAAAAGAAGTTAACTGAAAATAGTAAGAGGCCGGTAATATTAGGCCAAGTAAATGGTACACTCCTTGGCTAAGCTCAAGAATATTATTCTCTTGGTTATCTCTAATGCTACATATTATAGCATAGAGATAGCATAGACCCGATCTCATCCCCATGCTACAAAGGTTGCGTAAAGAGTATCGATCCAAATTAACGGAGGCTAAAAGACAGCGATAGCTAGAAAAAATGCTAGAAGTCAGCAAATCCATGTAAAACTGCATGGAATTTTATAAATTTAAGTAAGACTGATCCTTATATCCCAGAGCAAGATTTTGTTAAAGCAGATGATTTTAGTAAATCCTTTTTAGAATATGTTGACGTTCTTGTTAACGGCTGTTACTGGAAACAGTGTCAATGCTCTCGACAATGTTCCACTAATAAATAGTAGCTTTGTATGGAAGCCAGTCCTCGACAAGGACATTGTAAATAGTTTTAAGGCATCCAAAAGTAAAGATATTTATGATATGACTGTGGATGTTTTAAAGAGTGTAGTATGGGACATTGCCTCAGTTTTAGCCTATCTGATAAATAAGTGTTTAGCGTCAGGGGTTTTCCCCGATGTCTTAAGGATAACTAGAACAGTTTCCATTTATAAGAAGGGTCCTAGAGACAATTATTCTACCGGCCGATATACAGAGTGAGTTTTATGTCCTGGCACACCTGGATATAATTTAAACGGCCCGAGATATCTATGTGAAACCTTGACCCTACCTATTATAACATATTTTCTTAATTTTTCAAGTTGTTGAAAATTTTGCCCCCCTTTTCTAAAGGGGGGTAAAGGGGGGCAACTAAACATTTTCAAATACAAACCCCTATCATGTGACCCCTCATTTTAAAGGGAATAAAAAAAGAAATCCAATAATGCAAACTAGAGGTCTATACGTTTATTTTAACAGATTTTATGACACATTTATAATAATAAAATCAGTAACTGTCTTGTCCTGTTTATCGTAACATGAGTCAACACTAACGCAAATTCTAAAAACAGTTACCTGTTTTAATGTAGCAGGTGTTCAAACTGTTCACCTTCGGCTGTTTGACAGTGTGCTAGACGTGTGTAAAAACTTGTGACAGCATTCAAGAAATTATCTCTAGGAATTGTTTGAGATAAGTTCAAAATTCTTTGCGTTAAGTCATGGACGTCAATTGGCCTTGTTTTGTACACCAGATATTTCATGTAGCCCCAAAAAAAGTAATCAAGTGGGTTAAGGTCAGGAGACCTTGCTGGCAATTCCACAGCGCCCCTTCGGCTTATCCACCTTCTTGGGAAGACATTATTTAGATATTGTCGTACTTCAAGACCATAGTGTGGTGGTGCTCCATCTTGTTGTAACCAAATGTTATCAGCTTCTTGTCCAAACATATTTTGGAGTGCAGGCACAATCTGGTTTTCAAGCATATCTAAATACTTCACAGAATTTAAATTTCCATCATTTAAATTAATTTTCAAATTAATTTAAATGATTTTTAATAAAATTAAAAATCAATAAATGGACCGACTAAGCGGTGATCAACTATTCCTGCCCAAACATTAACTTTTGAAGGGCGTTGTGTATGGGCCTCTACATACCAGTGTGGATTGTTATCTAACCAATAACGACAATTATGCCGATTGACGGCACCGTTGGTCATGAAAGTTGCTTCGTCACTAAAAAGGATTCTGTTCAGTAACTCAGGTTACCGTTGGTCATGAAAGTTGCTTCGTCACTAAAAAGGATTCTGTTCAGTAACTCAGGTTCAGCGTCTAGTTTGCCCATCATTATATCACAAAATTCAACCCTACGGTCATAGTCATCTTCACTAAGCTCTTGCACTAATTTGACTTTAAAAGGTTTGAATTTATTACATTTAAGAATTTTTCTTACCGAAGATTGGCTAATGTCGTGCTCCAAAGCAGCTCTTCTCTTAGATATGTGGGGATCTTCAACAAAGGACTGCATAACATCTAATGATTTCTCCTTGTCAATTACAGGAGCCCTTCCTGGCTTGGGTCTATCCTTTACAGAATGAGTATCATTAAACCGTTGAACAATTCTTGCCACCGTAAATCTAGTTATGAGATTGTTCCGGTTAGGAAATTCCTCATTGAATAATTCTGCTACTTCAGCGTATGATCTCATACGTTCTCCATAACCTCTCATCATTAACACAGTAATTCTTTCAAACTCAGAATTCTCCATGTAGAAATAAAATAAGTAACACTATTTGTCAGAAAAATAACCTTAAACTGATGTTGTTTATAGCAACTTAACCAATCAGCTGATGAAATGCAAGTGAGTAGTAAAGAGAAAGTCAACAGTAGATTGTTGCAACCGGTAAGATAAGAACAAGGGAAATTCCAAAGCATGTTGACTCATGTTACGATAAACAGGACAAGACAGTTACTGATTTTATTATTATAAATTTGTCATAAAATCTTTTAAAATAAACGTAGAGACCTCTAGTTTGCATTATTGGATTTCATTTTTTATTCCCTTTAAAATGAGGGGTCACATGATTGGGGTTTGTATTTGAAAATGTTTAGTTGCCCCCCTTTACCCCCCTTTAGAAAAGGGGGGCAAAATTTTCAACAACTTGAAAAATTAAGAAAATATGTTATAATAGGTAGGGTCAAGGTTTCACATAGATATCTCGGGCCGTTTAAATTATATCCAGGTGTGCCAGGACATAAAACTCACTCTGTATATGTGTGTGTGTATATATATATATATATATATATATATATATATATATATATAGTGCCTGTTTTTTCAAAGGTGTTTGAGGCAGTAATATTATTAGAATTTTATGATTACTTTGAAGTGCATCACCTTTTAGTGCCTGCCCAATATGGTTTCAGAAAGGGCAGATCTACTGTCTCAGTGGTGGATCGCCTTCTTCAGGAAATCCTTAAATCATTTGAATACAAAATGCACATCTCTGTCTTATGCTGCGATCTGTCACGTGCTTTCAATTGTATTTCACATACAATTCTTTTAAGTAAGCTCGAAAGGTGAAGAGTGGTACACTCAAGTTCTTGATCTCGTATCTCTATTTAAGACAGCAAGTAGAGAGCTGGAGTGGAAAAAATGCAACCTCAGTTGGCATAAATTCAGCCATAATAAACTTACTTGAGTACGCACTCGGCAGCCGTGAGTCTGCTAGGGAGCAGACTCGCGTTTTCGCGAGTGGACACTCCATTTTGTGAGTGGGCACACGGTTTTATTCAACTCAAATCGGAGTGGCCACTCGCAAGTCATAAGTAGACTCATCGTTGGAGTGCCTGCTCGCCTGCCGAGTTGAGAGTGTGTGTTTTATTCAACCCAAGTTGGAGTGGGCACTCTCAAATGACGATAATGGAGTAGGCACTCAGGGTGTTCAAATGTTATTCACATTACCCATTGAGTCTCGAATATATATATATATATATATATATATATATATATATATATATACATACAATACATATATACATACATACAATCACTGGCTACTTCCTAGCATAGATGCCCTAGACTTGGTATATGTTGTTTTCACAAGACTAGCAGCCACTAGGAGAACGCTGTGTCGATCTGTATAAAAGGGACTGAGAACAGAGCCTTCCTTCTACCATTCCCATAACACTTACCACCTAAGTACCTAGATTGTAGCAGGAATACTGCATAAAGGAAAATAACAAAAACTTTTAATTGTAAATTGTGTAAAAACATGTAATCTTAGAAAAAATGCACTAGAAATAAAAAAAGTTGCTAAATCTAATAAGAAATCTAAAATGTCCTAATTGATTGAATAAAATTCGTTCATAAATAAAGGAATAACACCAATTTAGGCAATACGATGTATGCTCTCCGGTTGAATGAAGACCAGCTGATCCCTCCTGAAAAGAACGCAATGGGCAATCATTAACTATTTGATACATAGTTTGAACTTAGAATCCGTAATTATATGACTAATCATTTGCCCTTCCCCACTTATATTTCCAGAAGTTGCAAAAACGGCTCAACACAGGCGAATCTTTACGATGAAGGTCGTAATCTAAAGTACCTATGGTATGATGCCAGAAACTTGTTTCAACCGTCAAACACATCCCAAGTTAACGACCATTTTTTTTTTTTTTTTTTTTTTTTTTTTTAATTCGTTTGAGATAACTGGGAAGATAATCATTATTCATTAGTAAGACGCCGATCGTAGAGATATGTGAGTATGATGAGTGCAAATAAACGAGTGAAGCCATTGTTACTAACTAAGGTCCACTGTTCCTCAGAAATAGCTATCTATTAATAGCAACTAAGGGACCTACAGCTTCAGGTAGAATCCGAACCATGAAGTATAGGCCTGATTTTCAGCTGACAAGCCTGACACTCAGTTTTCTCCGTGCACAACATCTTGACTAACACCCAACATGGACACCTCAGACTTCTCTAGTAGTATCCACGTCGATGGTAACCGCTGAGTGGACGCCGTGTCGGTATTAAGAGTACTGAGCATAGAACCTATCGCCTACAATCTCCACAACACCTGTCCCCAAGTGTGGTCACAGCACTGCGCCACTAATGCAGACAAGTCGAAGAAGTTTTCTAGATTAAATTCGCCCAGCCCTTCCCTGGATAGCTTGCAAAATGGGGATATTCGAAGTAAATCTTTTTTAACTCTCTGAGAAGTACCTTTTTTGCGTCTAATATTTGGAGGAGTTGTGTTGCACAGCACTGGAAGCCATTGGTAGTGGGGTTGCAAAGGGGCAGCCGCTGATAGCCCTAAACGCCCTTCTTAGTTGTAAACCAACCTATCGTACATGTGTACTGTTAAGCCCACACCCGTGTAGATCTAAGTGGACTACGTACAGTGAGCTGTTCATATTGTTAACTGTGAGGAGTTTAGGAAAAGGCATAGATACATTATGAGGACTAGTAGTGTAATAATGATAGGCCTAATGTAATAATGTATAAATGGTAAGGTTGAATAATGTAAAGATGTATAGTAGATAGGTAGGTAGTATTAGTAAATAGGAAGTAGGAAATAGGTTACTAGGTAATTGACAGTGGCTTGGGAGTTGTATGGTAAACGTGGAGCTGAGGTATAAATAGGGAGGAAGCCAGGGGCTGGCTGGGGAGAGTCAGGTGGAGGTTGAAGGCTGGAAGTTCGACTGCGAGTACTGCTCCAGGAGGGTGGCTGCCAGGGATGAAGAGTGTCTCTACCTCACTCTCCTTGACCTACGCTTTGAAGAGTCCGTCTCTGGGGTAAGGTTGGTGACTCTCTTAGGAAGTCTGTACTAATCACTTTTCAGGCCACTGTGAATTGACATTCCTATGAGTAATATTGTATTTGTTAGGTTCAATATTTTAGATTAAAAGATTGTTATTTACCATCTGAGTGTTATTCTAGCTACGCCCCCATTGGAGGTGTTGAAACTATTCTTGGTTGTTTTAGACATTGTAGGTACATAGATTGAAGTCTCATCACATAACTTATTGTACCTTTCCATATTATTTCAATTCGTAAGCATTTCTCTCCGTAATTGTCTAGTTACAATTGTATGTAGTTTTATAATTATCATGAGAGCCTTCATAAATAAGTATAAAGTCTGTTTGGAACTTTATATTCCTATATGGGAGTGACGGGAAATGACCTCAAAGCCCTGAGCAAATTACTCAAGCGTGAACTTGACCGACAGTTCTAAACATCGAAGCAACCTCTACCTCTGACTCAGTAAATTGAGGTTGAACACTCATTAAAACATAATGAGATCGTTTAATGAGGTTTTTATTACAAAACTTTGTTTGTCAATTTCAACATATCTTCATCCCTGTATCTTTAATTACATTGTTTTTATCGCATTTATATTTTCATAAAATATAAATGCGATAAAATAGGATTTATACATAATGATTAATTTCAATAAATTCTGAAGCGTACTATGATACTAGGCAAATTATTTGCGACACTTTGTTTAGCTTACTTTTAAACATAATGTCTATGCATAAATGTTTATTCCAAACCATTAACTATAGTCGGTAAATACAGTATAAGGGACCCACCCAATTTTCATGATTTTTTAACTTTTAAGTGTTAACGCCACTCACATGAATCCATAAAAATATTCAGCAGACATACAGATTTTTGACAAATAATGGAAATAAAGACAATCATGTTTGTATGTAAAAAAACTAGGTATGATATGTTACACATTAATCTTATGTAGTGTTTTCTCCTGAACACGAATTTGGCATCGAATTATTTATGAGACGACCAATAGCTGAGATATTTAAAAAAAAGTTGGTTACATTAAGTTAGGTTAGGTTAGGTTAGGTTAGGTAAAGTTAGGTTAGGTTAGGTTAGGTTAGGTTAGGTTAGGTTAGTTTAGGTTAGGTTAGGTTAGTTTAGGTTAGGTTAGGTTAGTTTAGGTTAGGTTAGGTTAGGTTAGGTTAGGTTAGGTTAGGTTAAGTTAGGTTAGGTTAAGTTAGGCCAATTTACGTTAAACATGAATTCATTACTAACCTAACCAGCCTAACCTAACTTTAACTAGCCTAACATAACATACGTAACTTAACCTATGCTTGCCTTAACTTTACAAAATGCTTGTCTGAAGACAATTTTATTTTATTAATTGTTTTAAATAAGAAAAAATAGTTGTAATGCTCAAAACCGAAAATATATTTTATGGTAACTAATATAGGTTGGTAAAATAACGGACATTTAATATAATAAATAAATAAATATTATGTTAAACTTAAAACATTGTATTTATTCAATGTACTTTAAACACGTAGAAATCTTCTTGTTACAGAAAAATTAATTTGGCACTGTTACGATGAATGTAATATACAGTATGTATTATTAAACATAAGTAAGTAATGATAATAGCACGTATAACATAAAAGTAGATGACATTTTTGTAAAAAATACTTTTATAAAATCAATGTACTATACAAAGTTCAGTTGATATAAATTAGTTCTTCTTAGTTAACATGTACGCGTTTTGTATTTAGGTAACAGTTTATAAATGTAATTTATATCTAACAAGGATGATGCAACACCTCAATAAACCTAACGAACAGTTTAGGCCACTCCAACTCCTCGAAAAATAAATGAAGCTAATACATGCTTTTCCTCATTTACCCAGGTCTAAAGATTACCAACTTTCGAAACACCCTCTCAGTGTTTCCTTTTTTTCTTAAGAAAAGAATTGTCACTAATTTAATTTAATATTTTATTTCAAACAGCTGATATAAAATTGCAAAGAAATAGCACAAAATCTTGGCTAATTTGGTTTTCATCGTGATATTTTTCAATTTATTTATACTAAACTCGGGCATGATTGCACTACTTTTGTATCCCCATACAGAGGACTTACAGGGTTTTCTATACTATAAAGCTTTGTTACCTAGGAGAATGGCAGCAGGCATTGATGAGGTGGTTTAGAGAGAACCACAAAGCAAGCGTAGAGAACCACCTTATGGTGAAGCAAGGACTGTCGGTTACTTACAATATAAGTATAAACATGCACAAATATTACGGTGATAGATTTCAGTAAACCATTTTTACCATGCTTCAGACCAGAGAGATTAAAAGTGTTAGGTGTAAAAGTAATGGTAGTTTGGACACCAGTTTCATTTCTTTGTGAATCCCTCTGGTCTGAGAATTGAAACCCTAGTTTACCGGAATTGGTCACCATAATATTTGTACCTTTTGTACTTAAATTTAAATTTTTTTCTATGTGACATTCACTTATTTTGAACGAATATAATGTAATAATTAACAAGTCCCGACGGGTCACGTATCTCCAACCCATCGCTCATTTTCACCTCGGCATAATACAAAAAGTAGTTTTTAATCTATACTCAAACATTGAGATAACATTAGGAGACACGAGAACATATATTAGCAAAATTTTTTTCATGTGATTAAATGTGTTATAAAAATATTATCTACTTCTTTTTAATAATAAAAATTATTCGAACTTTGTATTCAATATTAACAACAATAAAAATACGTCACCTGTTTCCGCATCCCTTACACAACATTCTAGGGGTGTTCTAGCAGATATAACGTACGGAGCACACAGGCCGACCGGTGGCATCGCGGACACAGGAATACTGTGAGTCTTGATAAAAAGATAACAAGTGGGCATGCTCCCACCCACGCCACCCACCATGTCGGCGTCTGGTCACGACATTTATTTTTGAAAATTTTAAGATTCAGCTATTGTAATACAAATTGACCGTACTATAATATAGATGTTATTATGAATGGTAATTCATTTATTTACCATCAGTAGTTTATTATATAAATACTAGATCTCTAAAGCTGACTGTTTTGATTTATAAAAGAGCATAGTTGTTCTATGGTATATTTTTATAACCAGCTATTCTGATTTATAAAAATTTAATAATCATGTGGAAGACATATGTAGAAATATAAGTTGTGAACTTCTATCACTGAGCACAGTTGTTCTGTTTTTTTTTTTTTTTTTTTTTTTTTTTTTACCCAGCTGTTATGATTTATAACAATGTAATAACCATATGGAAGCCAGAGGATGAAATATCACTCGTGAATATCGTGACATCAACTTAAAAACTCCATATAACATCACTTTGAGTAAAACAAAAACCGAATTGCTCTTTTTTTTAACAAACAAATCAGTGGTTAGTAAGCATCGTATCAAGAATAAAAAATGAAAGTTCCTCCTCGTTAAAATCCGAATGACTATTCCTTGCTTTCATCTTAAGGACATTATATTTGTAATCTATATTATCATTTGACAAACTATCAATCAACTTTGTATCCCTTGTGGTTAATATACCTAACTTCAATGTGGGGGGGTCACGTGCTCAAATCCCTAGGAGATTAACTAAATTTAAACAATTTGGGAACATTTTCCGTTAATTCACTATGACTACTTTAATTTGGTTATGTTAGGTTTGATTGTATTATGTTAGGTTTAGTTATGCTGTGTTAGGTTTGGTTGGGTTATCTTAGGTTTGGTCAGGTTTGTTAGGTTTGTTTAGATTATGTTAGGTTTGGTTATATTATGTTAGGTTTAGTTATGTTATGTTATGTTTGGTCAGGTTAGTTAGGTTTGTTTAGATTATATTAGGTTTGGTTATGTTATGTATGGTTAACCTAAGTTATGGTTATGGTAGTGAATTAAATGAAAATATTCCAATTTTGAAATATTTAGAAAATATCTTCCATTGATCTATAAAACAAAACAAGTCAAATTCGTACCATTCCAGTGTCAACTGCATAACTCAAACATGAACCATACTGAAATACGTCGACGCCAAGATGGCCATAAAAACGGCCTGAGTGTATTTTTGTGATCAGTTATTGACGATCTCAACACTTACAAATCCGTTGGAACTATAGTCTATTTTTGAGTAATTTCACAGTTTTGCTAACTTTCTTATTAGCTACGTATTATTTTACTTACTGATAGTAAAATTCTACAGTGCTAAATATTCTTAATTGACTTAGTGACCATTTGTTTATTATGATCTGTATGGACACTTGCATTTATAACACACCTTGTCGTTTGGGTTCCGCAATCAACCATATATTCCTGTCTATTAATCGGTTAGATAACCAGAATACATAAGCTCATCGTATATCTCAAATTTACTTTGAAATACACAATACTTTAGTAAACATTAAATGATAATGATAATGATTTATTTCCATCCACTTTTACAAATATTAAAAAAAATAATACGGCTCAGAAAAAACTTACCACACTTAAAAGTATTTGTGGCCAGTACAAAATTTATTTACAAAATACTAAAAAACACAAAATATAACTTAATAAAACATATTATAAACATGGAACATGAGTCCAGCTTCTACATTGTAAATATAAAACTCTCTGTGTCACATGAAACACTTAAAAGTTATATTAAATTCATCTTACACTATATTTGTTGCTACTAAACTTAAAAGTTCTTAAATAAAATATATTACAAGACTAAAATAACTAGAAACCATATTGATTGCGAGTAGTGTTTTGATATAAATTTTGATTTATATCAAACAAAAATCCAAATAGTCTAGATCTTGTTTCGTAAATAACCAATTCTTCAAATTCATAGACAAAATTTCAAATTTGTACTACTTTTCATGTTATGTGGTGATTGATTAAAATATTTAGGCCCAATATAATGAAAAGATTGTTTAAAAATACTTTTTGAGACTTTAGGTAGTTTAAATGTTCTACTTGCCCCACTCCTTGTATTATGTAATAAATTTGTAGTGCCAGTATTACCATTCTTGACATAAAACAATCTTAAAACTTTATAGACAAAAAGGTGTTGTATCGGGAGAATTTTTAAAGTATAATATAATGGAAAACAACTCTCTCTGCAATTTTTATTTGTAATTATTCTAATTATGTGATTTTGTGTTTTTATGATTTTTAAAATGTAAGTCTTGCAAGCACTTCCCCAACACTGTATTCCGTACTGAAGTCTCGAATGTATAAGAGCAAAATAAAGAGTTGTCATAGTCATTTCGCCACAAAAATTGCTTGAATAGTAAAATTTTCTTATCATTATTTTTGTTTTATTTTGTAGAGTTTCTAAATGATTTATCCAATTTAGATGTTTATACAATATATTTAAAGTATTTAGCCTTTTCTACTTTTTGACATTTTAAATGATTTTCACTACAATTATCTATATGCTATACAAAGTCTGAGGGAAAATCAAAACTTATGTGACTAAAGTTTACGAGTTTCGTTTTACTTACATTTACTTGCATTTTATTTTTTAAACTCCATTCTTTTAATATAAATTATCTTAAGATAAGTACAAGGAGATGCATTCATTGTAGTAGTTGTACACTGAAGTATATCGTGCATAATAATGACCATAATGAAAACATCGGTCTAAACATTGTTCGCCAGGTGTAAAGGAAGGAAACCAGCGTTCAATATAGATAGCTCCTCAGCCAATAATCCAAGTAAAGAAAACAGCCGAAAATACAACAGTAGAAAACAAACCTCCGAGTTTACAAACATACGGTGATTTTGTTTGACACGGCGTCAAATAAAACAATCGAGCGTTCGAGTGTCTGTAGAACTGACTAATACAAGACTAACATTGCTTGATTCAATTACTGTGTTCTTGCTTTGCTGTGCATTGACTGAAACGTCAGTCAATACAAATACCACGGCAAGAAGAGGTTCTGACACTCTGAACTATGAATCAAGGGAAGAGGTATTAAGTTTTTATTAATTACTTAATCGATAATATTGATATTTTATCACATGTATTTCAATAAAATAAGTTACTGAGATTTCATTTGTGGCTCCAACTGGTAAGACAGTGAAAGCTATTAAATTCTAATCAGAAATTATCTTAAAATTAGACCAATTTAGAACAGACAAAATAAAAAACTGTACAATTTATTGATTCCACAGAATCCTGTTGGTCAGACAAAGTGGCTCCTAATGAGAAAAGAAGGGCTCAAACTCTCAAACACCTGGTTACTTTAAAAAAAACTTAAGCCACGAGATAGAAATAATAAACTAACAAATAAAAAATAAAATTGTAATGCTCTCTCTTTCAACTGTTTCAACACACACACACACACACACACACACACACACACACACACATACACACACACACACACACACACACACACACACGCACACACGCACACACGCACACACGCACACACGCACACACGCGCACACGCACACACGCGCACACGCACACACGCGCACACGCGCACACGCGCACACGCGCACACGCGCACACGCGCACACGCACACACGCACACACGCACACACGCACACCACACGCACACACGCACACACGCACACCACACGCACACCACACGCACACCACACGCACACCACACGCACACCACACGCACACCACACGCACACCACACGCACACCACACGCACACCACACGCACACCACACGCACACCACACGCACACCACACGCACACCACACGCACACCACACGCACACCACACGCACACACGCACACCACACACACCACACACACCACACACACCACACACACCACACACACCACACACACCACACACACCACACACACCACACACACCACACACACCACACACACCACACACACCACACACACCACACACACCACACACACCACACACACCACACACACCACACACACCACACACACCACACACACCACACACACCACACACACCACACACACCACACACACCACACACACCACACACACCACACACACCACACACACCACACACACCACACACACCACACACACCACACACACCACACACACCACACACACCACACACACCACACACACCACACACACCACACACACCACACACACCACACACACCACACACACCACACACACCACACACACCACACACACCACACACACCACACACACCACACACACCACACACACCACACACACCACACACACCACACACACACACACACACACACACACACACACACACACACACACACACACACACACACACACACACACACACACACACACACACACACACACACACACACACACACACACACACACACACACACACACACACACACACACACACACACACACACACACACACACACACACACACACACACACACACACACACACACACACACACACACACACACACACACACACACACACACACACACACACACACACACACACACACACACACACACACACACACACACACACACACACACACACACACACACACACACACACACACACACACACACACACACACACACACACACACACACACACACACACACACACACACACACACACACACACACACACACACACACACACACACACACACACACACACACACACACACACACACACACACACACACACACACACACACACACACACACACACACACACACACACACACACACACACACACACACACACACACACACACACACACACACACACACACACACACACACACACACACACACACACACACACACACACACACACACACACACACACACACACACACACACACACACACACACACACACACACACACACACACACACACACACACACACACACACACACACACACACACACACACACACACACACACACACACACACACACACACACACACACACACACACACACACACACACACACACACACACACACACACACACACACACACACACACACACACACACACACACACACACACACACACACACGCACACACACACACACGCACACACGCACACACGCACACACGCACACACGCACACACGCACACACGCACACACGCACACACGCACACACGCACACACGCACACACGCACACACGCACACGCGCACACGCGCACACACGCACACGCGCACACGCGCACACGCGCACACGCGCACACGCGCACACGCGCACACGCACACACGCACACACGCACACACGCACACACGCACACACGCACACCACACACGCACACACGCACACACGCACACACGCACACACGCACACACGCACACACGCACACACGCACACACGCACACACGCACACACGCACACACGCACACACGCACACACGCACACACGCACACACGCACACACGCACACCACACACGCACACCACACACGCACACCACACACGCACACCACACACGCACACCACACACACACCACACACACACCACACACACACCACACACACACCACACACACACACCACACACACACCACACACACACCACACACACCACACACACACACACACACACACACACACACACACACACACACACACACACACACACACACACACACACGCACACACGCACACACGCACACACGCACACACGCGCACACACGCACACACGCGCACACGCGCACACGCGCACACACGCACACACGCACACACGCACACACGCACACACGCACACACGCACACACGCACACACGCACACACGCACACACGCACACACGCACACACGCACACACGCACACACGCACACACGCACACACGCACACACGCACACACGCACACACGCACACGCACACACGCACACCACACACACCACACACACCACACACACACACACACACACACACACACACACACACACACACACACACACACACACACACACACACACACACACACACACACACACACACACACACACACACACACACACACACACACACACACACACACACACACACACACACACACACACACACACACACACACACACACACACACACACACACACACACACACACACACACACACACACACACACACACACACACACACACACACACAAGGAGGCCGCAAAGGAGGCTAAGTGGTCGGCCTAGCCCTAACAACAGCGCTGCGCCTCTAAGCAACATCAAGGTAGAGTGGCAATGCAGGTGACGGTCCGCATCCTGTCTAGGAGCCTAGAGCCGAGAAACCTCCAAAATTAGCCGGCCATGAAAGTCTAACCACCAAGGCTAAAGGCCCTAAGTAAAAAGCCAAAGCGAACGTCCAGCCTGACGCGACAGAAAAAAGAGCTGGCTGAGAAAAACCAACAAACACACAGGTGAAAAGAACCAAATAAAAGAAGGCACACGCACTATATAATCACGAGAGAGAAACAGGTGAGCCAAGAGACAAAAGGGCGTTAAGTGCAACACTTTTCACTAAACAGCTTAAAACTAAAACGAGGATAAGCCAAATTCGGATTGATTGAATACGAGTGACTGATTTGTGTCACACTGACAAACTCGACTGTCAGAACTAATAACGATCAAACGACAACAGAACCGTATCACATTTTGTTGTTTTTGTTTATTTGACACCGTATGTATTTTAAATAAGTACTCTTGACCTAATTTTACCAATATATTTATATAAATGCTTAAGTTGGTGTTTACAGTTATAAAAATTATTGTAACTAATCTTAGGTGTTAGTTTCAATCAGTGATTTTTCAGTAACAACCATGTCAAGGTGATCATTACACTACTTACAATATCAACAGACGTTTCGCCCTGCTATGATACGGCATCCTCAGTTGTATCAACATTGTTCTTGTAAGGTGTGTGGAAGGGCCACCGTACGTTTATGTATGGGCAGGAGGGTTAATACCACCGTTCGTTAATGGGTGGGTGGGTGGGTCATCTCCACCATACATTTATGAGTGGGTGAGAATGTCAACACAACCCGTACGTTTATGGAAGGGTGGGAGGGTCAAAACCACCGTTCGTTAATGAATGGGTTGGAGGGTTTATTTAACGAACATAGGTCATTTGGATTTGCTCTGTTGGCTTATTAAAGTATGTTACACTATAATCTGTGTACAGTGAACTTTATTGGCTATGTCAGCACTTACAGTATCACTACATACCTGTGTTTGTTCATCCTCCCTATCTGTGTACTGATCGAGGGATTTTTGGTAAAAGATGACATATTTTTGGTAAACCTTATCATCCAATGTATTATGTTAACTAAGATTAAAAGCAGATATTTAATTTTAAATTGCTCTAAATTCCCATAAATGGAACTTTATCCAGTAGTCGAATGTTCTACGTTTCTAAAACAGCTGGTTTTGACACTTAATTTGAGAATGTGACGCTGACACACAGTTATGAGTTTAAGCGTCAATATCAGCGTAGTAGTTATAATGTTTAGGTTATATTAACATGCTTTCGGGTTTTTAATGAGCATTTTCTTTAGTCTTAAATAAATATATTTACTATAGACTTAATTCTATAAAGGCCAGTCAAATTAGACAAAACGAACAACAAAATAAATGAGAGTTACAATTTGTTATAGATGTACTTTGGTATCTCAGAATCACGGTAATACAAAGTCCAGGGAAATTCCGTGATCTGTGCGGGTTAGGGGGCAGTGGCAAGGGGGCTTTTTTCAGTTGTCCGCCTATAATTTCTAAACGCTACATTCTAGCCGGTAAACTCTCGAGATGTAAATTAAAGAACATTTTATTTTGCGTTGATTGATATACTCATCGTTAAAATGCTATCAATATATGATCTCATAACCGATAGTCGAAAAGTTTTACAAAAATATGTTTGTGGAAATGCACTGTTTCTCGACCTGTAGTGATAACGAGCTGCCCTTTAGAAAAAATGTTATTGAATGAAAGTTCTAAGCTGTGTAACGTTGTGTTCAGAGAGCATCACAAATTCAAAAGAGGGCCAATATATATGACGTTAATAAGCTAAGTAGTGACAGATATTAATTTTTTCTCACATTCCAACTGGGTCTGGAATTATGTTTCTTCTGCAGTTAGACCTCACCCTCAGCTCACCCCCGTAGATAAACTGGAGCTTGAACAACACTATCAAGTCAACATTCTCACCGACGATCGTAACGTTTTCGTTGGATGTCGCTTTTTCTACACCGCACCTGACAATCAAGGTATCTGCATCCACCTCAGACTGCCTCACTTCAATGTCCTCTGACATATCTCCTCTGCCAACAGCCTAAATCTCACTTTATTCGTCTCTTTCTCAAGAAATTGTGCCTAGAACTTTCATTCAATAATTTTTTTGCAAGCAGAACGCTAGAGACCACTACAGGTCGAGAAACAGTGAATTTCCACAAATTTTTTTGTACGATTTTTTTACCATCAGCTATGATATAATTTACTGATCAAATTTCAACGTTGGGTATGTCAATCGACGCAAAATTTAATGTTCTTTAATTTACCTTTCGAAGATTTTCCGGCTAGAATGTAGCGTTTAGAAGTAATAGGCGGAAAACTGAAATAGTCCCCTTTTCCACCGCTCCATCACCCGCACAGATCACGGAGTTTCTAAGGACTTTGTATTACCGTGATTCTGAGGTATCAAGGCACATCTTCATCAAATTTTAACTCTGCTTGATTTTTTTTTTCTCAAATGTTTTTTTCTGACTAATTTGACTGGGATATAATATATTTATTCTATCTACAATAAAATAAACAGGATGATTTTTAAATCAATTTTAAATTAAACAGTGGGGGTTGTTTCTTCAAAGGTGTCAAATGTCATTACTCTTCCTATGTACCAAATATTTGGTTTTTAATTTTGATTATTTATTTAATTATTCCTAAGATGCCGATCGTCAAGATATGGGCGAATATGGATAGCGAATGAGTTTGATGAGTGCAGATGAGCGAATGTAGTCATTGTTACAAACTAAGGCCGACTATTCCTTAGAAAGTGTCATAAATTAATATCCCAATGAAGATGAACAGCTGGTGGTTATCAGCTGTTCCCTTTCACAATTTGTTACGACTTTGATTGGTATTGAACTGAGAAAAATATTATACAATGATAAATATAAGTATTAAACTGTATTTTGTGATTTAGCACTGATGTTTTTATATTTATTTAATTCTAGTATGATCCTAGTTAGAATTATTTAGATTATTGAACACATAGAAAGAAAAACTCCTATAGTTTATTTATTGATATTAAGAAGTAAGTTATTCATTTCTTCTGTAGCACTACCCATCTTTACTACTAACAATAAAGTGAACACTATTGTGTCAAATTGGTAAACGAGTGATCTTGTTATAATATGATATTGCATTTCATTTTTTTAGCAAAGCAATATTACAGTGCTTAAAAACACATTTTTGTATTAATTTCACTTTATTTATACGTGTATTTTTCATGCCAATAAAAATTTAATGTGTTGTTGAATGTTCCAAAAAATTAAATCTGTTACTTAGTATTGTTTTTGTGTTTGGTACAAAACTTCTTTATTGTAATATTGTTTTATTGTTTCCATTAAGTTTGTCTTCCTTTAGAAAATATTTCAAAAGTGGGAGACCAAAAAATGATTAAAACCATTTATAACTAAATATACTAAAATATTTAAAGTATCGAGAGTTTATTTAATGAGGTACATACTTAATAATCAAAAATAAGTATTTCTTCCAAGCTTCGTCAAAGTTGCAATATCATTTGGCAGAGTTTCAGCTAAGTTCTTAACCAGAAAAAGTTTAGTTCTGAGTCACGTTTTTCACCCTTTAAACTCAGAGGGTGTTTGAACACTTTGAATCGTTTTATTTTATGAAATGCCAAGCAAGATTGTTTATATTTTATTGAAGCAATTGAATTGAATTATTTGTATAGTTCAGACAAAGTTCCAATTAAGTTAAAAGACGTACAAATTCAGTGTTTAGTTCTTGAATATACGCACATAGCACTACTCATGGGTATTTAAGGGTGCTCGTCCATGTAAACAGTCGAGCACTATAAGAAATTTAGTTCTACCACAACACATATAAACACGACACAACTGTCGCTAGGAGTAACAAATATCTTGCCTCACTAACACACATACAACGTGTTTCTCTACCCCCTTACTCCCCCGCCTACCCCACCCTGAAAATGTTAGTAAACTCTAGCAATGAAGATGGCCGTAGAACGTTTGGCACACATTTTTGGCCGATTTGGAATGGCACTTTTGGCACAGTCATTAGAGGGGATTAAGAAGGGTCAACCTGTAAGTTTCAGAAAGGCACGATTGGCACACACCGCCCGGCCAGGTAGTAGCAGCCAGGTAGCCAGAATGCGGGAAAATGGGAACTTTTTTGCCCCCGCAAATTCCCTGCTGTGGTGCTTATTGAAGTAAGCAACTAACCTAACCTAACCTAACCTAACCTAACCTAACCTAACCTAACCTAACCTAACGTGAGGTTTAAATTTAAAAATTTGTTATATCACGGGCAAATGACTGCCACGCAGAGTTGACGGGAATAATAAAATTCCCGTTTTCCCTCGTTCGATGGCGTCTACCTGGTCGAGCGACTGTGCCAATCCTGCCTTTTCCAAGCAGGCGAGTTGACCCTACTTATTCCGCTCTAATGATTGTGCCAATACTGCCATGGGCAGAAGGTCCAAAAATGTGTGCCAATCGTCCCGTCCCCATGAAGATATTGCATATTATTTAGTCTTTCAGCTAAAGATAATTGTACAGAATCCAACTCATATTTTTTATGGATGTCATTTATAGAAAAATAATTGGTTAGGTACTCTTTTAAAACAAACTTTTTAAAGTTTTACTTTACACTTTGTTAGTTAGTGCCTTTCGTACACTATATTCTTAAAATTGTAGTAGATGTATCGCACTTTTTGATAACAATTTATGTACCTATATAGGCCAAATTATGTATCCATATCTCAAAAATGATTTTTATTTTTTTATTTTATTTTTTGACCTCAACGTATTTAGTACTTATAAGAGTACTAGTACTTTTATTAATACAATTTACAAAAATAATGTTTGATGGAGCACCCTTAAGCACTCTGTTGCAAAGGAAAACGTCGTTACTCTATTTCTCCGTTAAAAACATCCGTTAGACAACGTTCAAAATAAGAAAACATGTAAATTTTTTTTCACTACACTACTATGAGTTTAGCTGTTATCGTTACGTGTTTACAACCTGCGAAACATCATATTTTCAACAGCTGTCTATTGTTTACTACCGAAAGTAACATTGTTTACAACCGAAAATTTTCCACAGTCAACAACACCTGTTTTTATTCCGTAGTGTAGTGAAAAGTATCGTTCAAAACTCGAGAGAAAGTGTTTTGTATGTTCTCGACCATTTGAAGTGCTCGACAAGTCTCGCACTTCAAACATATGGTCTCGAACATGCAAAACCCCACTTTCCACTCTTGTTATGAAATATACTATTAAATTGTTTAAAATTCCTAAAATGTTTAAAAAGTCAATTAAAACATTGATGTTTGTAAATTACAGTGACCCTCACTTAATTAATTTACTCCATATAAACGGTTTATCCTTATTTAAACGTTTTCCGTAGAGGATAATGTAAGATCAAGAGACAAGAAGTGGAATGGAAAATTGACGTAGATTTAGAAAATAATTAAACATAAAACTGCATTTTACTGTTTTTGGTTTGCTGTTGAGTTATTAGTAATTGTTTGAGTGATACGTACTGTTAGATCAAATATTTACTGTTAACTGTAATGTATTATTTTCAAAATACGACTATTTCATTTGTTCTATTTTAATTTTATTTATGTTCGAGTTTAAATCTTTTTTCTATTTGTCTTTATTTATTTTGGTTGTTGGTTTCATTAAAAATCATGTTTCATATACAGATTTTTAGTCTTTTTTTTTTTTTTTAACTTCACTCGCCAGTTGACATGGGCCTACAGGCCTGTGCGTCAACTTTATTCAACGAGTGAAGTACCGACCGTTGGCTCAGTGGGGATTCGAACCTTGGACCATGCCCTCCGAAGCCTGAGCCACCACGCCGGCAGTTGCTTTATTCATTTAATATTGAGGAGACTCTTTGTTTTCTATAGATATTTGCAAATTAATACAGTATATTTTCTAATTTACGTAAATAGAGTTATGCCTAAATTAGGCAAATAGGTATATTATACTTAATTTAATACTATACAAGAATATAATAACTAATATATTTGAAACAAAAACTAATTTTGCAAACAAAATCTGAAATCATGATAGTAAATTCCATATTGAAAATGGACGACGGGATTATCTGTGCATGCACCAGTACACTATTGTTGGTGAATTCTTCATTATTATTGTCAAATTTACAAGTTTATACATTGCACCTAAAAATATATTTCAAAGATTTACCACTCTACGTGAAAGGGTGGACGGTTGGGTTAATACCACTCTACGTGAAAGGGTGGGTGGGTGGGTGAATACCACTCTACGTGAAAGGGTGGAAGGGTGGGTACCACTGTACTTGAAAAATATAGATTTCGATTTGTTAGTGAAAACATAATAAAATGATTTAAAACTAATTAAACATTAACCAATCAAGAAATTGGATTCAAAGTCGAAATATTCATGTGTATTGACCCAACCACGCCCATACACGTAAATTGATATTTATCTACCCACTCCTCATTCACGTACAGTTGTATTGATCTACCCACTCCCCATAGATATCCAATGGTATAGACCCACCCACCCATACACATACATTGGTATTGACCCACCTACCCTCCCATACATGTACAGTTATTGACCCACCCACCCATACATGTACAGTGTTATTGACCCACCCACCTCCCATACACGTAGAGTGGTATTGACCCACCCATCCTCCCATACACGTACAGGGGGATTGACCCACCCACCCATACACGTACATTGGTATTGACCCACCCACCCATACATGTACAGTGATATTGACCCACCCACTCTCCCATACATGTACAGTGGTATTGACCCACCCACCCATACATGTACAGTGGTATTTACCCATCCACCCTCCCACACATGTACAGTGGTATTGACCCATCCACCCTCCATATATATACAGTATTATTGACCCACTCACTCTCCTATACATGTACAGTGTTATTGACCCACCCACCCATACATGTACAGTGATATTGACCCACCCACTCTCCCATACATGTACAGTGGTATTGACCCACCCACCCACACACGTAAAGTGATATTGACCCACCCACCCTCCATATATGTACAGTATTATTGACCTACTCCCGCCCATATATGTACAGTAATTATGACCCACTCACCTAACCATACATGTACAGTAATATGTACCTACCCACCCACCCTTACATGTACAGAAATATTTACCCATCCATTTGTATATGATGGCATTTAGTGGCTTTTTATCCTGTTTGATTATATAAATCCAAAAATGATAGAACAATAGAAAGTAATAAAACCCATTCCCTGAACTAACGCAAGAATGGATTTACTTGGTTTGATATAGAAGAGGGGAAAGGTTTTATCGTGCAAGATGAAAACTTAATCATGTAATCATAAATATATAAATTAAATATACTTATACACATGAACATATATAAACTTAAATTTAAATTCAACGTGTTTATTAAATCATACAAATTATTGTTTATAAAAGAAGATTAAAATAAGACATAGTGATACCATTAATATGTATTCCTTACTAGAAGAGGAAATGTTGTAAAATTATATCACAAATACGATCTCTGAAGTAGTTTTCTTCACAAAGGAAGGAAATCAAACAATATAATGTTCAGAATGTCTTTTGAGACAGGGGTGTTTTTAGTCCAGGATGATACACTACTGAAAATTGTTACAATACTGGAACAATGAATACTCTTTGGTCATCAGATATATATATATATATATATATATATATATTTTTTTTTTTTTTTTTTTTTTTTTTAATGAAAAATACTGCTGTAAAGTGGATAAAAATAACAACACCACTCCACTATAACAAAAGTTTACACATATAGATATTTTGAAGAAACAAAATTAGAATCAAGAACATTTCTTGAATTATTTCTTGTCTACAGTTTAAATTGGGCTTCTCGTGTTGACAACACATGTAAAAAGAATCAGCTGTGGAATATTTATCTTAAAATATAAAGCTACCTTTGTTACATAAAAATCCTAAAACTTATATATTATGCACATATTCAATCCCATATACTACATGTTACCACAAACTATTAAAAATTAAATATTAAAAATACATAAATACTTATATTTTATAATCCCCCCAAAAAAAGGGTCTTGCAAGAAATATTTCATAGATTTGGGTATTTTAACAATACTTGGAATTTATAATTTTTTTAAACACCCTTTTAACTAAATCAAGTATGATGATAGAAAATGAAAACGCATAATGACAATACTGGAAGAAATTAAATTTTAAAAGGAAAATCACATCGCACAGCATTATTCCAGAAAATCACAACGTATATATACATGAGAGACGTTTTTATGAAGAATTACCTAAATATATAGTTAATGTAAAGAAATCAAATTTGAAGTCGAACAGTATTTAGTCAAGAAGATGCTATATTCTGAAGATTACTGTTTTATTTACATATATATTATTAAAATTTACTTTTATTCATAATACATTTTACATATTTTTTATGCACTAATGGAAGATAACTTAAACCGCTTTTAGTATATCGTTAGCAAATATGTGAATATATAAATAATCATAGTGGAAAATAGTATTGATCTGAAACAAGTTACTGGAAGTTGAACAGATGGGGCAAAAAATATGGAAGGACATGTAATAATAATTTTTCAGCTAGTTTAGCTGCTCGCACTTCTGAAAAACATGTTTTAACTTGCTGTTATAATATCTTCTGCCGTTTCGTGTTTTCTCTTAACAGGAATACACGATAAGATTTAGCTGAAGATAGGAAAGCATCGCTTAGTTGAATATGTTTTAAAATTGTATTTGTAAAGTACATTCAATATATCTTGATTGTTATTTATTTATAAATATAAAATAAACAAATTTCGGACAAAAGCTGCACATTACAAAATAAATGTGGTGTTCAAAATTTCCATTTCGGTACAGTTATTTTAACAAACGTAGAACAAGGCACAGAAGATTGATGTTTTGAATTTCAATTTGTTGACATAAAGAACCTAACGTAAGAGTAACAATAAATTTTTAGATATATACTTTACTGAGGTATGACAAGTACCATTAGGGATGGCAAATATTTTCAACGTATCGATATATATAACTATCGATAAAAATTGCAAATCTAATATCAATCTAACGATAATATAGAAAGAAACCGATATATCGAATTGTAAATGATTAATCTATTTAAAATCATGCACTTACTCTTGTGTCATGACCGAAAATGCACTCATGTTTTGCTGTCACGATTTATAATATCTGACTGGATGTAAAAATTAAATACTTTTATCTACATGAAACAAGTTGTGGTCCGTGGGGTTGAATGAAAAAAATGGTAAAATAAGACTAATTTTAATTATTTTGTTAATTATAAAAGAATGATGTAATAACATTGTTATTTTTGTTTTTCACGTTTAAAAATGCCATTAGGCTTCTTATAAACTCTAAACTTCTACTTAGTGATCTACAATAAATTAGTACGTTAGCCTCACGTAAAAAAACTAAATAAAGTTACTTTATTATTTCAAAGCATGTTTTGTTCGCATAAGAAGCAAGTTGAATGATTGTGTTTTTATCGAATCGTGATGATTTTGAGGAGACGTCAATAGTTTGATAAATCAGACCAAAATTTCTATACGGCTGATATTATCGAAAAAAATTATCGATACTAATATATCGATATTTCCGATTTATCGATACATTGTTGTCATCCCTAAGTACCATAATTTACCGGGAGATCAAGGGTGAAGACGACCCCCAAGATGTAGGGCAGTAATGAGATTAATGTCCAATATGTACAGTAATATCACATCTCCCAAAAGGGTGGGTCCGACACACCCTTCCACCCTTGTAACCACTTAGGAAGGTCATTATGTGCTTTATACGCACGTGATCGATCTTACTTCCCACCTCTCTTCTTGGAAGAAGTTTAAAACAACGAGTTCGTAAGAACTAGTGTACTGTACCATGTGGCGTCATTTTGCGTGTTTTACAACAAAATATATATATATATTAAGAGCTAACATATGCAGAGTTATCATTAGTTCAATGCTGGTGTTGCCGGCTTGGTGGTCCATTATGTAAGGCTTCGGACTACGGAGGCCCTTTCCAAGGTTTGAACCCTAAACCAAGCTAACCATTTGATCTTGCTCATGAAAGCCTTCTGTAAAAAATATTTAACAGTGAGACTGCATCATTACTCAAAAACTTTAACAAAGTCTTAACAAAACCAAGGTTAAAAAGTGTTTAAATAAAACAATAACATTTCAGTGTGTTACATAAAAATACATGGCTATAAACACCATAACTCAACTGAATTATTATTTTAAAATGTTCATTGTTTTTAATTAAACGATTACATTAAATTTAAATTTCTAACGAAATATGAATTAAAAAATGTGGATAGGAAGTCTAGATGTCTTCTTTTGCTCCTTTATTGGACTTCATTTTTATGTTCATATTTAAATATTATTGAATTGCAAACAATTTGTACAACAATATTTATTACTTTTGTAGAGTTAGTATATTAGAGAGATAGGACATCAGCAAACTTACCTTAAAAGACAAGTTCACTAACATCAGAGTAGTAGTCACAAACACAAAATACACAAAATCTCACAAATTTTCAACACCACAGGCATTTTCTTCAGGTGAGTAGAGGGAGAGAGAGAGAGAGAGAGAGAGAGAGAGAGAGAGAGAGAGAGAGAGAGAGAGAGAGAGAGAGAGAGAGGCATTTTCTTCAGGTGAGTAGAGGGAGAGAGAGAGAGAGACTCTTTTTTTCGACAAAGACTCTCTCTCTCTCTCTCTCTCTCTCTCTCTCTCTCTCTCTCTCTCTCTCTCTCTCTCTCTCTCTCTCTCTCTCTCTCTCTCTCTCTCTCTCTCTCTCTCTCTCTCTCTCTCTCCCTCTCCCTCTCCCTCTCCCTCTCCCTCTCCCTCTCCCTCTCCCTCTCCCTCTCCCTCTCCCTCCCCCTCCCTCCCTCTACTCACCTGAAGAAAATGCCTGTGGTGTTGAAAATTTGTGAGATTTTGTGTATTTTGTGTTTGTGACTACTACTCTGATGTTAGTGAACTTGTCTTTTAAGGTAAGTTTGCTGATGTCCTATCTCTCTAATATACTAATTCCTGGCCTAGTGCCCTTTAACCTAACCTAAAATTTGTAGAGTTAGTAAATTTATAAATTTAAAAAATCATAATGGTGTCTGTTTGTATATTTAGTTACAACAGCATATGCATTATTCTATGCACATTGTCAAGGATCGATTTGTGATGTGGTTTTTATTCTTCATCAAATGTTATATTTTCAAGAGTAACAAACTTGCTATCTTAAGCCAGAGAACACAATATTACAGAATTATGACCTGTTCCATGTAATAATTTAAACTGGTTCAGAAAATAAATAACACTAACAAGTTGTATGAAAAATTCAAAATAAAGTAACTTTTGTTTATTTTGAGATATATTTTGCAAATAACTAACAGGTACATAGTCCAGTTAAAGTATAAATGTTGGTTTTATCTGTTCATTGATAGCTACATTGGCATTTCAGTACTCTATTAAAGTGCTTTTTAAAGTAAAATAACCTTTAACACCTTTTTATATTACTGAGTCGATATTAAAGAGCATCTATTCTTTGAGGAATAACCTTCATTCTCAGATTATTCTCAGATATGAGACTACGACACAGGATTGTGCATATTTTAAGGCGAACGTAAACGATTACATAAGTATAGGATGAATATGATTGACTTGTGTAATCTGGTTACTAACTTAGTTTGACTTATGCTCAGAAAGGGTCGCTTATTAACAGCCCAATAGATAGGGCAACTAAGGAACCTACAGCTTTACCTGTAATCCGAACCGCAAAGTACTGGACTGATTTTCAGCTAATTTACAAGCCTGATACTCAGTTATTTCACCTAAACAACAACCATACACTGATTATCACCCAACATGGACACCCCAGACTTTTCTAGGTGTACACACGCCTATAGCAACCATTGAGCGGACGCCGTGTTGGTTTTAAGAGGACCGAGCTTAGAATTATGTCATTGTTCATATACCTAAAAAAGGCAAACTCTTTCTAAACAGAAACATTCCAGAACGAATTATTTTCTGCTACTTTTCTTTAGGATGTTAATAGGTATATTTTTAAAGTAAGTACTGTTTTGGAATACCGCCGTTGTAACGGTGCGCTGGGCGTTCGGCGTGTACGCTTTCTATCGGTATCTGTTGGCAAGCCACAGCCACCATTACTAATCCATTCGACAGTGTCTAAGGTTTATCAGTGTTTAAAATGCCGCCGTCTTGGCTTTGATAGATTTTCTTTACGCTAGATGCGAAAAAGCAGCTGACATTCGCCGTGAGATCTGTGAAGTTTATGGAGAAAACACAATGATTGGTGAGATGGTACGGATATGGATAAGAGTTTTTAAAGACAGTAAATAAAACAATGAAATAAAGAACTTATCGGATCATTTGGCTGGCAACAAACTGATCATCCGTAACAGTTCCGATCTTACGCTCAGTGATAATGAAGAAGCTGTTCAACATATGATAGATGATCTTTCGGGATCGAAATTTATTTTGATTATTAAATATTTAAAAGATTTATAAATTTTGAATGTAAGCTTAAGTAATTTTAAGCAATAAATGGCAAACAATATAAAATTAATCAATAATATGATAATATCGTTTACTTAAATTATTTTCAACTAAATTGTACTAAGTAAAGTACAGGAAGAATGAAAAACATTCGAATATTTTATCGATTTGTTTTTGCACGAACATTAAGAATAATAAGACTATGTTTATTCCATGTACAAAATAACACATTAAAAATGATTAATACTAACCATCTGAACAACTAACGATGTCTAGCGCATTTAATAAAAATAAACACATTGACTTGAGGCAGTCTAAGATTTACAAATAAAGCTTGAAATAATATTTGAATAAAATATTTAAGAGTTGTGGTAAATTAAATACACCTAATATATATCAACATCACGACCTTTCTGAGAATATTTAACTCCGACTTAATGAGGTCAATCTTCAAGTGACCGGTAGTGACAAGTCGCTAGGGAATGTTAGATCAATAGACAGTCTCCGACCTGCCTGGCCATTTCTAACCTAGTAAGTATGCATAAATCATGTATTAGGCCTACTTTCATGTTTCAGTCAATCTATCCAACATGAAACAACTGGACGACGCGTTTCAGATCAAGTTATCCATCTTCAGGTTCCCTGTAGATTAGCTGTTGTGCTTCGTTTTTATTAAGTTGAGTTCTAGTCCGTCGTCGACCACAGGACCAGTATAGGTGCGTGCGGGCGTGATATTTAATATATTAATTTTAATGTGTGTTTAGTGATTTTTGTGAACTACTGGTTTTTAGTGCCATGTGTATATTAATTAACTTACTAACAATCTCACTTAAACATATTTTTCACAATCATTTACAAATGCACAACCATCTAGCGGACTGTTAACTGATAATTTGTATATTTCGTAAGCCTAGTTATAAACACAATATGGCTCCCTTGATAGATCCCTATATAAGTACATATAAAGTGGACAACAAATATAATACGGCACTTTCTTTACAAGTACTAAACTGTTTTGGTCACTTGTACTATGCCATGTGAAAAAATCCAGCTATTTCATACTGAGTTTGTCACAAAATAAAATCATTTATGTCCAGTATCTTGATAATACGTAGAAAAATATGTGTCACTAAATTATCCTTTTATGTTACCAAAATATTGGCAATAAGCTATTAAAAGATGCGTTTAAGTATGAAGTCATGTTGCATTTGCAAAAACATTTTTGGCGTTGTCTAATGGTTTAAAATTATATTCAATAAGAATATTATTATTCGTATGAGGATAACTAACGGCCGAGCAGTCTGAGGCGTGAGGACTTTGGAACCTGGGATAGAATTAGTTAAATTCCAGACTAGAATACTTTTATAACTATCGCTGTGTTAATACCACTGTAGGGGTGGATGGGTGTGTCAATACCACTGTAAGTGTAGGGGTAAGTTGGTGGGACAATACAACTGTACGTGTAGAGGTGGGTGTGTGGATTATAATGCAAATAGTGTTCTTACTTGTCCAAAAGTCAATCTTAAAATAAAAAGTACTATTAGAAAATGTTATCAGTAATTTATTGTTAAAATTACTGATAAAAATTAGACCTGCACTGGAAGTTGTAATCAGCAATGTTCACCTTGTACAGTACGAGTTGGCTCATTACTTTGTCTGAATAACATCCCCGCACAGATCTGGCCGGGGAATGGTCAGAGTAAGGTTGAGACACCGGACGCTTCCCTATGATAAAAAGAAAATTTGAAGTGCATTTTCTACATTTAATTTTTTAAATCGTATCTTAGTGCACCTCTATTGTATAAAATTAACGCTTCCTATATCTAGGTTTTTTTCTATCGGAATGACATTTTGATGAGTGGTGTGACATTTCGTTCCACGTATGCTAAGACGTGGTCAGATTAAAGTGATATATAGGCCTAGATACAAAATAAAATATACTTAGGAGTATTAATACATATTTTTTTAACAATCTGCTTACTCTGTTCCCATAATTTCTGTAAAGTATATAGTATAAAATATTGGTTCATCATTGTTAGATGAAAATATTAGGTTAGGTTAGGTTAGGTTAGGTTAGGTTAGATTAGGTTAGGTTAGGTGAGGTTAGGTTAGGTTAGGTTAGGTTAGATTAGGTTAAAAAGTAAGCTTTTGTCGACAGAGGACTGGCGTAATTTTTTTAGGACAGACCGATATCTTTCTTAACCTTACACTGCACATTCCTCATAGACTATTGATCTGTGTAAGGAACTTATTCAGACAGAGTATAGGGGCGAACCAGTACAGTAGAAGGTGAATATTACTGATAAATCTTCCAGTCTAGGCCGGATTCAAACCACGCTATCTCTAACCCAAGCTCTAAGTCCTGACCCCCTAAACCACTCGGCTACCGGCCTGGAATTAAATGTAATCCTGTAATTCCATTAAAACCTCTTATTTATTCAGTAACCACAACATTGCCTTGATGTAGAGAGGCTGGTGATGCCATGAGTGCACGGGAAGATGCTGTGGGAGGACCGAGGGTGGTGGTTGTCCATGAGCCTGACGACGCCAGCGACAGTTCGGCCTATGAGGGAAGCAGCGAGGAGGAGGGTGAGGAAGGACGATGGCAGGAGAGCAAAGACGCAGACCTCCCCTCAGAGTACTGGCACATACAGAAACTGGTCAAGTACATGAAAGTTAGTAAGAACAGAGTACTGTAGTGTAGTTTGATATAAATTACTAGCAGTTCCAATGATATCACAAGGATGCAGCCTAGAAATAATAGCAGACTCCGTTCTGACTACTCTCACCTAACATGGTAAAACATACAGTATATGGTTAGGTGAGTGTCATAAGATATGATAACATGATAATTATAACCTTTTAATACACTTTTTAATTTAAGAAGTCTTTCTTACCCCTATCAACCACGGCTACCAGACAAGGAGCGCGAGGGGTAATAGGGGAGTGTGGGTTCCGGTCATTGAAAGGAAGATTAACTTGACCAATGCATATTATATCGCCAATACTGTTTACAGGCATTTGCCTCCAATAATAAGGGACCTGCAGGACGAACCGGTTAGCGTATTCAAGCTACTGGTTACAATATGGCTACGAATGGTCGACTCCGACTGCGCTGAGTCACTCCTTACACCCATTTACTGTGACTAAACTTGTAACTCTTTCTTGAACTCTGCACACGATAGAATAATATTTTATGTCCTGCCGTACATTGATATTTGGTAGATTATCTCCTTTATGATTTTTATTTAAACTCATGCTCCAGATTATTTTCTTATTTTATATAGTCTAAACGCAAATTAGTGTCTAGTTATGTTGTGTATCAAATTTACTCTATTTTGTTACGTTAGTTTTTGTTTGTTTTTTAGTGGAATGTTCATTTATACCTTCAAATTTTATTTATTACATGTTTCTAATTTTATCGGCTGGTAATTCTGTACATATAGTTAATATATAGGATAGAACTCGTAGGCACGGACAGGCCACGAGCCCATGTGCCTACTATTTCAATAACATTTATATTTTGTTAAATTATGTACCGCCTTTCAGTGAACAAAAATTATTTGATTTAATTTGTTTTACACTACAGTTACCTGGTTACTCATGGCTTTTAATGGTTAGGTGTAAAAGAAGACTTGATCATCCTTATCTGGCAAATTGTTACATTTTACTAGACCAATAAAGACATTTTTCATTTCATTAATAATATCTTCAAAACAGATGCAAATTACGATGCCATACAATTTGTGACAAAACATGTTTTGACACGAGAGTGAGTAATATTGGTATTAGTTTGTGTAAATAGAAAAAAGTACAATTTTACTGTGTATTGTTTTGGGCACGCTAGTTATCCGTATCTACGTTGCGGGGCGTGGCAAATTAGTTCTCGGCCAATCTAGAAAGCCCTAAATAGTACTATAATTTATATTCATAATTATAAACATCCCGAATGGTGGTCGAGACCGAGACCCGTCCAGATAACACCTTTGGAAACTTCTAGATTGCAGTGGCGCATTATATAAATACACCCCCAGCCGACTAGTTAATATAATCTACAGTGTCTTCAGTTAGTAAGTCAGTGTCAGTGGAGGTGTAGGACCTCAGTCTTCAGTATGGAGTTGAAGTGACAGTAAAGTGATAAAACATTTTTCACGAACAGTGGCTGTATAAACATTAATTCGAGTGTGTTAAGTTGCATTAATTACTGTAAATAAGAGAGATTCAATTTCAAGTGATAAAGTAGTGATTAATTTATATTTTTAAATTACTCATGGTGTGTGTTTTAGTAAACTAATGAGTGAAAATAAAAGTAACAGTTAGGAGCCACGGAGCGTAGGATCGCCTTACTATTTAGGACCCTGTTGAACCGTACCAGTACATATTATGCTAATGTTATTTAGCACCTGATGACGATAGACGTTTTTTTATATCGAAACTTTCTGATAGTTTGGAAATCTTAAACAACGTATTTCCTAAAAAGGCATGTCAAGTGACTTTGGGGTCTTGACATATTGTTGACACTTGACGAGGGTCTTATCAAGTTGCCCTCATAATACTCCACATCCTAAAGAGACGCTCAATGTGTTTGTCAAAACGTCCGTATTTGAAAATGTCACTAAAACATGTTTAAAACAATAACTGTAAATCTTTTTGTATTTTTAAATAGGAAACGGGTTTGAATTACGCTGGTAATGTATTATTTGTTTAATTTGCAATCAAGAATTAATTACTGTTTACCAAATCAAACCCCCAAACATTTCGTGGTTTCATTTTAACATCAATCCCGTAACTAATATGTAGTTATGAATATAGACGTGATTGCTGGTTCAGTATACGTCAGGCCTCCTTCCACTGATATTTGTATTTGAATGAGTTCCAATTTCACACAAACAACTTGTTGATAAAGGCAGTGTGAGGAAATATATACTACTTAAATAAATAAGATCTAAGATATTCTTTAAGACAGTTGGCAGAGGTTTCTTTGATCCCAAGACACAGAAGAAGCGAACAGATGATAGCTTCAGATATATTTGCTCACATAGGAACCTTATACCAATCAAACTCCTCATAACTAGAATCTACAGTTTCCAGTGACAACCGCGTCAAGGTACTATCTACAATAAATTGAATGATAAATATAATTAAGTACCCTTTTTATTCATTTTTATAAAAATATATGACGGGTTTCGGCTCTTAGGCCATTTTCAGATAGTAAATAATATAACATTTTTTAGTATAGTAAATAATAAATAATATGAGGTTATATTATTTACTATCTGAAGATGGCCTAAGAGCCGAAACTGGTCATATATTTTTATAAAAATGAATAAAAAAAGGGTACTTCATTATATTTATCATTCAATGTATTAAAATAGTAGCCCTAACGTGAACTAGTTTATACATTTACTATCTACAATCCCTACATGTACAGTGGTACTGACCCACCTACCCACCCTTACACGTACAAAGGTATTGACCCACCCGCCCACCCATACACGAACAAAGGTATTGACCCACCTGCACACCCATACACGAACAGAGGTATTGACCCACCCACCCACCCATATACGTACAAAGGTATTGACCCACCCGCCCACCCATACACGAACAAAGGTATTGACCCACCTGCCCACCCATACACGTACAGTGGTATTGACCACCAGTCTCAGAGAAACCACTGAAGATGCTACATCACAGTATGGGCAAAACGTCTGGTCATCTTGTAAATATTGTAGATAGTACCTTGACGCGGTTGTCACCGGAAACTGTAGATTCTAGTTATGACACCGGCCGCTTAAGCCTAAGTTCTAAGATTAAAATCCTCATGTTTCTATCTGAAAGACAATTTCGGTAAATTGCCGTGGCACCTTAGCAGAAGTGAGAAATTGTAGCTAGACAAATTTGGAGATTAAATATTGTATTATTCGTGACTATGTTATCGTTGGAAAATCGAACTCAATTTTGATCATTATGGACTACTTATATGAGTTGTAAATTAAGTGATAAAATATAAACATATTACTAGTAATTTTCCAAAAACCCATGATCAAGTCGTTCAAAGAATAAACAATTTACAAGCTATTGGAACCGTTCCTCTAGTACGAAATAACATAGAAATTGCTAAATTAAAAAAACCTCCTTTCTACCATGGACAACAATTCTTTCTCTGTGCTTCTACCCCAACATAAATATAATAACAGTACCTCCAACCTTAAATTTACGACATTTCATACCTAGTTTAAGACTTTATCGTTCATTTTAATTTGATTTTCTAAATGACTGATTTACCTCTTACGAAATCTAGTTTTAAGACAATAAATACTTTACATTGCGGTATGTCATTTTTTGTTATGGATAAATACCATTGATTTTATACACAAATAGATTTCCCATCCATCGTTAATTGTAAGTCTCAAAATATTGGCTGTTTTAGTGGTCTATTGTGAAAAGCTAGTGTAGTCTCATGTAAATATAATGTAGTTTAAACCACCTGTGATTGCAGCTGTTGTTGTGATCCATTGTGGAGCGCTAGTGTAATCTCATGTAAATGTAATGCAGTTTAAACCAGCTATGGTTGCGGCTGTTTTAGTGGTCCATTGTGGAGTGCTAGTGTAGTCTCATTTAAATGTAATGTAGTTTAAACCAGCTGTGGTTGAGCTGTTTTTGTGGTCCATTATGGAGCGCTAGTGTAGTCTTATGTAAATGTAATTTAGTTTAAACCAGCTGTGGTTGAGCTTTTTTTGTGGTCCATTATGGAGCGCTAGTGTTATCTCATGTAAATGTAATGCAGTTTAAACCAGCTGTGGTTGCGGCTGTTTTAGTGGTCCATTGTGGAGCGCTAGTGTTATCTCATGTAAATGTAATGTAGTTTAAACCAGCTGTGATTGCAGCTGTTGTTGTGATCCATTGTGGAGCGCTAGTGTTATCTCATGTAAATGTAATGTAGTTTAAACCAGCTGTGATTGCAGCTGTTTTGCGGTCCATTGTGGAGCGCTAGTGTAGTCTTATTTTATGTAGTTTAAACCAGCTGTGGTTGAGCTTTTTTTGTGGTCCATTGTGGAGCGCTAGTGTAGTCCCATGTAAATGTAATGCAGTTTAAACCAGCTGTGGTTGCGAGCCTCACTAACAAAATTACTGGCACAAATATCCGTATAAGATGGTTTTTTTATTGTATGTGTTTATAATCAAGGGTAGAACTGAAATAATAAATTAAAATAAAAGGCTATGTCATCACTAAATTAATGAAACTTATGAATTAAGTGATGAGAAGCCTATTTATTTTAATTGCTTAGTTTGTCATTTATTTCACAATAATTTGAACATCACTTTCAGTTATATAATTTTTGTTATAAATAGTGCAACGTAACTTCTGTTGGAAATTTGTTTATGGTCTAAATAATTGTTATACAAATGGTTGGAAGTTATTAAAGTGTTTCAGTTTCTACAAAATAACTGTATATCTTTATTCATAAACAAAAACAAAGAATTAAATTTTATAAAAATCAAATCATAAATGGTTTATAATATTTTACTTTTTTATTAATGTGACGCAAGTTTTCAACGGCTTTTTTTAACACTCATACACACCTTAAAAACCGGTAAGAATCATACAGGGACGTTGTAGGACATTTATTACATCAGCTTCTCCTTTTTATCTGTTAATATAACTGCATTATAACACATGTACTAACCGAATTCTCTTTACTTTGCGTTGTTTTACATACTATCTTTCTCCAATTCCAAACTACCCATCTGTCACATGGTGAAATGTAGTTCATTCGTTCCTCGACCGCCGTTCCTCGCAGACAAAGTACTTCCGCTCGCTACAGTCACTGATGTCCCATCGGTAACCGAGGTCGTGGACCAGTGACAAGCAGTGTTCTTGTTCCCGGAGGGCAGGAGCCAATTCGTAGTTCGGCTCTCCCGGAATCCAGTTGGAATAAGTCACTAGGCGTCCTATGGACGCCCACACAAATATTCCGGGTTGATCAAGGTCGTGTCCTGAAGTCCAAAAATCTTCAGGTCCCAAATCTGAGAAAAAATAATTCTTTATCACTTCTGAACACTGATACCAGTCAGAACAAAGAAGTGCCATAAATGTAAAAAAGATTTACTTGTAATGAAGTAATGAAATATACGATGTATTATATACTACATTTTTTTAAGATCCTCATAGTTATGGGGAAACAAATCCTGCTCAGGAAAATGAGGGGTGAATATTTCCTTCTTAAATGTAATATCAAGTACGAAATTGTGTTGTGAAGTAGACAAAAGAAACCAACATCTGTATCATTTCTGATACAACATGACTCATCAAATAGAATCAATACAATTTACCTGTATTGAAAATTAAGATAGTCCACACCCGTATTAGTTCAACTCTTTTGAGGGATAATATGAACACTATACACAGTAGCTGGCTGACAGATTGACGTAAAGTAACCTCACTTCGGGGTGAATTTTGGAATTTACGCTTGAGAACAAATATACTCGTATACCTAACAAAGCAGTTGTAGACATTTTTCATTTTACTTTCTAACATTTGCGTTAGTATAGAGAAAGTATTGTGATCGTCCAAAAAAATGGTTTACAAGTTGGTCTAAAAATCCATTTTAGAGCCCCCTGAACCAAAAAAGTTTTTTTTTCGAAAAAAGTTGGTGTCTGTCCGTATATGTGTCTGTCTGTATGTATGTGCAGTTCACTGGAGACCACACGAATCGATCAATTACTATGAAATTCGGTATATATGTGTATGCAGTATCATTTTTTCACTTTTTGAAATTGTTTTTATTTATTTTTATGGGCAAAAAACATACAAAATATAATTTTCTCAAACACGGCTTTAATGATTTTGATTAAATTTTCGATAAGGATGTGAATTACAATTTAAAATATTTTAGTAAAAACTGCATGTCTCTATCTTGATTATTTTTTTAGCTTTGGCAAAAAACATATTTGGGAATCAAACTGGTAATTTTCAGTGTGTATTGTTTATTATGGGGGAAAGTTTGTGCCAATTCTTTGGAACCATTCATTTTGTTTTTTTCGTATAAATAAGTTAACATTTTCATGGTAAATGTTTATAAAAGGACGATTTGTTTCTTAACAAACTTTAAAAACGTCAAGTAAAAATGTAGGATATAGGGGTCCCAACCAATTTTCTCGATTTTTTAAACAAGCCAATATCAACTCCGTTAATACGAATCCACAGAAATTTTTTTCTGAAAATACGGATTTTTAACAAAAAAATTAAAAATGAAAAAGGTTTTTAACACAAAAATAAGTATATTACATTAATCTTATGTAGTTTTTCCTCCGGAATACGAATATGACATCAAATTATTCATACGATGTATAGTAACGTTAACTTAGGTCGAAAGTTGGTAATTCCACCGACAAATCCTGAAATACAATACGTGAAGCCGTTTTTTATCAACGGAACTCCTCCCTATTTCTTGACCAATTCAAACAGTTAAGGTGTCAAAATATTTGCCTCTGTTCGTAGTTGTACAATAAGGTCTTAATATTTTTACTCTGAAGGGTGTGGGAAGCCCTCAAAGTATATTTTTTGGCCAAAAAAATAACATGGGGAGGGATATAAATGAACCAAACAGCTGTTCAAATGTAAATATTGATTTCCAAAAGGTTTTAGCAGCTGTTGGAATGTGAACAATGGTGTTTGTAACAGTGAGGAGGTTATATCTTTCATAATGTTAAACCAGGCTGTAAGTATGGTCTTATTCACATTCGATTGTAGGACTCCACTTTACTGGGCTTGCAGGTTTCAGTGGTAATATAATGGAGTTATTTAATTAATCTTAAGCTGTTAAAAAAAATAATAATAAATGAAATTAACACGTTTGAAATAGGCTAATTTGGGTATTTATACTAATAAATAGGCAGCAACACATGTAATGTGAGTAAGATACTGTAAATAAATGCAATATTGTGATTCTACATTATGCAGATAACCTACTGTTATTTGTAGTGAAAATTCACAGCCCTAGGCCGGAGGCCGAGGTGTAACGAGGGCTGCGAGTGACGGGGTTGACTCGCAAAGCGTGCAAGGGTGTCCCCTAGTTTCTATCACGTTGTTGATATCGACTTGTTTAAAAAATATAAAAATCGTGTGGACCCCTTATGTCCCATATTTACTAATGAAAGCTAACAGTAACTCAACAATACTAATAAAAAAAACTTAAAATAATGTTAATTTTGTTGCCTTTTTAACCTATATCTAAAGCCTCGGCTAGGATTTGACCATGTAGTCAATGATGATCACAGTGATTACCTTTTAGTACAATGTCAAATTGTTACTAATTAACACACACAATTATTGTGTTGGCAGATTTAATTTTAAAAAATGGAAAATTCCTAAATATTTTCAGTCAAGGTAAACACTATACAGGTTGTTTGAAAAGTGTGGGGCAAAACTACAGGAAATGATGAAATAGGTAAAAATAAACAAAAAAGTTCCTATGAAGATGTGTCTTATCTCACTTTGTTTGGTGTCTTTTGTCTGGTATATGTGTTCTTAAAAAATACCATATCTCCTAAACGGTATTAGCTATAGGTTTGAAACAACACGAATATTGAACTTCACACCACCTAATATACTCTAAAATTATAAAATAATATTTTTACCTGTTTCAAAATGGCGGCCGTTTAAAAACTTTAATGCCAAATTTCATGAAAACCAAATCAAAAAACAAAAAAATTATCATACCTAATTTTTGGCTCAAAAGTAGAAAATCTTTTCATCTTTATTTACTGTCCGATTTGTTACAATCCGACAGTAAACAATTGACAAAATGTTATTTTTCAGATTGTGTGCAAAATTTTTTGCAACCTTTGTATACTTGTGTTTATTGACTTGAACAAAACCACCAGTCAAATGTTGAACAATATCAGAAAAATTACAATCTCAGTTATTTACAGTCCGATTGTAACAAATGAAATAGCAAAAGATATGTCTCTTTTTACGCTAAATATTAGGTACCGAGACTATTTTTTTTTTCTTTGGTTTTCATGAAATTTAGCATTAACATTTTGAAACGTGTAAAAATATTATTTTATATTTTTAGAGTGTATTAGGTGGTGTGAAGTCCAATATTCTTGTCAAGTTTCAAACATATAGCTAATACTGTTTAGGAGATAAGGTATTTTTTTTAAAGAACACACAGATAGACGCCAAACTAAGTGAGATAAGACACATCTTCATAGGAACCTTTTTGTTTATTTTTACCTATTTAATCATTTCCTGAGGTTTTGCCCGTATTTTTCAAAAACCCTGTATACTGTATATATAAAACATCTCTTATGCCTACCTGCGGCCTGTATCACATCTACTATCTCCTGTTGTTCTGCTGGACTGCGGATAGAGACAAGCTGCAGACCGCCCAGCTCACACTTCTTCACCGCCTCGGCCCAGCTCACCTGAACGAATAAAGTTAGGATAGACAATAGACAAGCCAAACAAATGTAGTGCCATAGATGGGAGATAAAATAAGGATATTTATGCAGTTTCTAGACGCTTCGCCGATTTTGACTTTTCTATCACCAGTGGGTATAATCAGGTCTAAACCTTTTGAGAAAACACTTTTTATTCCGAGGAAATAACCTTTTATATAAACAAAATCAAAATCTTTTAAAACGTTATTTTTTCATTTATCTCTTTTATTTTTCGTGAGTTTTTTTTATTTAATATAGTTTTTCATGCTAAACACGAATTTAAAAACTACTTCGGTCTACGACAATTATTCCTTGACATTTCGTAAAAAACTACGTTCGTGGCAAATTACCTATGGTGGTTATATGCATAATGTCAATAGTAACTATGACTAGCCACAAAAACAAACTCACATATATTCCCCACCGGAGGGGACGAATTTAACTCAAATTACAAATTTTCGTATGGTAAAATATAAAATTAGCATAAGCTAGGTTATGTTTTATTAGGTAGGTAAAAAGTATATTTTCGGGCCGAAAAATTATTTTTATTGAAAAACAAATTACATGTTTGTGTTCAGCATTAAAAAGCAAGTAAAGTGAAAAGGTTTGTCGAAAAATACCAATTCACTTTCATATAAAAAACTAATTTTTCGATTTTTTCGTAAAACCCCGGTTTCTGCGGCTGACATCAGCCTCCTCAAGAAATATAAACTCATATTTCACCACTTTTTCAACAAGAAATCGTATTTTCAGAAGCTTCTATAAAGTGCATAGTTACCAAAGTAAGTTATATTCTGTCTATATTTTATTTATTGAATGTCCTTACTCGACATGAGTGACATTTCAGTGTACCTCTGACGTACGGTGTTTACTGCGTGTGACATACGACATACAATAAAATGTTGAGGTAGAAATCCTCAACTTGAAGATACATTTTTAATGTCCTCAAAAAAATAATACAATAGAACAATATATAAATGATATATGAAACATGTAATAAAGATTAGTGTAAAGTCCACGAGCATTATATGTATACCCACACTCAGATACACAAAAACAAACAAGTACGTTATAATAAAACAGGTTCTTTCAAAGAACCGATTTTTTTTTTTTTTTTTTTTTTTTTTTTTTTTTTTTTTAAGGCCAACCTCCTTCTTACCCTTACTCTGCCCATTCCTCATAGACTATTATTGTATTGATCTGTGCGAGGAACTTAATCAGACAAAGTAAGGTGGCGAACCAGTACAGTAGAAGGTGAATATTACTGATAAATTTTGCGGTCTAGTCCGGATTCGAACCAGCGCTATCTCTAACCCAAGCTCAAAGTCCTGACGCCTTAGACCACTCGGCCACCGGCTCGCCCTAATGAAGCAAAAATTCAAGTCGTAAAGACGTTGCTATGGTTGTAGCTGGCTTGGATTGTCAACATCATTGGCTCTAGCGTTAAACTCATCGTAGTTCCAGCATTTGCTCTCAGAGCGCTCTGAAGTCAAGTAGGACATTTATTAAACACAGTATAGTCTATTGTTTCATTCATATATTTGTAATTGTTATAATATGCCTGTTGGCATGGTTCAATAACTAAATTATATAGCCAGAGGGTCCATAATGTTTTAATATTATTAATGAAAATTTCCAAAGCCGTCATTTCATATACCAGTAGTATATGAAATGACGTATTTAATAGTCGCATATAACAGACTTTTTTATTGATATTCAAATAAGTTTAATATTCAAATAAGGGGCTCTGTGTATTGCATTAATTACTATATCTGTTTAAGATATACAATTCAGGAGTATATAAAAACAGTTTTGATTAATTGACAAACAAGCTTAGACAAATTAATAAACTACATACAAATACACTCATACTATAAAATGCATTTTCAATTGTTTACTTACATTAATGTTTAACAGACATATATTTGTAGTGAATCCAAAAACTGTTAACCTTTGAAAGTGACTTTTATACATTTTTCATAGGAGTATAACATTCCGTGATGGCACGGTATATCTGAGGATCTCTTTAACAATTCTAACCTGGTTAGAATAAATGACCAACAGACCGTTAGAAAATAAAAAATAACCAAGGCTATATAGTGGCTTTTGTCATGACTTCAAACAAAATATTATGATAATATAATTAAAACCAATTAAGTATAATCTATCTTTTTCTAAGTCATGGAAAATGAATTAATTTCATTTTTACAGTATTGAATTGAAAAAAAGTCGTTAAGTCGACAATGCTGGTTTACTTGTTTATAAAGAAAAATCATTTTTTTAATTTGTCACACAGTTACAAAATATATAAAAAGGTAAAATAAAGTAATAAATTTGTTTGTGTGGTGATCAGTTGTTTTGTATGTCTACTAAGACATAGACTAATATTCTAACTAAGAAACTACTTTAGCATCAGTTTCATTTAGCTTATTATTACTAATATTATAAATGTTCTTATATTTGCTTTATTAAATTAATTCGTCATTTTCTTTGATAAGAAACGTAGATTATGAAACTGTGATTTTCTTCATGATCTATCATTAGCTTATGAATACAACTAGTATCTTTTAAAAATAACTAGCCCATAAAGATTTATTATTAAATTTAAAAGTTTAAATTCTTGCCTGTTCTGTATATAGTTGAAATGTTTTCGTATGTGAAACCGGTTCGTTTGAGTTCGATTCTTCACTGTCGATGGATTCAGATTTGCCTGATAGGTCTTCGTGAAAAAATGGATCATTAAATAAGCTGCCAAAATTAATCGGCTCATCGACCTCTCCAGGATGTCGAAATGTTTTCGTATGTGAAACCGGTTCGTTTGAGTTCGATTCTTCACTGTCGATGGATTCAGATTTGCCTGATAGGTCTTCGTAAAAAAATGGATCATTAAATAAGCTGCCAAAATTAATCGGCTCATCGACCTCTCCAGGATGTCGAAATGTTTTCGTATGTGAAACCGGTTCGTTTGAGTTCGATTCTTCACTGTCGATGGATTCAGATTTGCCTGATAGGTCTTCGTGAAAAAATGGATCATTAAATAAGCTGCCAAAATTAATCGGCTCATCGACCTCTCCAGGATGTCGAAATGTTTTCGTATGTGAAACCGGTTCGTTTGAGTTCGATTCTTCACTGTCGATGGATTCAGATTTGCCTGATAGGTCTTCGTGAAAAAATGGATCATTAAATAAGCTGCCAAAATTAATCGGCTCATCGATCTCTCCAGGATGTCGAAATGTTTTCGTATGTGAAACCGGTTCGTTTGAGTTCAATTCTTCACTGTCGATGGATTCAGAATTGCCTGATTGGTCTTCGTGAAAAAATGGATCATTAAATAAGCTGCGAAAATTAATCGGCTCATCGATCTCTCCAGGATGTCGATCTTCATTGTAATCATTCGACTCGACTATCGTTGAGCCGTCCAACCCTAATTCTCCCTTCAGTTGCTCTGTTCGTTGTTCATGGTTGCCCATGTACGGCTGCAACTCTAGCATGTAAAGGGACATTTCGATTCCTTGAAAGTCCTTTTTTATCTCGTTGATAAAATCTTTAACTTCGTCAAACTTGCTGTTCAACTGACTAAATTTTAAATTTACTTCAAGAATGTGTTCTTCCACTGCACTCGATTTAACTGATGAATCTAACAGGTGTTTTGACAAATGCACGTACACTGTATGTAGATCTTCTTTGGAGTTAGAGATTTCATTGTTTAACCTTTGAGCACCGACTTCTAAACTGTAGAAACTGTCTTTAAAACGTTCAAAATGTTCACTGAGAAGTTCAAAGTCATCTTTGGAACCGGTAACGTGGTAATCTGAAACACACAATGAAAAAAATGTAAATTAAGATATATTACCTAATCAATTGTTACGGTAATTTACAATTTTATAGACTGCTAGGGGACACCCCTGCACGCTTCGCGTTTCAACCCCGACTCTCGCTGCGCTCGATACACCTCGGCCTTCGGCCTTGGCACGTGACTTTGACTACAAATAATAGTAGATCAACATTATATATATATATATATATATATATATAAAACGTAAAATCATAATATTAAATATATTTACAGCATTTCACTCAGACTTCTTGTGTGGCTACCTATTTATTAGTACTATATAGGGCAGTGGTTCCCAACCGGTGGGCCGGGGCCCACTTGTGGGCCGTGGGCCGCTTGCTACTGGGCCGTGGTGAAACTTAAAATTATATTAAATTCGTGGAAATTAAGTACGGTATTGGCAAATAGGTCGTCGCGGATAAAATATTAATTTAGGAATTGTCTCCGATCATCGCTCTCTCCTCCCTCCTACCCTTACTACGGTCAAAACACTCAAAACCGGTTCTCTGCAGTCTGCACTCAGTGCAGTGGTTGTCACCTTGTCACGTTCAGTTTAGTTGTGGTAATAGTGTTGTGTTGGCATTTGGATTAATAATTATGCGGAAGTAACATTTTTGGTGGCAGTGGTTGTATTTACGTGTCGAATTTTACTGTGTCTGCTGTAAGATACGTGCATCTTACAAGTCAATATGGATGCTTGGTTTCGGACGGGATCTTGCCGTAAGAGAAATGTGTCAAATGATGAACATTCCTCATCCACTTCTACAACTAGTGAGGCAGTAAGTAAGCCAAGTTCGAGTAGTACCCCAATGGCCAAGAAAGATAAAACTTATAGTCGAAAATATAATCCTGATTTTTTTTTAAATTCAGGTTTGTGTGTTCTGTTAATGAAGAAGAGCCTTTGCCTCAGTGTGTAATTTGTTTTGAAATGCTATCCAACGAATGTATGAAAGTCTCAAAACTTGAAAGGTGTCTATCAACTAAACATCCAGAATGTTTAGGAAAGTCTCTCCAATATTTTCAAATAAAGAAAAGAATTTTATCGATGACTAAATCTACCATAGAAAATAAATACAATTTTTTTGAAATTCGGATTTGTGTGTTCTGGTAATGAAGAAGAGCCTTTGCCTCAGTGTGTAATTTGTTTTGAAATGCTATCCAACGAATGTATGAAAGTCTCAAAACTTGAAAGGTATCTATCAACTAAACATCCAGAATGTGTAGGAAAGTCTCTCCAATATTTTCAAATAAAGAAAAGAAATTTATCGATGACTAAATCTACCATAGAAAAATCTTCCAAACAAAACAAAATAACTACCAGAGTTTCATATGAACTATCTTTGTTAATTGCAAAGAAGGGATCAGCTCACACAGTGGGGGAAGACCTAATTATACCAGCAGCAAAAATAATAAGTAATGCTTTGTTTGATGAGAAAAGTACCAAAAAAATCAATGAAATTCCATTATCCAATACTACTGTCAAAAGACGAATTGATGAAATGTCACAGAGTGTAAAGGAATCTGTCATTAACGTTTTGAAACAAAGTGAATATTTTTCTCTGCAACTTGATGAAAGTACAGACGTAGCTGGTCAGGCAAATTTATGAGCTTTTGTTCGTTTTGAACTCAATGGAAATATTGAAGAAGAAATGTTGTTTTGCAATAGCTTACCGTCAACAACCACTGCTGAGGAAATTTACAAGTCACTTGACAATTTTATCACAGAAAATCAATTAGATTGGTCAAAGTGTGTAGGTTTGACAACTGACGGAGCAAGAGCTATGTCTGGAGTTCATACTGGTTTGATTGCCAAAGTTAGATCAGTAGCTCCCTTTGTCAAATGGACACATTGCGGCATTCATAGAGAAGCTCTTGCAGTGAAAGGTTTGGGTGAGAGTCTGACAAAAACTCTTGACGACGCAGTAAAAATCGTTAATTTTATCAAATCAAGGCCAAAAAACTCCAGACTTTTCGGTATTTTATGTGATGAACCCATTTCATCACATAAAATACCGAAAAGTCTGGAGTTTTTTGGCCTTGATTTGATAAAATTAACGATTTTTACTGCAGTGAGCACAAACAGCTTTTACTTCACTGTGAAGTTCGGTGGCTATCCAGAGGTAAAGTGCTATCAAGATTATTTGAACTTCGTGATGAACTCAGGATTTTCCTCATGGAGGATGAATATGATGGAAAACGTGCAAGTTCTTTCTTATAATGCGTGACCAATGAAAACTGGCTGAAGCGGTTGGCGTATTTGGCAGATATTTTTAGTGCCCTCAACAGTCTTAATTTAACTCTTCAGGGCAAGGATACTCATATGTTTCTTGTACAAGACAAGATAGAAGCTATGATAGTAAAACTTCGACGATGGGCTCAAAAAGTGGAAAACAATGCTTTCGATGCATTTCCTGTACTACACGATTTCCTTGAAACAAACGAAGTCAAAATTGATGAACCAACAGCAGCAACCATAAAAGATCACCTCTCATATCTGGCATCTAATCTCAGGTAATTTGAAATTTAATTTCACACTGTAAATGTATCAACATTTTTATTTCAAATTCGTATATTATGCTTTGTGTCTCTGTACTTTTTATTTTGATCTGAGAAACTATAATTAAGAAACTGTAACTAAGAAACTAAGTCTTTTCATATTTTTTGTAGGCGCTACTTCCCTAAAATCGATGATGAAGTTCAATGGATCAGAAACCCTTTTGATGAAGATAACTTAAAAAAGGCTAACATGCCTTCAAGTGAAGAGGACTCTTTGATTGAGCTGTCTTGTGATCAGGTTCTGAAATCAAGTTTCAAAACGACCCCATTGATTCTTTTTTGGATGAATGTGCGAAAAGACTATCCCGCAATCAGCAAAATAGCACTAAGACAACTGATGGGATTTTCAACAACTTATCTACGTGAGAGAGCCTTTTCTACTTTAGTTTATTTCAAAAATAAGTATAGGAATAAGTTAAATGTGGAGAGTGACTTAAGGTTGAAATTGTCAAGTTTCGTTCCCGATATTGATACATTAGTACAGGATAAACAATGTTAAAAATCCCATTAAATTCGGACAGCCTTGATAATGTACTTGTAAATAAAATTTCTTCAGTAAAAAGTGGTTTTTTTCTTTTTTACCGAATATGTTTTAATTTAATAACCTATCTAAAAGAATTTAAATTTATACTTAGAAGAATAAATATATATATATATATATATATATATATATATATATATATATATTCTAGGTGGGCCTCGACATTTAAAAAAAATATATAACTGGGCCCCAAGCTAGAAATGTTGGGAACCACTGATATAGGGTATTACTTAACCTATTTCAAACGTGTTCATTTCATTTGTTTTTGTTTAACAGCTGAAGATTAATCTCTTGCATCAATTGGGTAATGCCAAATATACAAAATAAACATGCAGTGAAGCTGAGACCGAGTTGATATTGGTTACTTAAATATATTCAAATTATTAAGTTTTCAATAAAAATTTACTGTATAGATATCATTAGTAGACTGTCTAATATCAACACAATTATAACTGTTCTAAGAGAATCGAGCCATTATATGAAATTATGGTGGTTGTACGAGGTACTCTACTCCCCGTAAAAACAGCCTTCATTAATAGCCCTGCTTATGATAGCCCTAGTTTACATCAGAATCCCAACCGCGACGATTTAGTGGCGTTCTTAACCTTTACTTGTTCACTAATATTTAAGTGTATTGTTGTCGGTACAAGTGTAGAGGTGATGTTGTCGGTACAAGTGTAGAGGTGATGTTGTCTGTACAAGTATTGAGGTGATGTTGTCGGTACAAGTGTAGAGGTGATGTTGTCGGTACAAGTGTAGAGGTGATGTTGTCGGCACAAGTTAGAGGTGATGTTGTCGGTACAAGTGTAGAGGTGATGTTGTCGGTACAAGTGTTGAGGTGATGTTGTCGTTACAAGTGTAGAGGTGATGTTGTCGGTACAAGTGTAGAGGTGATGTTGTTGGTACAAGTTTTGAGGTGATCAAAGGTTATTATTCAACTTTTTTTATTAAGAGTGCTAGTCTTCTTATAAGTAAAAATGTGTCAATGACGACCATTGAGCGGGCGCCATGTTGGTATTAGGGAACCGAGCATGGAACATGTCGCCGACAATCTCCACATTACCTTTTCCCCAAATAGCTGGGATACGACACTGCGCCACTACAGTCGGTGCAGAAATTATGTGCACCTGAGTTTGAAGGGTGTTTACTAAGAAACTAAGAAGCCTGTGAGAACTCCAATCACACATTTGTTTTCCTTGTTTAATTTTTCGTTATGAAATATGTATTTTTTAATTTTATGATAAGTTTTAATAATTGTTATCTTACTTAGAACAAAAAAAATTCCGTAATGTTAGCTAGTTCTCACTAGATATCAAATTTACACCGTTATTACTAAAAAAACCCGTTATTTATCCAATTTATATTTTAATACCTGGTTGATAGGAATGTTTTCTACAAGTTTTTAAAATTTTAGAATTTAAAGTTTTAATAATATAATTCTGATAAATTCCCTGAAACATTGGTTTTTTTATAGAGGTCGTAAAATTAATTAGGTCTTGTTGTAATCCTTATGATAAATATAGTTACGATACATTACTTTCATATGTGTAAGTAATTGCAGCTGCTTTAAATCTATTTAAATCAATTTAAAATTATATTGATAAATTTAAATAGATTTAAATCAATATAAAATAACTGCATTTACTTATGCATAAAATAATAATGTGTTGTAACAATACATGTCATTAGGATTGCAACAAGAACAAGTAATTAATGTTACGACCTCTATAAACCAAGAAAACAATGTTTCAGAAAATTCTAATATTCATAAAACTTGTATAAAACATTCTTATCAACCAGGTATTAAAATATAAATTCGATAAATTAACGTTTTTTTTAGTAATAACGGTTTAAATTTTATATATACAGTGAAAACTAGTCAAAATTCCAGTACTTTTTTAGTTCTTATTAAGTTAAAAATTATTAAAGTTAATAATAACATTTTAAAATACATGTTTTATAACGCACAATTATATGAGAAAAACAATGGTTATGTTTGGAATTTTCGTAGGCCTCTTAGTTTCTTAATAAACAACCTTCAACCTCAGATGTACATAAAAGTAGTAATTAAATTGTTGAGCTGATAAAATTAAGATCTGAAATAATAATCGAAGATTTTGTTTAATTCCCGGAATCTATAATAGTATAAACAAAGGTAGACACTTTATACAAATTATTCTATAACTTTAAAGTTATTTTTACCCCTCGGGGTGTATCATCATCTCATTCCGTCCCTTATCATCAAGGTCATAGAATCGTTAATTATATAAATAGAATATCTTTATTGTCACTATTTGGCTATGCAACCTTAATACAAAGACAAAGTGGACTGCTATATAGTAGAAACTGAACTTAAATCAGAAACATCTCCCTTAAGATGTTTATGAAACAAATTAAATTCGCTCATTTGTGTTTCGACCCACGGAGAGCCAGCCTCCCCATGTGGAAATCAATAGTATTGAATCGAAATTAAAAGTACATTGCGAAAAAAAACAAAGACTACTCAATTTATAAAAAATACTAGCTAAACCCCACGGTTCCTATACAAGAGGTTGTCCCATACAAGTACGCATCCATATCGCGCAGGTAGCAATTACGTTATAGGGAGGCCTCAGCTGTTTTTTTCTACCTTCACTGCTGTAAACTAAACAAACCACAACAATGAAAAACATCTGATATCCTACTCTGGATAACACTTCCGTCTGCATTGTTGATTAATTTTGAGTATGGTATTTTATACTCTGATATGGCTTTAAACAAAAAACTGTTATCCACTTGAAGTATAAACATTTGAATGATTTTACTTCGAATAAAAGAAAAAGCAGCAATGAACGTAGAAAAACGTCAAAGAAATTAAAAAGAATTCTTTTGTAGTTTATATAAAAACAATAATACTAAAGATACTACGTATTCAATAATGAATTGAAAGTATAATTAAGAGACAACTTTATCAATGAACTGATAAATTATTTGTTTTAATTATAAATCAATTACATAGAAAATGGAAAAATGTGATATAATATCTTTTAGAAAAAGAAATACAGTAATTATGTCTTAGAGGGATAAAAGAGTAGTACATATGCTAGGCACGTATGGAAAAGGGAGTAAGTTAGATGTAAGTGAAGTACTGTACCAAACAAATGGCCAAATCAACCACATATTTCAAAACCAAATATAATTTTGGACTAAACTAAAAATATGGGTGTCGTTGATAAGAGTGACCACTTCATCTCATCTTGCGAATTCATGCGACGTACCAAAAAATGGTATAGAAAATTTTTTTTTTTTTTTTTTTATCCTGGAAGTGTGTTTGATAAATTCCTATTTTTTATACAAACAAGTATAGATCAAGCATATGGAAAAATCCCTTAGTCACTTGGCTTTCAGAAAAAGTTTGGTAAGATCACTAGTTGCTGAAAACATGACGAGTCAGCCAAAAACAAGACGACGTGGACGACCATCCCTATGACCCATGAAACAGAGGCTAAGTGGTAGGCATTTTATGAAGAAGAGAGAAAAAGGATCAGCCAGATGTGTGGTGTGTTTGAAGAGGGGAATCCTTCCAATATGTTGAGGAAAGAAACAATTTACCTCTGTAAAACATGTGAAGGGATGATTGTTACGAACTGTACCATACCCAAGCCAACCTTTAGTTTTTCTTTTTCTTTTGTGTTTGTATTGACTAACAATTTCATAAATAATTATGATTTCATTTGTTCATTTTGTATTTTAAATTTTTTTTTTTTTTTTTTAGACTGAACTAAAATGTAATTTAGGCCAAAATATTCAAAAATCTTTTTGTATGTTACAAATCCAATATGTAAATACATTTTTTTACATAGTATGTTTTTTGGATATCCTTGTTTATAGAACACATACAAAAAATAAACTTTGAAGAATTAAAAAAAATGGTTTTGTGTATATAAGCGTTACAGTCGATTTTATTAATTTTAATGTCGCGTACGAAGGGTTAAAACTTAGTAGTTTGTCCTGTGTTCATATTATTTGTGCATAACACATAAATGCAGTATTTCATTGTATCTAAATTCCTTTTGCATACCTTCTATCAGAAGGACTTGCGTGTATAAATGTGTTTTTAATTTATTTAAAAAAAATACATAAACCTGTTACAATCATCAATGCACTACTTTTAACCTTATAACATTGCAAACCTATACTCAGTGATTGATGAATTAATTGAAAAACATTAACATTCTTTTATTTTACGTAAGTGACTGATTGATATTATTTAGAATTTACTAATTAAGTATAACTCAGCAACACATGAAAAAAGATAATTTGCTGCTTTAAATTAATAATAAAATGCCATTATTTAAATAATTCCAAAATACTCTTGAAAACAATACAATAAGGGTTTTTAGTATGAAGTTTTAATTTTTCAGCACACTGTGTTGGAAGCACAGAGTAAGAAGTACACGTACTGTGTGGTTGGAGGTCTCCCTCTGACGTCACAACTCGGCTTATACAGACCACATGAGAATGAGACTACCTGTTGTATAGGAACCTTGACTAAACCGACCACGCTTTGCTGTGCAGTAGGCCGCTTAGAATACAACCTACTGAACACGCTGGTATGAGTCAGATGCACTGAGTGGTGGAAGTGAGAGAGATAAGTAGTCTTCCCCCTCAGTGTAATTCTATTAAAAATTTGTCATGGCAACCATTATAGCCAAAGGCCGCGTGCTGGCAGCACAATAACAAGCCCCACCCATTACGTCATTATCAGCAGTGACCATTGGTTGGTTTCATTAACACTAATGAATTAAGCTTATAACGATTAAATTAAATCATTACTCAGTATTCCAATAACAACTAATAATAACAATTACACATTGAATAATAATGTAAACAATAAATAGCAATAAAACAAACTTTTACAGTTCATTATTTTCCCCCCAACTGAACACTGTGGCAAAAGTTGAACAGTTGAAAGCGGAAGATACTCACGCCCGTGAAGTAAAGCAGTTAAACGATGGAACGATCCCCTCTGCTGCTGGAACCCCTACAAGCCCCTAATATAAGGCGCAGGTCTAAATTAATAATAGTCGTTGTTTATTACTTTAGTTGTTTTAAAAATAAAGGTTCACTGTTTACTTGATTTTATCTAGAGAAGTCTGGGGTATCCATGTTGGATGGTAGTCAAGGTTCAGATGTTGTGTAGGGAAGATAACTGAGTGTCAGGCTTGTCAGTTAGCTGAAAATCAGACCAACACTACGTGGTGCGCATTCCACGTAAAGCTGTAGGTCCCATATCGGCGTCTTAGAAATGAATAATTAATAACAATAATAATCTTAAACAAATTAACTTACAGTTGTTTCCATAAATAAACTTGATGGATATAATATCCAAATAAATCAGCTGGTCCCAGTAGCACTTTTTCAGCACTGACATTATTATTTTGAATTGTGAAATGTAGGTAGGTAAAATGAATATCTTACAGTATATGTGAATACATGACCTACCAAATTTCATTAGTTTTTTCACAACACTACCAAGAGTTCAGCCGTTTTCGTTATTTCAGAATCAGAATCAGAATGTTTATTTTCCCAAAATAATAAATAATACAATATTTTGTTGTAAAAGAACATTAATAAAAAGAATGAAACTTAAATCTAACAATGTAACTAAATATGTTTATTTACTAGTTATATAATTACATCTTAATATAAAAATAACGTATTAATATCAATTTGTTCCTTCAGGGAAAATAGGAACCTACATAGGCAAAGGTAACCTGTGCGTAGGCTCCGAGTCATTATCTGGCCAGAGAATGGAACTGATTTTATTTAGTTTTTGCAGGCGTAAAATTAGTTTGTCTGTTAATAATTGTATTAAACATAATTTTATCTTAATAATCTTAAAAATGTTTGAACAAATAGTGTCTATTGAATTTTGCTTTCGTCAATGTCAGATGATGGAAGACGGTAACTGCTAACCAGTAAGACGGTAGTGTGCTGGGGGGGAGGGTGTGTGGGGGGGCCAAGGTCAGACAGGCCTGGTGTACCCGGTCACAATCAGAGCCTCCACCTCCTCCTCACTGAGACTGATAAGGAACTGAGACAGTTTGTTCTTAAATAAGGATAATGAAGGCAATTGAAAAAGCTCAGTTCCTCTGTATCTCTGACACATATTTCTGTATACAATTTGAGAAATGTAAAAACTATTTGTCGTAGAGTAATGTTTAAATAAATTAATTGTATTAATTCCAATATTTCTTGAGTATCTAGTGCTATATGTGTGAGTAGTTGGAGTAAATATATTGTTGAAATGTTGGTAAATGTGTATAATTAAAACTTTTAAGAATAGTTGTCGGACAGTAAAAAGATGGGTTTCACGGAACAATTCAATGGTGGGAAAGCGTTTAGGTTTTTTAAAAGCTAATTTTATTATTGATTTTTGTACTATATTAAGGGGTTGAAGAATTGTTTTGTAGGCTCCGCCCCATGCGATTACGCCAAAAGAAAGTAACGATTGGACATACGCATAATAGGCTATTTTAATCTCCTTCTCATACAATACATCAGACAATTCTCTAAATGCGTAAATAAACTTTCTGAGCCTATTCTTTAGGTAGTCCACATGCTGTGTCCATTTCATTTGACTGTCAAAGACGATACCTAAGTATTTATAGGAATCGACCCGCTGTATTTTACCACAGTTACAATTACCATTCATATAATTACCACAAGAGTGAATAATCAAATCCGGAAGTAAGTAACAATTATTAGTTAATGAAATTGGCATAAATTTTGTTTTTGAAACATTGAGCGTTAGTACATTTTGATCTAGCCACTTTTTTATAATTTCCAAATCCAACAATGCCTGCGTGCGAACATCATTCCAGGTTTTACCCCGCGTCATAATTAATGTATCATCAGCAAAAAGGAACAATTGGCTTTTGATATTTAATTTAGAAATGTTATTGATATAAATTAAGAATAAAATAGGTCCAAGGGTGCTGCCTTGAATAACACCGTAATTTAATGGCAACGGGTCACTGTCGACGTTACAGATAGTTGTCACTTGTTGCCTGTGAGTCAGGTACGACTGAAACCAAGATAAGGCACAGCCCCTAACTCCCACAGCCTCAAGTTTCTTAAGCAGCTTATTTCTGTCCACGGAGTCGAACGCTTTTTTAAGATCTAAAAAGGTTAACAATGTTTTTTCATTACTAGAAATGGCAGTGTTTATTTCTTTGCACACCTCAAAGAGAGCATCAGAAATATTTTTGTCCGAACGAAATCCGTATTGACTGTTAGAAATAATGTTGTAATTTTGAATAAACGTGACTAATTGCTCCTTAATAGTTTTCTCTAAAATTTTAGACAGTACGCTAAGTAATGCAATGGGGCGGAAATTGTTTTTGTCTGATATTACATCAGATTTGTGTAGTGGTATGATTTTGGCCAATTTAAAACAATTTGGAAAAATCCCTGTTGTTATACTCAAGTTGATTAGGTGTTGCAGAGGTTTACAGAGAATATGTATGTTCAGCTTGAGGAGTTCAGTAGAGATGCCGTCATGACCGGGAGCAGACCCGCCCCGCAGGCCGTGCACGAGTCGTACTACGTCATATTCTGTGACAGTATTAAAAGTTAAGCCAGTATGTTGCCAATAATCCTCGTCAGTCACAACTGGGTTCCCAGTAGCATCTATATCATTTGCCATATTTTGTCCAACAGAGGCAAAAAATGTATTAAAATCATTTGCAACAGTTTTGCATGTATCATGATCTATGGGTGAGACATTAGGAATATATTTCTGGATAGGGAATCCGCTTTTTTTATTTTCTCGACCAGATAATTCCTTAATAACTTTCCATAATACTTTAGGATTTTTACCTGCTTGATTTATTTTAGATCTGTAATAATTTCGTTTTGTTTGCCTTAGTAGGTTGGATAAATGTTGTCTAAATGTCTTAAAGGTTTCTTTAATTACAGGATTAAATGGTTGTTTTTTAACTGCTTTACTGAGTTTGTCTCTTTCTCGTATTCCACGAATTAATTCCAATGTAATCCAGGGTTTTAACTTACGCCATCTGGAACTAGAATTTTTTGCTGTTTGTTTTGAATTTACAATTGAGTTTTTTATGTGGTCACATAATATGTCTGCACAAATGTTCACATCATTACTACTAAAGACAATCTCCCAGTTGGACTTGGCGAGGTTGTCAGTAAGTAGTGCATGGTCTATGTAAGTGCGGGGGTTGTGTGTGGCGCTGTTGTCAATATGTGTGGGGGGTCCTAGTATCGTAAGGGCAGTGCTATAGTGGTCCGTTATAGTGGTCTTAAAAACAGCTGATTTAATGTCTGTTATGTCAGAGTAGCGTACAAAGATGTGGTCGATGCAGGACTGGCTAGTCTCAGTTTCTCTAGTAGCTTTATCTATACATTGAACCAGTCCTGCTTCAACTAAGTAATTCTTATAATAGTCAGAAATTTTGTCATTTTTTAATAAATCCAGGTTAACATCTCCAAGTAATACACACATTTTGGACTTTTCTATACTGTTGTAGAAGTTATGTAATTGTTCAATGAATAGGTCTATGTTACTGTCAAATGTTCTGTAAATAGCTAATAAGTTAAACTGTTTTTTCCAAAGAGTGAAGTCTAGTGCTAATCCGTAAACGTCTCCCAACGCAACCTGTTTTACGGTAGCTGACAAGTATTTCCTAGCGTAAACAATAACACCGTCATTTTGGTTGCGTTGGTTATCAGTCCTGTAAAGGTCAAAGTCGTTGATGTGAGTTCCCATGTCCCCTCCCTCCCGCACCCAGCATTCCGTCAGAACTATAATATCTATTCTCTGTTTAAGTGAGTCTAAAAAAATTAAAAGTTCGTCAAAGTTTTTTGTATAGGATCTAATATTACAATGAAAAATATTTAACTGAAAATTGTCTGAAGAAACGTTAAAAAAGTTACTGTATTGATTGAAGTTATTTAATGAGAAACAAGGTTTAATGAGCAAGCAGTCATCGTCTTCATCACTATCACTGCCTGTTGTCATCGCCCTTGCACAGCTTACCTGCCCTGTCCCATAGTAATATTTAACAAAGTAAATATATTATGTGTTTACAGCCTGCGAAACATCATATTTTCAACAGCTGTCTATTGTTTACTACCGAAAGTAACATTGTTTACAACCGAAAATTTTCTACAGTCAACAACACCTGTTTTTATTCCGTAGTGTAGTGAAAAGTATCGTTCAAAACTCGAGTGAAAGTGTTTTGTATGTTCTCGACCATCTGAAGTGCTCGATAAGTCTCGCACTTCAAACATATGGTCTCGAACATGCAAAACCCCACTTTCCACTCTTGTTATGAAATATACTATTTCATAAGCACTCAAACATTTAGCGTTTCAAGTAAATCAATGATAATTATAGCGTTTATCAAGACGTCAAAATGTACTTAAAATAGGTACGTAAATTTATTTATTAACGGAAATAACAATAACCAACCAAACCACTCTGACTTAATTATCTTCACACCATTGATAGGCCGTAATATGTATTCAAACGGATAATAAAATGGCTTAATTGTAAATAACACATAAATACATTACGAGTTTAGGACTACCACGCCCTCTTTTAAACCTAACCATTAAAAGTATTATTGGTAAAAAAATTGTATTATAAAGTAGCTTTTACCCAACAAGGCACCATCAAGAACATGATGAAAATTAAATTGATTTCGACTGCGTTATTTGTTTGAAGTAGTTTAACCGTTCGCCTAGCGTCTGATTGTAAAGCTAATTAACTATTAGCGAACTCCAGTGGCTGATTGTCAAACTAACTAACTGTTAACACACTGTGTCCACCTGTCAAACTAATTGATGCAGTTACTAACCAGCTGTTTCGTATTATAAGTTACATTATTTCTACATTAAAATTGTATTGGTTGGGTACCAGTCAATGTATTAAATTACTGTATTATAAATTAATATCGATTTACATACAAAGGCTCAACAGTTAATTGTTATTTTAAATATAGAAAATCACGTGACGAGATGTTCAAAATCCAAACAGATCATAACAATAATTGCAATCTATAAATGCAATTGGAATTGTTAAAAAAAATCTGTTTAACCATGTAGCTTACAGCACAAATGATTGCGTTTGTGTCGAGAAATCCTAAACTTCAGTTCGTTCTATTTATTTTGTTTTTAAATTGAGTAAAACGAAAAAATACAAAATTAATATTTTAGCAATTAAGTATGTGATAATGAATTGGCAAGGTGGATGCACAAGAGTTTCAATGTGTTTTTAAAAATAACCTAAAACCTACCATTTTTAGAGCATTCGTGATAGGGAGGGGGAATCCTTCAGGACTCCTTTTATTATTCCTACGTACAAAAGCTATTAGTTATATCCGAATAGAAATAAATATTCCATTTTTAACTGATACTTGTATTGTATAGATTTTTTTAATGTATATCGAAATATATATATATATAATGTTTTGCTGTCTTCTACCATTTGTTAATTTGAAAAAGCTGCTATTACAAGTATTTGGATAAAGATCCAAAAGTCATGATGGCATATTCATTTAACAACATTTAAAGTGATCTGTCACAAAGCTAAATCTAATCCATTGAGCCATTTAAGATCTGCCTCATTGATTCTGTTTAAGCCGGCTAATCCCTCCGTAAAAGATCGCAGGGGGCACTCTGTAACTATGTGATCCATTGTTTTGATAACAATGGATCACATAGTTATCTAGTGTCAGTCCCCATTTCTACTTGCAGTAGACAGCTACATCGAAATGTGTCCTATTTTATAATTTTGTTTTTGTTATTTTTGTAATTTTTTTTAATGATTGAATTTATTTTGTTAGTCTTCGTATGTAGAGTATGTGCTTTTAAATCAATTTTACAACATTTAACAAAGTTTGTAGTGTACTTTAAGTTTTTTGTATAACTTATGTTCCCCTTTAAAGAATTTTCTCTGTGAATCATTTAAAATGTAACATTTTAAGGTGGCTGTTTCCCCACACTGCCTGACCACCGACAGTCTCGCAGTAGCTATGCAATCTTGCCGTCAGCAGGCTAAAACATGCTTTTATATTTAAACTACGGTTTATATTTATAAGTGAACACTGTGTAAATATTGAAGGTCCAATCTAGTTGACCATAAGTTGATAATATGACATTTTTAATTTATAATACTTAAGAATATATTCAAAGTTTTACATGATTATCTTTAACAAACTATTAGAACTAAATTTTTTTATAAAACCATGTTTAAGTCCACTAGAACAGGCCTTCGCCTATCAAATGACACGTAAAGAATTGCGATACGACCATTTTTACGAACCGAACCGTTGAAATAGAAACCCTTGTTGAAAATAAAAACCATTTCAAGAGATGAAATGGATCTGATTCGAAGAAATAAAAACAAGCCTTAAGGTATCGATTTCCCTCCGTGAAAAATGCATAAAATATAAGTTTATATTCCGACGATTCAGTTCGTAATAATCAACGTTCGTAACACTTGACAGAAGAAGGCTTACTCTGGTGGAATAAAGTTGGTTTTTGTAAAATATTTAGTATTTTGATACTGCTTCACGGTTAAATGTGTGAAGCTTTATATTTCCCTATGTTTAGTAATAAAATTAGGCAAAAAATGTTTAAAACGTATTATTACTGTTTATTACATTTTAAAACAGCCGAAAGCGATTTATGTCCAACTTAATTGGGTCATGAGAGCTATTAGTGGCACTCTCATGTCAACTCCACTACCTTAACTCCAAATGCTGTGCAATATAGCTCCTCCAGATATAAGACGTAAGGAGGCACTACGTAAAGAATACAATAAGATCTTGAATGCCCCGCACCTCCCCATTACCCAGGATCTCCCACGTCAGAACGGTCGCTTAAAATCTCGAAACCCACCTCTACGTACTCTTTCCAGTTGAGCAGATCAAATTTCTCGCCCAATACTAACTAACTGGGTCATAGTGTGGAACAGTTTTGATAGACAAAATAAGTTCCTTACTAACGATCTGTCAGTACTTGTTGGTTGGATGAACCTCCCTCGTAGGGAGTGGACATTATTGAATCGGTTCCGAACTGACGTGGGCATATGTAACTACTGGAAATACAAATGTGGATTGACAGTAGATCAGTCATGTGATTGCGGGGAGTCTATCCAAACAATGGATCACATAGATTCAGAGTGCCCCTGCGCTGTTTTACGGAGGGATTAGCTAGCATAAATAGAACAGTGAGGCAGGTCTTAATGGCTTGATGGACTGGATTTATCTTTGTGACAGGAGATAATTTGTTATTTATTTATTTATTTTTAATGTTTATTATAGTGTAATGACTTTTGGACTATTTTTCCAAGTATAAAACTCAGCTTTTACATAGTTTTAAATAAAAAAAATATAACAATAATGGTAGATGACAAAAACCATACTATATAAAAAAAAACATAGTATAAATTTATGTTCCACTATAATGTACATTTAAGAACCATAAAGTGTTAGTTATAACTCATTAAAATAAATACGAACAGTTGAAATAGGAAAGCATGTTTTCTAACGGTGAAATTGCATTTCTACTATAGGGCTGTCGACTTTCCAACGGTGGCTTGACGATTTGGGAAACAGACATCTTAAGACTATTTCGCATTTAATAAAACTGTTTTAAATATTAGCTTTATACAGTTAAGTAAATAGTTCTCTTTAGTATATATTTGAGCCTATTATTATAAATAGATGGTATATTAGTAAAACTATGCCAAAACATGGAACATACCTTTAAAGGATCGCTCCTCTTGAAAGGCTACCAGCATTATAAGGACTATGTTTATAAGAACACAAACAGAGAGAATGGCACAGGTACAATCCATCATGTTATTAGAATAACAGAGTTGTTTCTCAGCAAAGGCACAGACGGCAGTGTATCAATAGTAACTTCCTCGCGGGTCGAGGGGCAAAGATACGGTTGTTTGAGCTGTTAGCAATGACCGAGATTACCACTTACGTAACCAACAATGAGACACGTCTTCTCATATTTCCATTCGGTCAGAAAATCGTGTCTCATAAAATTAGCCCACGTTTTTGCTTTAAAAATACCAGTTAGATTCCCGGCACAATTAGATCCAAGCACAGGGTGTTTCTTTTAAAACGCAATCCATGATTTGAAATAAAAATGACAAACAAAACTCAATAACACATTTTATTATTATTAACATTTGTCACTACTATTTATTTTATTTTAATTGCATTTTTCTTTAATTTTGATGTTCAAATAAACCACCGTTAGCATTTATACAACGTCCTGCTCTCTTTAGTAAATTTCTGGATAACTTTTTCAAAGTTTGCTCAAAACCATGTTTCTAACCTCAATTTAATGACATTGCACGAAATACAAATAAAGTGAAGAACAATGCCACAATATAAATCAGATGATAGCCAATGAAGAAGAAGAATCAGGGCTACTAACCTATGAACTTTTAATTATCTTAAACCTTCATTTTTGTACTTGTAAATAGGGTTGCGTTTTACATTAGTACTTTTTGTTACTTAATTATTGTATTAATTATCTCCTGTTATAATTTTGTTCAAATTTCTTTCTGACTGTACTTTTTGCTTGGTTTTTTTTTTTTTTTTTTTTTTTTTTTGTTAAATTATATTCTGTTGTTGATCCTTGTTGGCTTTGTTATCAGTTTTCGTGATTTTTATTGTATTAAGTATTTGTTTCTGTGATCATAGTTTCATTGTTGTTATTATTATCATTATATTTTTATTATTATTACGTGATTATTGTTTTATTTGTTTTTATCATCACTTATACTGTTATTATATAGTTCCCATATTTATTGATATTATAATTGCTTTATTACATGTCAATATAAAGCATGTTTCTTTCTATGTTATTGCTATATTTGTTGCCACTGATAAACTTGCATTTTTGTTATTCTTTGATTGTTGTAATTACTGTCATCGAAAGTTCTAATAATCTAAACTGAAAGATCCTGATGCCATCTAGTTATAACTAAACCTTTATTTGTATAATGGTGTATCGCCATAAATAATCAACATATAGTAAATAGTTCTATTTATTATATGTCTGAAAATCTAAAACCTTTATAACAAATCCTTAATAATGATAATTTACCAGGGGAAACCTCTGCACTCTTTGCTTGCCAACCCTGTGCATTCACATTTAATATGTATAGATGAAACTTCAATTTAATCATTAAAACTTACTATCTTTCTTATATTAAAAAAGATCTATAACCTTCTCAATATTATATATACAACTAGCAGAGTGCCCGTCTTTCGTACGGGGTTTACGTTGATTTATGTTGTGCTTATTGCATTCAGTAGTACAAAACATGGCTGAAATAAGTTAACTCTGGGTTGTTTGAATGATTTTTAATATGATCATGTTTATAAAAAAGAAAGTTTTATAAAACAGACTAATACACAATATTTACAGCTTTGTTTCCCTATGTGAAAATGTGCAGGTTGCAAAAGTGCGTTGTGGTTAGGTCTGGTACGGTATTTACTTCAGAACTGTGTAAGTTGTTTATTTATTCCAACAGCTGATAATGAAACTATTATAAACAATTGTCAAATTAACATTACCACAGGGCTTGTATTGATACTTACAGCCCCTGGGGTGGTGCCCTTATGGAATTTCAAAATAAAGATAAGTCTATGTGTTAACCAGAGAATGTTAACTAGAATGTACATGCAAAATTTCAGTTAAATGGGTCTAGAAGTGTTTGCGTGATTGAATAACACATAGACAGACACACACGCACGCATACACGCACCCGCACGCACGCACGCACGCACGCACGCACGCACGCACGCACGCACGCACGCGCACACACACACACACACACACACACACACACACACACACACACACACACACACACACACACACACACACACACACACCACACCACACCACACCACACCACACCACACCACACCACACCACACACCACACCACACAGACAGACATCATTAGATTGTTATATAACAATAAGGTTACATCTCGACAGATGTCAAATATTCTTATACATCATTATTTACATATGAACAGCTGTTACTTTTTGACTAATTTAAATCTCTCTCCGTGTTATTAGAGTGGACGAAAAAAGTACTTTGAGGGCTTCCTGTGCCCTTCAGAGTACAAACATTGAACAATGAAGACCTTATTTCATAACTACGAATAGGAGCACATTTTTGACACATCAAACGTTAAAATGTATAAGAAACGTACATCTGTTTTTACATTTAAATTATTTAGAGTGTGTTTTAAATATTTTATACATATTATATAACAGTACACGTAAACAACATACAAAAATATATAACTGATGTTGCACCACAAATCACATTTTTTAACAAATACACTCACGCAAGTCTTTTCAACTTTTTATTTTACGTAAAATAAAATATTAATGCCTGTCTCCCAGTACGGATCAATCAGGAACAGCAAGAACATGGTTTGTTGTTGACATGAAGATAAACTCCACGTGTCTGTCTGTTATTGAAGATCGTGGTTGACAGACCGTCAGTCCAACGTACTTATGTCGCCCCAAACAAAGGTCATATTGACGAAACAAAACAGTGAAAACGTCATGTTTTGATTGTCAGGGAATTGGTTTTTTCCTTTCCGGTGCTGTTTCTTTACTAAAGAATTTATTGTTAAATATAATAGAAAATTCTATTGAAAATATCGAAATCAACACTCTTGACGTAGATTAACTTTAATATGTTAATAAAATGTGTCTTGATATTTTAAGACGAGTACAGTTGCGAAGGGTGATTTAGCAACACATCCTCCATTGTTTATTTATAGACTGTCCCGAATTGACTTCAGAGCACTCTTACAGTGAATGCTTGAACTACGAGAAGTTTAGAAATGCAACAAACAATTGCGTGACGATATAAACCATAACAACGCCTTTACGTCTTACAATGTTGCAACGTTTCAGTTCTCTAGATTCACCTGTTAATACTGCGGATTTATCTTATGATCGTGGACTTTCTTATTGTTTATATTGTCTTTTACAGTTTTTTCCGCATTGTTTCCAGATTATTTTTATCGCACTATTTATGTTCAGTTTTATTGCATTATTTTCTTAACCAATTGAAAATCTATTGCTTAAAAAAGTAATTATCGTCTGTCGTATGTCAAACACAGTTCTCTTGACAAAACCACGAGTCTGATCTACACCACAGAGAAGAAAGAAACAGAGGTCGCTTTCTCATAGCCGCAGCCAATACTTAAATGGCAGTTATGGTTATATTTCAACTAATGTACATATTTATACGTCTGTAGTAAAAATTACTACGTTTAACTTTGAGCATCTGGGGATATAAAGGGAGGGACTGACAAGGTACAGGCCCTGCAATCCGCATGCAAACTGGAGAAATAACTACTCGAAACACATTTAGCTCACTATTGGATACAACCTCTGTTCCTTTCTTTTCTGTGGCTACACTAAAAATCCTCAAATGCCTCTAGGCGTGCTCATTTTAAATCTGTACATTAATTAAATAAAGTATATGCGGCTAAACATTTTTTTAAGTTACATTGTTAGTACTGTAATATTGTATTTTTCAATGCTGTTAGTTTCATACTGAATTTTACTTTCATCTAAGTCTTACGTAAATCATTATAGTTTCTCTATTTTTTAAAGAGACTATACACTGCAGCTAACCTTTTTAACACTTAACTGATTCAAGATTAGATTCTTAAAGTGATTTTTATGTGGACTATGAAAAATGGTGAGTATTGATTCAATACAAAATGAAGCCGTCTTTATCACTTTGAGGTGCCAACTGTCGAAGCCAATCAAAGTTTCAAAAAAATGTTTTAAGGAGCGTGGATACAAATCTGGAGATACCTCCAGGTCTCCAGGTACTCCTAATGCACTCTTAGAGTCTTAAGATGCGGGATCAGACATGCAGAAATGCATAGTTCTCACTTCGCAATGTTGTGCCTTTTATCATTCTTAGTTTAAAAACAGATTTACTTTACATTATTTAACTAACTCAAAGCAATTAAAATTTAAAATATTTTAAATATATTTTAAATTTTTTTAAATATATTTTTTTTATATATTTTAAATATATTTTAAATGGGATATTTAAAACTATCCCATTTCTCCTTTTACGTGCTCAGTGCCTGGACTTTTGTTATAATCTTCTTAGCTTGGGCAGAACCATTATGTTTTTTACAAACCAAGTAAATATCAAATAATAAAGCTTTATTAGAATATAAATACAAAATTTACAAATATTATGGTGATCAATTTCGGTAGACCACGTTTACCATCTTCAGACGAAAGGGATTCTCTACATAATCAATCACTATTATACTTATATATTATTATGCTTATATTTTAATTAATGTTTATTGTGTAATTTTGACTTGTTTTTGTTTCCCTATTCTAAGAACAAAATTACTATATTCTGAAACATTATTCTAAATATCTACATTAGCATTACATCAAATTAGTTTTATTTAAATGAGAGTTGTTATTTTAATTTATGCTAAAGTACATAAATCTCTCTCTCTCTCTCTCTCTCTCTCTCTCTCTCTCTCTCTCTCTCTCTCTCTCTCTCTCTCTCTCTCTCTCTCTCTCTCTCTCTCTCTCTCTCTCTCTCTCTCTCTCTCTCTCTCTCTCTCTCTCTCTCTCTCTCTCTCTCTCTCTCTCTCTCTCTCTCTCTCTCTCTCTCTCTCTCTCTCTCTCTCTCTCTCTCTCTCTCTCTCTCTCTCTCTCTCTCTCTCTCTCTCTCTCTCTCTCTCTCTCTCTCTCTCTCTCTCTCTCTCTCTCTCTCTCTCTCTCTCTCTCTCTCTCTCTCTCTCTCTCTCTCTCTCTCTCTCTCTCTCTCTCTCTCTCTCTCTCTCTCTCTCTCTCTCTCTCTCTCTCTCTCTCTCTCTCTCTCTCTCTCTCTCTCTCTCTCTCTCTCTCTCTCTCTCTCTCTCTCTCTCTCTCTCTCTCTCTCTCTCTCTCTCTCTCTCTCTCTCTCTCTCTCTCTCTCTCTCTCTCTCTCTCTCTCTCTCTCTCTCTCTCTCTCTCTCTCTCTCTCTCTCTCTCTCTCTCTCTCTCTCTCTCTCTCTCTCTCTCTCTCTCTCTCTCTCTCTCTCTCTCTCTCTCTCTCTCTCTCTCTCTCTCTCTCTCTCTCTCTCTCTCTCTCTCTCTCTCTCTCTCTCTCTCTCTCTCTCTCTCTCTCTCTCTCTCTCTCTCTCTCTCTCTCTCTCTCTCTCTCTCTCTCTCTCTCTCTCTCTCTCTCTCTCTCTCTCTCTCTCTCTCTCTCTCTCTCTCTCTCTCTCTCTCTCTCTCTCTCTCTCTCTCTCTCTCTCTCTCTCTCTCTCTCTCTCTCTCTCTCTCTCTCTCTCTCTCTCTCTCTCTCTCTCTCTCTCTCTCTCTCTCTCTCTCTCTCTCTCTCTCTCTCTCTCTCTCTCTCTCTCTCTCTCTCTCTCTCTCTCTCTCTCTCTCTCTCTCTCTCTCTCTCTCTCTCTCTCTCTCTCTCTCTCTCTCTCTCTCTCTCTCTCTCTCTCTCTCTCTCTCTCTCTCTCTCTCTCTCTCTCTCTCTCTCTCTCTCTCTCTCTCTCTCTCTCTCTCTCTCTCTCTCTCTCTCTCTCTCTCTCTCTCTCTCTCTCTCCTCTCTCTCTCTCTCTCTCTCTCTCTCTCTCTCTCTCTCTCTCTCTCTCTCTCTCTCTCTCTCTCTCTCTCTCTCTCTCTCTCTCTCTCTCTCTCTCTCTCTCTCTCTCTCTCTCTCTCTCTCTCTCTCTCTCTCTCTCTCTCTCTCTCTCTCTCTCTCTCTCTCTCTCTCTCTCTCTCTCTCTCTCTCTCTCTCTCTCTCTCTCTCTCTCTCTCTCTCTCTCTCTCTCTCTCTCTCTCTCTCTCTCTCTCTCTCTCTCTCTCTCTCTCTCTCTCTCTCTCTCTCTCTCTCTCTCTCTCTCTCTCTCTCTCTCTCTCTCTCTCTCTCTCTCTCTCTCTCTCTCTCTCTCTCTCTCTCTCTCTCTCTCTCTCTCTCTCTCTCTCTCTCTCTCTCTCTCTCTCTCTCTCTCTCTCTCTCTCTCTCTCTCTCTCTCTCTCTCTCTCTCTCTCTCTCTCTCTCTCTCTCTCTCTCTCTCTCTCTCTCTCTCTCTCTCTCTCTCTCTCTCTCTCTCTCTCTCTCTCTCTCTCTCTCTCTCTCTCTCTCTCTCTCTCTCTCTCTCTCTCTCTCTCTCTCTCTCTCTCTCTCTCTCTCTCTCTCTCTCTCTCTCTCTCTCTCTCTCTCTCTCTCTCTTTCTTTCTTTCTTTCTCTCTTGAGTCCCTAACCTCACACTCAGGAATCCACCTGCCCGTCCATACACGTAAGTAAGGTCTTTTGATTTCTGAAATTTATTTTCTGGTACTGTTGTCATCAGAGTAGTAGGGTGGGTGGGAGCATTTATTACATTGGTTAACTAATTGGAAAAGGTCCTCAAGTCGGGAATAAGATGGTTTACAGAAATGTCCGTCTTTAACCCTAAATTTCCTGAAAATGAATGGTCCTGCCATAGGATCATATTTAAACAGCTTTAAAATACCTTATGTGGAGTATATTTTTACATTCATAATAATGTGGGTTTTTAAGCTTAAAGCCTCTTCCTTTAATTTGTTACAAGTATTTTTCCTCAGTATAAATCTCCTAAAACAATCACAATTCATGGGCACCACACGATTAATGATAACCAACCAAACAAATGTTGTTTAGCTTTCAATCCTCTACACAATTGCATTCTAAGATGGCACACAACATATGTGTTGTTGTATTTAGGCTGGAAACCAAACTGCAACCATTGTGGCTTTGGCTTGTTTGAAGGATCATGACCTGACTACAGAGATCAACCAGATGGCCATCCGAGACATCGGTGGCCTTGAAGTCCTCATCAACCTCTTGGAAACCGAGGACTTCAAGTGCAAGGTACTGTATTTAACATCCTAACAATATGAAGGCTGTAATGGTATTTCTTATTGTATTGTATATTTTTCATAATTAATTGTGTTATGTGTAATAGTTTATAAGAAGACGAGACTTTCTTAACAATCAACTATAATCTATAAGCATAAATTTTTAAAAGATTTTCTTAAATTACTATGGGTTGAGTGAAAAAAATGTAGTTTAAGGTAATAAGAAACACCTGAAGTTTTATACCTGTCAAAAGGTTGTGTTGTGTTCATTTCTTAAAACATTTGAAGCATTGGAAATTTCCAACAATTTTACTGTATATGTGTCATTTTTATGTAACAGAAATAATTTTTCTACTTATTTGCATATTATTTTCCCTTTTTGCCCTTACAGAAAAAGTTAATCATTTCAATAAATTTACTATCAGCTCTTTAGAAAAATTTACATTCCTGTAGCATAATAAATAGCTCTTTCTGAGGAACAGTCCACCTTAGTTAGTAACAATGACTACACTCGTTCATCTACAATCATCACACTCATTCGCCCATATCCTGACGATCGACATCTTTGGATGAATAATGAATAATAATAATATCTTTTAGTTTTGTAAAGGGTAGATGGCCATCTTATGATAGTTTCGATTTGAATTTCAAGCCAAATACATCTGTGATCTAGATAAAACTTAAATAAACATACAAATATATAGATTTTATTTTCTAGTCGACAATTATTTTATTCCACATTTAAAGGAGTCCTTAACAACTTGCATCACATCCTGTGTTGCAGATGGGTGCTCTATCAGTTCTGAGTGAGATATCCAGCAACTTGGACATCCGCAAACATATCACAGACCTCGGAGCTGTGCCTCTACTAGTCAACTTGCTCAGTGATCCTGCAAGGTCAATATCACTTCCTTTCAAGTCTTTCACCGATATTATATTTGATTATGAACCACTATGTCAGCACCAATGTCATTCCATTGTGATCTGATATGAGAAATTCTCACATTGGTGTTCAACTATGCTATCACTAATGTAATTCCTTTCTGATCTGCTCTGAGGAAGATAGACGTTGTTTACCTAAATCTAACAACACAATTTTTCTACTCATATTATATAATAAATATACGTTGTTTGAAGTTCTCTTGAATTGTATTTCTACCAAGACATAATCTGCTGATTAAGAAACTATTAATCCTGTAGTGATAGTTTCTAATTTTATTTTGAGGATTTGGATGGAAATAAGGGGAAGCTGACAATGTTGCTGGCTTTGCCATCCGCATAGAGAACTAGATAACTAACGACCATCACCTAAAATGTTTAACTCGACACCCACTCAGCGCATAATTGGATGCAACCTTCATTTTATTCTTGTGTATGCTTCAACCCACAGTATGAATTTCTTTCTTTCATATCCTAATATTGTTAACCATAAATATTCCTGTGACACAAATAGTATACTAACATAAAATGTTGCTACTAAGAAACACAAATTAATAGTGCGAAGCAATAGCATAGCCAGGGGAATGCTGAAGGTGCTTCAGCACAACCTGAAATTGTCATAAAATATGTTATCTTAATGAATTTGAATCTAGTTATTATCTGTTACAACCTTATAAATCTTTCCCCTGATACACGTACAGTGCTATTGACCCTCCAATCCATACATATACAGAAGTATTGATGTAGTTGTTAGATTTCAAATATGTTTAAAAAATATATGATAACTTAAAATAATTTTTTTTTTTTAATCATCAATAAGCTTACTATTATTGTAGCATCAATAAAATAAACTAATGAAATCTTACTATTATTATAAAACTAAAATTGTATTTCTACTAGAGTATTTGATTTTTTTAAGGTAATATATTTTATTGTTATCTTATTTGTTAACTAGTTTTAAAATTAGTATATTTATAAATATTCCAGAGATTTGCAGGGACTTGCTGCCTTCACAATATCAAATGTTGCAAAAATAAAAAAGGCCAGGAAGATAGTGCGAAAATGTGCAGGTCTTCCCAAGCTGGTAAATATTGATATATTAGCCTACTTATACCTATTAGTAATATTATTGTAATATTGCATTTCTTGAGTTATTGTGAGACTATAAATTATTTGAAGTATTATTGAATTTCTCTTGCTGGTTTGATTTATTTTAACTATTTTATATACTTATTTATTAAATGCTAGACACTCTAACTTTAGAGTATCATCTTCATTTGTTAGCAATTAAATTCTTTGTCAGTTTAAAACTATCTGTAGGATAAATTATATTATTATTAAATTATTATTAGAAGAAAATCAAATCAAATCATAGTTTAGATCTTATTGGTCGACCCAAATAGACAATCTCAAAATGAACTTTTTAACCTCTACAAAGTCATCCCAATTAAATACACTGGTCCTCTATGCTGCCTTTGGTACTGAACATATCATCTTAATGTACAATATATGAAGCCGTTTTTTGATAACCCAACTACTATCTTATTTCTTGGCCAATTTTAACAGATGAAATATCAAAAAATTTTCCCCTGCATGTAGTTTTGCAATAAAGTCTTCATTGTTCTATATTTTCATGAAGGGCACGGGAAGCTTTAAAAGTACATTTTTTAGCCATAAGAATAACATGGAGAGAGCTTTGAATGAATCTAAAAGTAACATCTGTTAAAATATAAATAATGATTCCTATACAATTTTAACAACTGTTGAAATGTGAATAACAATGTTTATATAATTGAGGAGGTTAGATATTTCATAATGCTAGAAAGAGTTTTTTAATTAGCATAATACGTGTTGGTACATATACGTTACAAGTTAACATCAAAAAACACAAGTTTATTACAATATAATCATAAGATGCACAAATATATTACAAAAGGGATTCTTTTGTGAATCCCTTTGGTCTGAGGAAGGTGAGCGTGGTTCACCGAAATCGATCACCATAATATTTGTGCATTTTGTACTTGTATTGTAGTATATTTGTGCATCTTGTGCTTATATTGTAATAAACTTGTGTTGTGTGACGTTTCCTTGTACTGTTAGAAAGAGTAATTATATATGTCTGTCCTTTATGCATTACCAGAACATTAATCCAATTGTCACCACTTATCAACAACCCGGCATTATTATTTTTTTTTTTTTTTTTTTTTTTAACTTCACTCGCTAGTTCACGTGGGCCAGCAGGCCTATGTGTTAACTTTATTTAATGAGTGAAGTACTGATCGTTGGCTCAGAGGGGATTCGAACCCACTGTCCCACCACAGTGACAAGCCATTGAGCCATCACCAAAATTACCAAAGCCGAAAGCTTGGAGCATGCAGGGGTGTACCCTAGTAGCATTTATTACTGTAATACTTATCATCTTATACTTCAATTGATTGTGTAATGTGATTAAAGCCCATATATTTTATAATTTAGGATGAAAATAAAAATGCTGATTCACAGGTTATTTCATAGATTTATTATTATTACTACAATTTTACTTTCTCCCATATGCGTTAGCATAGACAAAGTATTGTGATCGTCCAAAAAGTTTTTTTACAAGATGGTCTAAAAATCCATTTTAGAGTCCCCTGAACCGAAAAAAGTTGTAAAAATAATGTTGGATGTCTGTCCATATGTGCATCTGCCTGTGTATGTGCACTTCGCTGGAGACCAAACGGATGTATCAATTTTTATGAAATTTGGTATAAAGGTGTATTTAGCCAATAGCTCCAGACCATTTTTTGACTTTTTTGAAATTTTAGTTATTTTTATGGGCAAAAAACATACAAAAATGGAATTTTCTCAAAAACGGCTCTAATGATTTTGATTAAATATTCAGGAAAGATGTGAATTACAATTTAAAATATTTTAGTAAAAACCTCATGTCTCTAGTTTGACTGGTTTTTTATATATGACAAAAAATATTTGGGAATCAAACTGGTAATTTTCAAAGTTTTAATTTTTTTAGTGTTTAATATGGGGGAAAGTTTGTGCCAATTCTTTGGAACCACTTATTAAAAGTAGTGATAAAATTCCTTCAGGTGGACCTCTTGGATGTGAAACCGTCATTGCTGCAAACATCCAAAGCACAGCTGGAGCAAGAGGATCGTAAGCGTGTTGAAGTGGTGCACGGAGCTGCCAGGGCTATATGGAGCCTCTCTCAGTCCAACAAGAACAAGGAGGCCATGCGTCGAACTGGTTGCATCAAATTGTTAGCCCGGCTCCTCCAGTCTGTTCATGAAGAAATTGTGGTATTCACAGTTGGTACTATCCAGCAGTGTGCTTCTCAGGTAGGTTACATTTAAATTGTATTTACTATTTCTGTAAATTGCATTCTTCAAATAACTTCTTCTTTTTTTCAATGTAATTTGTAATATAAGCTTAATATTATTATTCATGATTAAGACACCGATCAAAGATATATGGGCAAATATTGGGGGGGGGGGAGCAAAAATGAGCATGATGATGAGCAAAAATGATGAATGTAGTTGAATGACAGTAGTCATTGTTACTAACTATGGCTTTAGGTGGAATCCAACACTTAGTATTTCAGTAAACAGACAAGCCTGACACTCAGTTTTCTTCCCAACACAACATCGGGACCTTGACTACCACCCAACATGGACACCCCAGACTTCTATAGTAGAGTCCACATCAATGGCAACCATTGATCGGGCGCTGTGTTGTTATTAAGAAGACCGAGTATAGAACCTATCTCCTAAAATCTCCATGAAACTTTGTCCCCCAACTAGCTGGGTTATAGGATTACGCGACTAGTGATAAAGTACTTTTTTTTCATCAACACCACAACCACAACGAAAGTAAAAACAATCTACTGATATAGCTAGATTTGATGTCCAAATATGCACAAATTAGGCACCTTCTGAAAATATTTTTTCATTTAAATACTTACATGAAACTCATTAGGAAATCAAGCTCAAACTTGGTCTTTATCACTGCACAACTGCACGTAATCCTTTTCCCTTGATGCCAGGTTTGATCTGGTTTGATTACAAGAAGTCACAAGCACAGCTACTTAAAGTTCTGCACTACCTGACCGGGCAAATCGCAACACAGTGTTAGATATAGCACTGCTAAGGGTACAATGGTTGAGGGAGGGTACACTACAAATATAATGAGGACACTCGCCCGATTTGGTTACAATTGGGACAGATTGGCTCAAATCGGCTTGTAAATTACCCTTGCCGTTTCGCCGTCCTTCTATGATTTATGTACTACAAACGGCCTCTATTCACATTAAAACGTGACCAAAGCAAAGCGAATTGGGTAAATGTTCAGTGGGTAAAGATGGGACTCCAGTCCAGTTTCCATGGTGTCCGCCTTGTCGCATTACCTAGCATGGTCATGAGGTGAGCTTGTAGACCTCAAGAATCTCCCTCATTGTACATTGAACCTTTACTTTAGAATGTACCCATAAACTATTAGTAGACTCATAATTAACAGACTCTTTAACAGAACTCTTTTTTTCTATTCATGGAAGACTTATTTGATCTTAAAATAAAAAACAGTAACAAAAATACCAAATTTTACAAATTTACTAATCCATCGTAATTTTATTTGAATTTCAATAAAGATTTCCAAAAAAGATAATCAAAGAATAATATATAATAAAATTAGGTACCAATATATTTTTTATCAGTTAAAAACTCTACAGTGATGGAGTCATATAATCCTTTCATAGGGGTGGCAGCAGAGAAGTACAGCACACCCTTAGTCAAGCATTAACTGTGTACTGCTCTTATTTATGCCTTTTTTAGCAATCAAAGATCATTGCAAGTGTGGATATTTTAGTGGAAGAAATTACATATGACACTTGCATAAACATTGTTAAACAATAAAATGTATGGAGTGGTTTATAATTGTCATTGAAGCAAACCTGTAAACTTGACTTTTTAAGGTTTTAGATTGAACTTACTAATGTTATTTGTGTGCAAAACTTTTATTTATCCCCAGTTTAAATACTATCATTATCTGTCTGATAAGAATATTCAAGCACTACTTAGCCAACTGTCAAGGAATGTATTGAAGTAATTTAACTTCGCCTACATTTTCCAAAATAATGAAATTATGTTCACACAAATGTTATGGGGAGTTCATATCAAATTCAAATCTAAGACTTACTGTAAGTTATTTTCACAAACAATGCAAGACATTCAAAATTTCCTTGCCTGTGTTTTTTTAGATATTCCGAAGGTTCTCCATAACATACTATTTTTGTTATTAATTTATCAAAAAAGTGTGGTCTAATGATGGTAAGTTTGGTTTGCCCAAATCAATCTCTATAATACCTCTACATTTTGTACTTACGAGTATATTAAAATAGTTTTGTTGTGTGACATATTTGTACTATATTATTTTATAGAATATAGGCGTTAACAGATATCCTTTTTTATAAGCTATATAAAAAAAGGATGTTAACAGTGTATAGGGTCTGTATGACTTAATTGCTTTTCTTTAAACAAAACAATAATTTAGCATATTTATATTACGTTAGATATCAAGTTCTCATTTAAAGTAAAATAAAATCAAAATAAGATCAAGTAAAATAAAATCAAAAAGCTGATTATTTAAATCAAATAATCAGCTGTTTGGTGTATGTATTTCAAATTGTAATTTACGTTGTTTTTGGTTCCAGAGCAAGTACCAGCTGGCAATTCAAGCAGAAGGGATGATAGGAGCAATGGTTCGCTACTTGTCTAGCCCCAACATCGAGCTGAAAAAACATTGTGCGTCTGCTATATTTAAGGTTATTTGTCTAGACAGTAACTACAGTACTAGTCTATTAGGTATATTCACAGAGGATTTTTTTTATTAAAAAAAGGAGAGGCCAATCTCCTTCTTATTAAGAGCACTAAGCCATTTTCACATTTGCCGAGAAAACTTAAGATTATGGAAAAGTCATTAATTAAAGTCTTCTATGACAAAATCTATTTTACTATATTAAAATGTTGAAACATTATGATGCAATTGTGCGCAGAGAATCATTACAATATTTTTATTCATTCTAAACACTTCAATTTTAAAAAATAGCTTTTTTCAATTTATAATATTTTAGTCAGATTTAAAAAAATATTTCTTATGTTAAGTAATAATGTAGAATAAAAACAACTACCAATCTGATTCCCTTCTATTTGAGTATCTTAATCTATCAACCAAAATTTAAATATGTGTTTTATTTTATTTTATTGACAATAAATTTTCTCAGCTTATATACATTTAAATTTTAGATTTGTTACAGCAAATATTTCTTTCTATTTATGTAGTGAAGTTGAGATCGAGTTGGTATTGGTTGGTTAAATATATTTAAATTATTAAATTTTCAATTAAAAACAATAAAATATAAATTCAATAAGGCCTTCCACCAACAAAGCTGGCATCATCAGGCAATACAAGTTTATTTTTAAATTATATTTTATTGTTTTTTATTGAAAATTTAATAATTTGAATATGTTTATTTACGTTTATTGTTTTTAAATTTGATTCTTACCACATTTTTGCTGAAACTTATATCCAAATTGGTCCAACATTTCTGTAATTGCACTTCTAGAAAGAATTGGATAATATTAAATAAAATGAGCTTGGATCCATGCTTTACTATAAGTAAATAAATTATACCACATTTCAACTTAAATACACTAAACATACTGATTCCCCATTAACAAAAACAGATGTGATTTCCTCACAAATATGGAGAAAATGACCTTCTGTACAAGTTAGATTCAAAGATATACATTGCCAACATATACATCTCTCCAGAGGATAAATTTGTTTTGCTCGTTTATCTACGACTGTCCTTTAAAAGTTGTGCTAAAATCCACTTTCTGTTGGATTTTAGCACACAAAAAATTCCTCTTTCAGAGCAATTGAGAAGTAATGTTTATAGTTATATATATTGTTATGCCTATGATCTTGAATGTAACACTGAGATAATGTTTAGTGTGCTGAGGACAGTGTAACTCGAGACATGGTCAGGCAGCACGGAGGCCTAGATCCACTGGTAGCTATCATCAAAGATGAGAATGTTCATCTCAACAAACCTCTCCTAGCTGCTGCCACCGGAGCTATATGGAAGTGTGCCATTAGCATAGAGAATGTACGACGGCTTGATGACCTGAACACTGTCAATGTTCTTGTAGGGCTGCTCAATGACGAGGATGAGGAGGTTTGTATGGTGTGATTAAATCGCTATCATCCGTTGAGGTTTCTGTTTCCACAGGTCGTCCTACACAGCCTCCTTCATTTTTGACTATCTCATCAGGTTTCCTCTTCCTCCACTTGTTTTACTGCATTCCTCTTTTTCCACATCCTTCCACACTTGATCCTGCCACCTTCCTTTTCGTCTTCTTATTGGTTTTCTTCCTCTTTTCTCATTCTCCAGGGCTATCCTTGGCAATCTATTAATTCCCTCTTCACATGCCCCATCCACTGTATTCTTCTTCTTTCCATTGTCTTTTGTAAATGTATCACTTTCAACCTTTCTCTGGCTATTTTGTTCCTTATTCTATATCTTCTGTTAATCTTCTCTATTCCTCTTTAAAATCTCATTTCTACTGCCTGTAATCTTAAATCACATTTTTTCATTTCTACGTTTTTGTATATGTGGACAACTAATTTATTAGTTAATCATGTTTTGTTTGACCAGGGTCTTATAGTTCTTAATTCCAATGTACTCTTATGTTCTTAAAATCACAGAATTGAAATTCAAATTTACTTTTCATTGTAAACTAAAGAACATTTTGTTAATCCAATTCAACCTCATGATCGAATTGGACTAACAAATCGACTAACGAATCGGACATAGTGTGTCTATAAAGATACTGTGTTTTGACATTTTTGTAATTCTTTTATCTTTATAATAGATGAACAATTTTATAACTAACTAATCCCGTACTGATTTTAATTTTTTCTCTTATTATCTTAAGAATTTATTTTAAACTTCTGATAATTTGTATTAATTATATATTATTTTGACGATCTATTCCCCTCTTCTTCTTTACTGTCTAACAATTTATCTTGTATGGAATTTCATATAGCCGTGTTTATGATTTGTGTTTTGACAATATTTTATTATACACTGACATTATATGGAAACTTACAAAATAACTGGGATAATCAGGCAAACCCTGACATAAAAACTGTCCAATCACAATGCTAACTGGAAAAAATCAGTAAAACTTTGACGTAAAAACTGTCAGTTTAGTTTTAGTCTAATTCTAAAATTAACAATATTCAATTTATAGTTTTGTACCTTTAAATGAGTAACGATATTTTTACTTATTGAAATGAAGAATTAAGTGAATAAGTTTTTTTTTTCTGTTTTGTATTCAATACCATCATCAATATTTGCTGACATTTCCTTTTCCACAGTTGTCCTGCATAGCTTCCTCAATTTTTGTTTATCCCTCCAGGTCCAGGTTTCCTCTTCCTCCACTTGTCTTTTTAGATTCTTCTTCCTTTCTCATTCTTCTACACTTGGTCTTCCCACCTTCCTCTCAGTCCTCTTCTTGGTATTCTTCCTTTTTCATTATTATTCTCTATTACTTATGTAATTTTCCTTGTATTAATAATATACATGTACAGTGGTAATGTAAATTGCAAGTGCTCTTCCATATACGTATGGTGGTGGTAATGAGCCCACCCACACACGTACAGATTACAGATTCCGTGGTATAAATAACCAATGAAAATCGAAATGGTTACCTGCCTTTCATTTCTATCTCATTTAACTAACTTATTTTATTACAGAATTACTTTCTATAACAAAAGATATTTTTCCTTGATTTGTTTAGGTACAAAAATATCATTTGTGAGAACTTAGGCTTAAGCGGCCGGTGTCATAACTAGAATCAACATTTTCCAGTGACAATCGTCTCAGCAATACCACTGACGATGCCATATCACAGAATGGGCAAAACGTCTGCTTATCTTGTAAATAATGTTAATAGTACCCTGACGCGGTTGTGATCGGAAAATGTTGATTCTAGTTATCACTTGTGAGAGTTTGAATCTAGGAGAACAAAGTTGTTCGAAACCTAGAAGCATCAGTCCATTTAAATAAAACCAGTTTTTGTCTTGTGTATAATATTAAAATACACATAAATTAGACAAAAACCTGAAAATAACCTTTATGCCGTAGAGTTAAGCCTATGGATCACTTATCAATATATACGTATGTAAACTGGTTCAATTACCTTATTGTCAAGTGATCCTTTAATCTTTCATAAGACAACCGGTTTTGGTCCTCTGTTGTTATCTCCTTCAGGAGATATCAAAAGTTATTATATTCACATTGAACTTTATAATTACTTTGAAAAAGGCACTGAGAGCATACATAACAGAATAAAGATATATACACACTAAATGAATTCAGATATTAGCTGAAAGACACCGGCGTAGCTGTAATGCGTTCATGTAAATATGTTGCGATGACTGGCCACAGTTCTGCAGTTATTATAATAACATCTAGTACAAACGGCGAAGTATTTCACTTAAGCGGTTGATGGTAAATTGGTCTTATCGCATTGTCAGCTGGTTCAGTCCAAATGTCATTTGTCTGCAGGAACCTGAAATGCGAGATAATCCTGATTCTTGTTCTCTCCCTTTTCTGTTCACAAACCGTTAACATCCTAAATTCTTTCTAAACGTAGCTGTCTGCTCCTCGGCAAATTAGGGCTCATAGTGCTGAGGGATCCACGCTTAATGTGAAATTTTCTAGCGATCAAATCTCCAACAATTTTTCTAAATTCCTTATACCAGTGAACGTTCACAGTAATTATTAAATTAACTAACCTTTTTCAACATTATCTCTACCTAGTACGTACCAATTTGTGTTATGAACATTCTTAGTGCTTTTTTTAAAACGTAATGACAAAATTCGATGAGAATATTAATAACTTTTGACGTCAAAAAATATAAAATGTTTTTTAACTGAAATTTTAATAATATACTTTGCTTAACAGAAGCTAAGTACCCAAATCCCCTTGATTGCATCATAATCACGGGCCTCAGCCAACAGCCCACTTTTAGATCTGAGTGCTGCCGTAGATGATGGAATCCACTTGTCTGCGTGTTTATGTGTATGTTATGTATGTTCCTGATGCTTTTTTTTTTAATGTTATGACAAAGTTCAATAAGAACATTGATAACTTTTTAAGTCACCTGAAGAAGATCCCAACAGAGGATCGAAACCAGTCGCCTTACAAAAGGATAATAGGATCACTTGGCAATAAGGTAATTAAACCAGTATCCATACACATAAAATAATATTTTTATTTTCTGATGCGTTGCTTATTTACTACTAAAAATCATTAAGGAACCAATACTGAATACAAATTTCAACAAGAAATATATTAATTTAGTAATATATGTCTAACCTAAAATATACATGAGTGAGTTGCAAGAACTGATGGAGTTAAGTACTGCTGGTCCAGGTGTTAACCAATATTGTGGGGGCACTGGCGCAGTGTGCCAAACTGAACCACATTAGGGAAACTATCAGAGCTGCTGGAGGCATACAGCCCCTGGTGACTCTTCTCAATCTAGCCAACCAGGTCAGTTAGAGGACAAGTTTGTGATTATTTTTAAATATTTTAATGAAAAGGACAAATATCGTTAGTATATTTTATTAGCGTATATCTGCAAGGCATATAGGGTGACAATAGTGACATAAGTATTTTCTCAAGTGTCTTTTTAAATTCTCTTAGATATGAAACTCTCACAGAACTTTGTGCATATTTTAAGGCAAATATGAATCATTACATGAGTGTAGGATGAGTGCGGAATACCTAAAAAGTCTGCTTGATACCTTAGTCTGATTTATGCTCAGAAAGTGCCAATAATTAATAGCCCAATAGCCAGGGAAACTAAGGAACCTACAGCTTAACGTGGAATCCAAACCACAAACTATCGGTCTGATTTTCAGCTAGTTTATAAACCTTAAACACAGTTATGTCTCCTACACAACATCCAGCCTCGAACTACCACCCAACATGGATGTACCAAACTTCTCTAGTAGTGTCCACACCGACATGAACCATTGAGAGGACGCTATGTAGATATTAAGAGGACCGAGCATAGAACCTATCATCTACAAGTTCTATAACACTTTGTACCCAAGTAGCTAGGGTACAACACTAATGCCAAGATATAATTGTAAGCTCTAAGTCCAAATAATTTCCCGATGTGTCCCAAAAATGGTGCAACATGAAATACCAAGAAAACAGTGAGGTAATAGAAAGTGTTTTTTGACTGGAATGTAAAATTATAATATTCTACCTTCGCTTGTTGGAAACTAAGTACTCAAACCCCCTTGATAAGCCTCATAGTCGCAAGTCTCAACCTTAAGCAATTAAGCCTGCTTGCAGATCTGGGTGCTGATGTATGTATACAAGGAAATATTCTTATAGCATCGCTTGAAATATCAACCTGTGGCCTAAGGAGGAAACCTGCCTGTAGCATAACTTCTTCTGTCTCTGGCTCGTGGAGAACTTGACCTATGGTCTCTTAAAGGGACTCTGTCCCTAGCATCACTTGAGCATCTCAACCTTCAACTCGTGAGGGAGTTCAGCCTATAACCTCATAAGTGAACCTTCCTATAGCATAACTTCTTCAGCGTTTAGCCTCATGGACAGCTTGGCCTATGTCCTCATAGAGGAACCCTAACTTTAGCATCACTTGAGCATGTCAACATTCAACTCTGTGGGGGAGCTCATCCTATGTCCCCACAAGCGAACCTGCCTGTAGGTTTGTGAGGTCAATGTGAACTTCTTTAGCCTTTATCCTTGCAGAGAGCTTGGAATTCTGTCTCTAGCATCACTTCAGAATCTCAACCTTCGACTCTGTAAGGCTTTGTAAAAGAGCTTTGTAATCCAGCCCCAACTTCTGGACCTCAACCTTTAGCCTCGAGACTCTGCTTGTACCTTGGCTAGTGGATAATCAGCCTTCAAGCTTGTTGGAGAGACTTGTGGTGATAGACTATGGGGGCTTGTTGGGGCTCCAGAGCTCCACAAGTCCTAGTCCTCTTGTACATAAGAAGTTCCTAGGTAATAGACAACTGATTGGAATAAATAATTGTGGTATAGTGAGATTGAGTTTATTCTCCTCTTACAAATTAGATGACCAATTTAACTGTTCAAAAAGGGTTCATAGGTAGCTTGATTAATTGAGTGTTTAAAATATCAACATAATGCAATAACTGGAGCTTGAGTTGTTGATTTTGGATTTCACAAACGTTATTAACAACTATTTTAAGAATGAAAATATATATTAATAAGGATTTATCTGAATGGGATGAGCTGATTAAGAGGACATAATTTCTTGAGGATTTTGATAATCTGGCATTTTATCAGTTAGTAAATGGGGTTACCTAAGTTCATAGCAGTTAATAACACAAGAAGTAAATATATCTATAAAATTTAGTACAATATTAAAACATAAAATATCAAATTTAACTTTTCTGTTAGTTAACTGTGCTCTAACATCACTTCACTCAACCTTACCTCTGGAAGGCTTTGTAAAAGAGCTTTATCCAGCCCCAACTTCTGGACCTCAACCTTTAGCCTCGAGACTCTGCTTGTACCTTGGCTAGTGGATAATCAGCCTTCAAGCTTGTTGGAAGAGACCTTGTGGTGATAGACTATGGGGGCTTGTTGGGGCTCCAGAGCTCCCACAAGTCCTAGTCCTCTTGTACATAAGAAGTTCCTAGGTAATAGACAACTGATCTGGAATAAATTAATTGTGGTATAGTGAGATTGAGTTTATTTCTCCTCTTACAAATTAGATGACCAATTTAACTGTTCAAAAGGGTTCATAGGTAGCTTGATTAATTGAGTGTTTAAAATATAAACATATGCAATATCTGGAGCTTGAGTTGTTGATTTTGGATTTCACAAACGTATTAAAAACTATTTTAAGAATGAAATATATATTAATAAGGATTTATCTGAACTGGGATGAGCTGATTAAGCTAGGACATACATTTTCTTGAGGATTTTGATAATCTGGCATTTTATTCAGTTAGTAAATGGGGTTACCTAAGTTCATAGTTACCTACATTATTTATATTTGCTTTTGTTTTACTAACAATAAAGTACTGACAGGATTTGATTTATAACATTGTATTTGGTCCACGTTTATATCATATCCATAAAAAGAATTTATTTTTGTTGTCCTGTAAATGTGGGAGAGTTTGATGAAAGTTCTTTACTGCCATATCTCTTAGCCAAAGCCTTCTGTCACCAGGCACTACTAGAGAACGTTGCCAAGTGTCTTGGAGAGTGCGCTCACCAGTCAGAGTGTTTACATGAAATGGAGCAGTTGGACGCCATCCGTCTGCTATGGTCTCTACTGAAGAACCCTTCACCCAAGGTGCAAGCAAATGCTGCTTGGGCACTAGTACCTTGCATAGATAATGCTAAGGTCAGTGGTCTCACATCTGTAAAGTACTATGGCCCGAAACCTACCCTATCCATATAAGGATGACAATAGTAGAACAACTTGGAAGTTAAAAAAGTAATTAACATTCCAAAAAGTTTGTAAATTACTTTTATTTGAAATTTATTTTAATTTTTACTTGCATACTTTTAGAATAGAGAAAGTATCGTCCAAAAAGCTTTTTACAAGCTGGTTTAAAAATCCATATTAGGGTCCCCTGAACCCAAAAAAGTGGATTTTTGGAATGAAATTTTGGTGTCTGTCCGTATGTGTGTCTGTCTGTGTATATGTGCAGTTCGGACACCAAACGGATGGATCAATTTTTATCAAATTTGGCATGTAGGTGTATTTAGCCAATATCTCCAGACCATTTTTCACTTTTTTCAAATTTTTTTTATTTTTATGGGAAAAAACAACAAAAATGGAATTTTCTCAAAAACTACTTTAACGATTTTGATTCAATTTTCAGGAAATGTATGAATTACAATTAAAAATATTTTAGTAAAACCCGCATGTCTCTAGCTTGACTAGTTTTTGAGTTATGGCAAAAAATATATACTTGGGAATCAAACTGGTAATTTTCAAAGTTTTGATTTGTTTAGTATTTAATATGGGGGAAAGTTTGTGCCAATTCTTTGGAACCATTTATTTTAATTGATATAAAAATAATCTCACTACTCAGGTGAACTCAAGCATGGCAACGTTCCCAATGCTTGAACCCCACAACATAGAAATACAGCAAACCACAAATAAACCCAGATTACTAAAATTATGGAGAGCTATCGAACAACCAATTTGAACTGTAGGCCTGTGTTAAGTTGTTTGGCTAGCTCTCGTCAGCCCTGGTTCCAGTAGATGACTACTGAGTGATCTCCATGGTCAACATGGAAATGTTAAACTGCAATATCTCACTTAGAAGCATATAAACATCTGGGTATGCTCATTCTGAAACAGGAAGCTGTTAGAATTCTAACAGACTTTAATATTGGAGATAGCTGTAGAGTGACCTTGAGAGAATGGAAGCTATTAACTTTTGTGAGTATTTACATTATGCAAAATCCATACTACGTCAAGTAATGCTCCAATGCACCAGGACTTACATGCTACAATATGAGATAATGAAATTTATTCCTTTATAAAAAACACATTACAGGTTTGAATTACAAAATAGGAATACTAGGTGGCCACATTTACCAGTATTTGTGGCCAACCACTTAAAACTCAATGGTTGACATCAACGTAGACACTACTAGAGAAGTCTGGAGTGTCTGTGTTGAATGGTAGTCAAGGTTCGGATGTTGTGTAGGGAAGAGAACTGAGTCTGAGACCTGTCAGTTAGCTGAAAATCAGACTAACACTACGTGGTTCGGATTCCACGTAAAGCTGTAGGTCCCGTAGTTGCCCTGGCTATTGGGCTATTAATAAATAGTCCTTTCTGAGCTAAGTTTAACTCAGATAGTAACAATGACTACACTCGTTCATCTACACTCATCACACTCATTCACTCCTCATATTCGCCCATATCTCTACGATCAGCGTCTTAGAGATGATTAATGAATAATAATAATGAATATAAATAAAACACTTAAACAAAACTCTTTAAAATCAGTCCAGTCCAACACTGTAAAAACTTAACTCGCCCTCCGCGGCACCTGAAATGATAGTAATAAAACAAAAACTAATATGTTAAACTGTAAATAACTGTGTAAAGCAAAACACACTATGCTACTAAAATGTAAAACTATTTAGTAGCTCGTAAAACTAAACTTATTGGTTGTTATATAAACTAAACATTTCAAATCTATTAAAAGAAAAAAAGAAAAAACAGTAACAAAATTATCTGTTCAAAAACTAAAATAAATTATGTTTAAACATTAACGTATGTTTAAACAATACCAGGCATACCAACAATTTTGTCCTTGATATTCGTAGGTCAACTCTTGCTGAGAAGAAGCCAAAATATGCTGGTGCCAAGTATTTTAAAGTTCAACTGAATGAACTCAAGATCATAATGTTAGAGAAGCTAAAAACAAAGGGGTCGTCTTTAAATGACGTAATGCTAAAATCGGGCTTTTCAGACCCCCCTCCCTCCCATGTAACGGACTTGTAATGGTAATACCTAAACCCCCTAAAAAGTTACGTAAAATTCTCACCAACTTTTTCTCTTCTCCAATTTTAGCATGGAACATGCTTTAGTCTTGACCTAACTGCCTGAAAACGTTACGCGGGAGGGTGACGCGGGAAGGTGACGCGTAACCATGAAAACACAATGACATATCAGTGTTGACTTCAATAATGATTTTATTTGCAAGCGTTCATCAAAGTACATCTTTAGTTTCCATGACAACCCTTGTTAAAAATATACAAAATTAAGTCCTAATTAGAGAATCCATTTTGTGTCTATAGGATTATATAAGATAATAATTAACTTCCTTTCAAGGTGGTAATGAGTCATCGCGTGAGTAAGAACCTGAGCCGCGAAACAATAAAATTTAAAAAGTAAAGATATATTTATATTTTTAAGATATGTTTATATTTTTTGTAATTCCTTACATGAAATCTAAAATTCGTTGTTTTCAGCTAAAGCATGTTCCATGTTTCTTGAATTTTAGCCGTAGGCTCTAAGCAAAAAGATCCGGGGGTCCAGGGGGCTTGCCCCCTGGTGAGGCCCGCAGGGCTGAGTTTTTTTTCATCCATTTTAATACATGTATTTTATATTTATGATATTCATTGCTTTTTTCTTTTTTGCTTCTTTTCTAATGGGGAAAAATATATTACTAACTTTAAAATCTTGTAGTTTTGGGGAAAATGGTCAAATTTTGTAGATGAATTCAAACAAATTGATGAGGTCTAATAGTTACGTAACGCTGTGTAGAAACCCTTCACCCTCCCCTGTAACGATGTATAACAGTGCCGAAAACCCCCTCCCTCCTTAAAGGCGTTACGTAATTTAGGGACAGCCCCAAATTTAAAGTGCTGGTTCCAAGAGAGAATTTTTTATTACACAGAAGAATTTATCAATTGGAGAGATATCTCTTAAACATTTTAATAGTTAACTGTTCATAACAACCTTATTATATAATTTGTTGTTTTCGTTTTTGACAAATTTTAACACTTTTTTTATGCAAATACTATAAATTGTGTGACACTGTACTGATCTTAATGATGATGTAAAAGAGAATTTCTCTTCTCTTCTTCATATCTTCTCTACAAGTAGCAGGATTATAGCACTATGCTAATTGTACAGCAAATGAATGACTTATAAAATTAAAATATGACAAGCCTTCATATCTATCAAATATCTGTTTTAACACGTTCACTCCCAATTGGCACATGTGTTTGAAATATATATATATGTGTTTGGTTATGTGCCACGTGTTTCAAAGATATCATATCCACAAAGCAACGTTACACATTAAATAATTGCACATATAAAACAAGACACATTCATTTAAATTATGAAGACTATAAAAAATGTCTGATAGTCTGTCTTTTATAAGTACTGCATCCTCGCGACTTCCGGAGTCATCTTGCAGATATCCTTAATAATGTATTTATATCTTATACTTATCTAGCAAGCAAGAACAGCAGATAAAATTAAAAATAAACTAATGTACTTACCAGCCATCATAAACATAGCCAAAATCCAAGTGGCACATATTTATGCCAGACATCTCTATCGACCATATACAAATGTTCAGAAGTTTACGATATACCAAAGCGAAATAAATATTCATTTACTTGAAAGGTGATAGTGGCACAAATATATGCCTTTGGTATATTTTAATGGCACATGTGCCATGGTCTATGGTGAAAAACCAGATGGCACCAATATGTCTATTTTAACAAAAAATATTTTGTTCTGTGTTAAATTGTTTATTTATTTATTGTGTCATAGATACATAATTGTACATAATCACTTGACAATACATAATTACAATGAGGTAATTAAATATATAAAATAAACATGTCTTTCTGATTGGTAATAAATTAAAATATTTGTAGCAATTAACCAAATTGAACTGAAAAAAATCATTAACTGGAAGAAAAAAAAACTAAGCCATTTTCATAACATTCAAATTCAAATGTCGTTAGAAATTAATAGATATTTAAGTGTAATAGTTTTCATCGGTTAATGTTTATATTCAAAACCAACTATAACATATACCGGTTCTTGAGTCCATGGTGTTTGGTTTCAAGATGAAGCAACATTTTTTATGGTTTCATGGACTCAGCGGACAATACTTCACCACACAAGACACACTGAGGCTTATTTCCAAGAGATGTAAACCCGAACTTCAAATACGATTTATTATATTTCCGTCATTTTTTTGGCTTAGTATATTCCTCATAACTCACGGAAGCACTTAAATATTTACCCATTCCTATGTTGAACACACACGACATGAAGCAAGTACACCCATGACCGGACTCGAACAATACAAGGCAACGAATAATATTCTATCTACTATATCTTCAAATTCCGCTTGCCGTGTCTAATATAATCATCTTTCTGTCTCTCTCTACCTCATTCTACCTAGATGCCGTCGGTATTAGTCACCGCAAAAAAATACATATTTTTCATTATATAACGATACGGTGATTATCACGCTGACGAAATTATCAGACTCGATGATATTTGACATATGAATATACAACATAATATATATAAACCAAAGAATATAAAATATAAACATAGACTACATACAAAGAAAGAATTATGAAAACAAAAAATAAAACTGTAAGACTGGTGGCCATATTTATTTAGTCATTCCGTAGCATTGGACCACCCTTAAATTCAGTTTTAACGGTCTGGGGTCGCCAAAACTTCAGATAAAAAATAGGGGTCGTAGGTTCAAAATGATCGAGAACCCCTTGCTATGAGGAACCAAATCTACTAACTTAATTCATAATATTCTTTTATATGTAGTCAGCTTTTGTTCCAGTTTGAGGTTATTTGGGAAGTGATTGTACAGTTTAATTCCATTGTGTAAAAGGTGTCTTTCAGAAAAGGAAGTTCCATGATTTGGGATGACCAGATTCAGTCGGTTACGAAGATTGTATGTATGTGGAGGTTTAAAAACTATGGAATAGAGGTGTGGATTTTTTTTAACAAATAACATCGTTTCTAAAATATATATGGACGGTAAAGTTAAAATCTTTTGTTCCTTAAAAATTGGACGGCATGATACAGTTTTTTTTTTTTTTTAGTTTAAAAATTGTTCGGATGGCTCGTTTTTGTAATTTGAAAATGTCGTTTGTTCTGACTGACTGAGCCCCCAAAACTGGAATGCTATAAGGTAAGTGTGGATATATGACTCCATAATAAACAGTCAGTAGAAGATTTATTTCACTGAACAGGGACAGCCTTCTTAAGATAAAGGTTACCGGGCTCATGAAATATAAATTTTAGTCAAATGGTCGTGAAAATTAAGATTTTTGTCTAATATCACTCCTAGGAATCTTATGTTATCAGAAGAGTGTACATCCATTTCATTAATTACACAGGACAATTTAGAATCTTCCTTGTTTTGTATGTAATATTGCAACAAGTTTTTTTAGCGTTAACATAGAGATAATTTTCACCAAACGACTGTACGAGGCAATTAACTTTCATAAAAAGCTCTGTTTCAACAAGCTCCTTACACGGTCCCATTACCGTTAAGGTTGTGTCATAGGCAAAAACACAACCTGACAAGTTTGCATTGATAACACCAAAACTGACATCATTCACAAACAACAAGAGCAAAGGTCCAAGTACCGAACCCTGTGGTACCCCTGCCAAAGTGACTCCTTGATCAAAAAAACAGTACTTAAATGATTTAGTAGAGTCGATGTAAGGAATTTTCACTACCTGTTGCCAGCTACATAGATATGTAAGTACATAGAAATAGTAAGTTATATTATGGGCGGAGTCCATAAATCATTGCCTGAGCATTCCTCTTAACAAGTTGAGGGCTAAGCCTGAAATGACAAAATTCATTCTAATCCTAAAAAAACACACCAATAAACAGAAAACACTTATGAGAAGCGAAAACACTTCCAAACTTGCGACTGACGCACACAAATATCAATAGGTTCGTATACAAGGGCCTGACAACGTTATGTCCTACCTCTACGAGATCCGATTTCACACTGATGAATCAACCATGCAACTACAAATGGCGGCAAAACCCGCCGCCAGGATGCGCGGAGGGTCCGCCGGCACAGATTTATCCGCGCGTAGCCACCGACGTGTTAAATACGTTCAGAGAAAGTCTCTTAAATTGTGTTCAGAAACACAAATAATGTCTGGATTCTCATCATTTATTAGTATTTGAAATTCATCCAGTTTATTTGCCAAACCTCTTATATTTTGGTGCAGAAGGGTGGGGCCAGTAAGTTTCCTGTTTGAATCCACTATCACATTACAAAGTGGTACATCTACAATTTACAGAATTTTTAGAAACAAATTATTTGTTGGGTCAAAGCCAACATGGATTCCGACCTGGTAGATCTGTTATGAGTGCCGCCATATCGTTTATAGAAAAAATTATTGATCTAGTAGACAAAGGAAAGCATACACTTGGAGTGTTTATGGACATTTCCAAGGCATTTAATAGTGTTAATCATCAAAAACTAATAGAAAAATTAGAAACCCCAGGTGTAGAAAGAAGAAAAATTAGAAACACCAGGTGTAGAAAGAAATGTTCTTAGTTGGTTCCAGTTTTACCTTTTTGACAGATATCAATATGTGGAAATTACAAGTGTATTAAAAAATAATAGAATAATTATAACCTCGTCCCATTATAATACTCTAAAATTTTGTGTACCTCAAGGATCCATTTTAGGTCCGTTGCTTTTTCTATGTTACCTGGAGGGGATCAATAAGATACTAGCACATGAGTTGGACACTAAACTTTGCCTGTATGCCGATGATGGAAATTTAGTGGCATCATCAAACTCTCTAGAAGAAGTAGAAATTTGTGCATCTGTGGAGTTAAACAACATTGGAAGTTATTTGAAAGATCTAAATTTACTTCTAAACACATGAAAGACTAACTTTGTTCATTTTAAAACTCCTCAAAATAAAACTTCTAAGGAACCAATTATAACTTATGATTCACATCAAATTGAAAAGAAAATTAGAACAAATTTTTTTGGGATTAACAGTAGATCAGCATATAAATTGGAACGAACACGTGCATAACCTCTTAGTTAAGATCAATTCTGGAGTTTATGCACTGACAAGAATGAGCCTCTACTGCGGCCTAAAAACCTTAAAAAATTAAAAAATATATATTTTGCCCATGTGCACTCACACATTTCTTATGTTATTTCTCTGTATGGCTTAACGACTAAAACTAACTTGAATAATATTTTAAAACAACAAAAAAGGTGTATCAGAATAATACTTAAATTAAAACATGATGATTCTGCCAAAGACCATTTTAAAAACTTAAACATTTTTACTGTTTACAATCAATATGTTTTTGAGTGTATTCTTTTAACTAAAAATGAATTATCAAAGTTTAATAATACTAGTCATTTCTATAATACAAGATCAAAAAATACCTTTAACCAGACTCACTGACTGAAGTTTTTTGAAAAAACCCCACTTATATAGGAAACAAATTTTTAAAATATATACCAAAAAATATAAAAACTGAAAATGGTCATAATTATGAAAAAATATTAAAAGATTATTTAATGAGTAAAGCTCTGTACTCGTTTGAGGAACTTTCCACCTCTCTTTAATAAACAATTTTCCATGAATAAAGTATGTTTTATTATTTTAATGTACTAAAATAAATTATTTTATTTAGTATTTTTTATTGTTGTGAATTAATAGTTGGTTAGTATTAGTTAATTATGTAATTAATATTTTATTGTTTTCATTGACTGCAGTAATTGAATCAATGTAACTCATATTCAGAACTCAGAACTCTTTATTCATACAGGCATACAACCGAATAGTGTCAACAAACAATTGTTATAGAAACTAAATCAAAATTAAAATTAAACTAGGCTAAATTCAATTAAACTAAACTAAATTCAATTCAATTAAATGGGCAGATAGCTACAGGACTTACCAAAAAGCCAATGGTTAATTTCAATACACTCTAGTTCACAATATCAATCAAGCACAAATCAAAGGGTGGTAAAAAAAATCCTCTAGTGAATAGAGACTTTAGTTTATTAAGTATTCTTTTACCTTTAGCTTGAATTTGGTTGCATCATTTTCCTGTTTTAAGTGTATTGGTAGGTGTCTCATAAATTTGTTACCCATATAAGTTGGTTTTTTTTCATAAAAATTTAATCTGTGATGATTTATTATAATTTCTTTCTTTTGTCTTGTGTTATAGGGATGCATTTGATTTGAATCATATTCAGCATAACTAGATGTTTTTACAACTAGTATGGCATCCAAGATATACTGACCATAGATTGTTAATATTTTCAACTTGCTAAACTCTCCCTTCACCGATTCATCAAACCTCTTTTTTAATATTATTCGTAACGCTTTTTTCTGTTGTTTTAATAATCTGTCCATGTTACTTTTTGTTGTTGCTCCGTACAATCACAAACCAAAAGATATATGGGAGTGTACATAAGCAAAATAAATTGTTCTTAAAGTTGTTGTGTTACAAAAACGTGACATTTTAAAAAGCGCGTAGATTCCAGAATTAATTTTTGATAAAATCCTGTCAACATGCTTACTCCAACTTAAAGTTTCATCTATCACTAATCCTAAAAAATTTAAACTTGATTCGTTGCTGATTTCTTGATTTCTTAATTTTATATAAGTTGTACTTGATTTTTTATCTTGCTTTGTTTTAAATGTTATGGTTTTAGTCTTATTTTCATTCAAAACAAGATTATGCTTCAAAAAATAATTACTAAGGTTTTCAAGTTCTACATAGGAGATCATCCTGGTCTAATGTTTTACCTGATACCTTCAAGTTGGAGTCATCTGCATAAAGACAGAGTTGAATATTTAATGGGTGGGAGAGAGTTTCACCAACACTGATGAGGTAACATAAGAATAGTAGAGGTCCTAAAATAGCCCCCTGAGGAACACCGAATTTCATAGGTTGTAAACTTGACTGCACTTTAAATATTCTATTGCCTTGCATCACATGTGTAATTTCTACAAATTGAAATCGATTATTTAAATACGATTTGAACCATTCCAAACTTGAGGAAGAGAGACACCAAGATCATTTTTTTATCAGAGTGGTATATTTAACACTATTGAAGGCTCTCGATAGATCCATAAAAATGCCACTGACAAATTCTCCGTTATCTACCGAGTCGATCACTGACTCAACAAAGGATACTGCTGCACTGACTACTGATCTTCCTGGGCGAAAACCATGCTGAAAGCTATCAAACTTTTTGTACTTTTCTAAGAATGTTGATAATTGGTTATGAACTATTTTTTCATAAATTTTTGAAAAGGTAGGAAGTAATGCTACAGGTCTGTAATTTTCTTTAATTTCATGATCATTTTTTTTATGAATTGGGATTATTTTTGATATTTGAAGTTTTTGTGGAAAAATCCCTGATATAAAAGATGAGTTTATTAAATGACAAATTATTTTACTAACTTCTTTTTTTGTTTCTTTGATTAATGTAACTGGTATTTCATCATACCCAGCTGAATTTTTTTTTCTTTAACAAATCTATGACTTTTTCCACATCTTTTTCATTGACAGGCTTAAATCTAAATTGAATTTGAAAGGGTTCTCTAGATGTTTCCCTATCATGTAAGTATGAGTCTTTACCACTTACATCCTCAACTACATTAGCAAAATAGTCATTGAATATGTTAGAGACTAAGTGAGGGTCAGAAACATTGTGGTTGCCACAAGTCACGGAAATATTCCTGATTTTTTCTTTAGCTTTCTCAGTACCTACCTCTGTATTAATTATTTCCCATACTACCTTTTGTATATTAGATGAGCTATTAACTTTTTTTCGAAGTAATTTAATTTTGATTCATTCAACTTTGCTCTGTATTCTAATTTTTTATTTCTTAACAAATTTTGTAAGTAAGAGGATCTATTATTTCTTGCCATTTTTGTTAAATTAACTATTTCCCTGTATTCACAATTCAATTTGTCATTAATCCATTCATTTTTCTGCTTTATTTTTGTAACAAGATTTTGTTTATATTGTAAGTTAGAACCTTTAGACTTAAAAATCTTGACACTATTCATTGTATCGTATGTGCAAAAACATGAATAAAGATTTATTAATATGAACATTATTACTTTTAAGATTGCTTGTTATGTTGTTGGGTGGACTGTTAAGTGATTGGGAAACACCATCATTCAAAGCAGTGTTAATAGGGTAGGGGGTATTTGGATTGTTATGGAAGTACAAGGTTTTCTGGCGTGGTATTTTGTTTATATTTATAGCCATCCTACTTTCTTTCAATATGTCTTGCCCCCTTGAAAGATAGGTTTTGTCAGAAGACGACTGATCAAATAGCATGTTAATAATGATATTTTTGCCAACAATATTAAGATGTCTTTGGTTTTAGTAACAGAGTTATTAAACATATAGCTCCTTGCATTGTTAAACCTTTAACGTATTTAATCAACCTTTCATTTCAGTTTTCTAAATTTCCAAACTTTTTAAAAATGTCTAGGAGTATACTACTTTTTAAAAAGGGCAATAAATCATGTATTGATGATTATAGAACAATATGTATTGTCTCTGTATTTTCAAAAATAATCAAATCATGTGTTAAGAACCAACTTTTAGAATATCTTGATGCACACAATACCTTAAGTAGTAGCCAATTTGGCTTCCGTCCTGGGCTATCCACAACTAAAGCTCTGAATGAGGTTGTGACCAGTATCTTGAATGGCTTTGAAAACTGCGAGTACGTTAATCTGACTTTGGTGGATCTCAGCAAGGCCTTCGATAGTATTTCACATGCCACTCTCTTGGATAAACTAAATTTTTATGGTATTGACGAAAAACAGTTAAACTTTTTTAAAACTTATCTTTGTGGCCGATTGCATAAGGTTTCAGTGGCTGGTGTAGATTCAACATTTCAGGAGGTTCTTGCTGGGGTTCCCCAGGGTTCAGTTTTGGGTCCACTTTTATTTATCATTTACATTAATGATCTGCCCAGAAATGCTCCATGCAAGTCTGTTCTCTATGCCGATGACACTTCTTTTCTAGTGAGTGGTGAAGTACTTAAAGATGTAAAAGCGCACAGTGACAGAGTCTTGGAAGTGGCTAATTCCTGGTTTAATTCAAACCACCTCAAAATAAATTCCAATAAAACTGAAACAATTTGCTTTACTTTAAAACAGCTGGACGTAGAAGAGAATTGTAATAAGCCTGTTAAACTACTTGGGGTAACTCTTGATCAAAAGCTTTCTTGGGACGCTCACACTAATATAGTCATTTCAAAACTGTCTAGGGCCTGTTTTCTCTTGCGTAAGCTTCAGAACTGTGTTGGCAGAAATATGTTGCTATCTGCTTATTTCAGTGACTTTCATTCTCACTTACTGTATGCTACAATGCTCTGGGGAAATAGCAGGGGTGCAAGCCACGTTTTCACGTGGCAAAGAAAGGCGGTGAGAATTTTGGCCAACCTAGCTTATAAAGAGGATTGTAAGCATTATTTTACTGAATATAATATTATGACAGTTCCTGGTATTTTTAAATTTCAGAATCTTGTAGATATTAAGAAAAACCAAAATAATTTTACCCGTTGTAATGAAATATACAATTATAATACTAGGAAAGCACAGGATATTATCACACCCTATTTTAGACTACGGAAAACAATAGTTAGCCATAAGTATTTACAAATTAAGTGTTATAATAAACTGCCACAAAAAATGAGAAACTCAGAAATTCAACAATTTACAGCCAAACTGTCTAGCTGGATTACAAGTAAGGCTTTTTACTCAGTTGATGAGTTTTTTAACACCGATTTTGACAATAATTAGGTGTACACAGGTGTTGTTGTTTAGCTACAATATTTTGTAAAAACAGAAACACTAAAGCTGTCTTACACGGTTTTGTATGTGTATTGTGTATATATATATATATATATGTTGACATTGTCTATATCAATGTAAATTGACAAATGACAATAAAGAGATTCTATTCTATTCTATTCTAAGATGTAGTCCGTGGTTGGTAAAATGGTATCTTAAAAGTTGATTTAAAGACATACAGGAGCACGCTCATACTTAGAGCAAACCTCACCAAGTTCACGGTTCACCTCCTCAATATTACTATTTAGGTAGGATTTATTGTTAATCTTAATGTGTTATATTTTATTGTATGAACATGTTAATAAAGATATGGCTTTTACTGCCATGTCTCATCAGTAGGTTTTGAAACATAGCAATTGAGATTTCTGGGCTTTTTCATTTGCGAGTTATATCAATTATAAAAAGCATTTTTATTTATTCCACAAAAGTGAGAGAATACAGGTTCAATATAATATAGTTACTTCTGTAGGCAAATCATTTACAAGTTTATTTTGTTCTCTCTTTACAAAGTGTATAATGCAAATAATTCATTACAAATTTTCTTATATTTGAATTGTTTGTTTTTCATTGATACTTTCTAAACTTGATTTAAGACTATAAAGGAATAAATATGATAATATCACTATTCCTAACCTAACTTTTACTTTCAATAGGATTCAGGAGAGATAGTGCGCAGTTTTGTAGGTGGGCTAGAGCTGATAGTTAACTTACTGCAGTCTGAGGACTTGCGGGTGCTGGCGTGCGTCTGTGCTGCACTAGCTAACGTGGCCAAGGACAGGGAGAACCTCGCTGTCATCACTGACCACGGAGTGGTTCACATGCTGGCTAGGCTAGTTCTCACTGTGAGTAGAATGGATATTGTATTCATATCATCTAACATTAATTAATTAAATAACAATGATTATATTTCCTTAAAAAAGAACAGATGAATCAGTTAATGAAATGTCAGTTACCACTTCTGAAACAGGGCCGTAGATAATGTACTCATAACTAACAATGGTCACTTGATGTTTGTGTACTCACATTTTAAATTTAATAGAGAATCGATACAAACAGTGCAAAATTGATACAACAAACAAAGAGTATTCAGGATAAAGACAACAGACTAAGTCTTAATTGAATGGTTAAATATTTTGTTACGCTCCTATAAACCAATGCCAAACTCTTGGGTTTCATTTATTTAAGATTAAATCTTCTTCAAGATCTGAAAATGAGATTTATTTTGCAGTCTTTAACAATACATTTTATGTGTTGAAGTACAGTGTTAATAACTTTCATTAGTAATGCCTAACACATAGGTAATTTAAAAGTAAGTTGCACTACTTTTTTCATTAAAAAGGTTGCCATGACCTTTTCCAGCAGTCCACAACTTTTGGTTCTGTGGTATTGACTCGTTCTTCCCTATGAACAAAGTGATCTGTCTTTTAGTCTCAGGCATCAAGAGATGAGTCCATGTCTCGTTTCCTGTCACTATTTTCTCTCTATACCAAAAAAATCTCCCTCGTCAAAAAATTTTTGAAACAGCAATGCAATGACAACTCTTTGCTCTTAATTCTGTTCTGTAAGAAGAAGACATGGAGTCTTGCACACACTTTTGTCAGGCACAGACCGTCAGGAATAATCCCGTGCAGGGATGCAAGATCTATTTCCACAATTGGTGACAGTTGAAAAAAGCATTTCATCAAGTGTCAGATGATCCATGTCAATGTGCCTTCTGACATTTTCGAGAACAGTTAGGGTGAAGTAAGAGGAATAGAATCCGCATTGTATATTATTCTCCCATCAATGAAAGATTGACAACACATCTACATGAACCATACACTAATCTTGATGAATTTCAGTTGTATTATGATTTTTGGCTGAAAAAAAATAACAGAACAAACTTAACTATCGGCAGGAGCAAGTAGTGTTTTCAAAATGGTAGGTGCCTGATGGACCAAAATATAGATAAAAGGTGACTTCAGTCACATGCAAATGCTGTGTGACTCTTACACTTCTCTCATCTATCATACGAATTAAAAAAAAAAATAGTGTATCTTACTTTTGGGACTACCCTAATATTTCACAATAAACAGTATTTATAAGAAATTAAATCCTCTTGATGGTAACTGACAACTTAAAATGTGTGACTTCATCTCATTTACTAAAAATTACAGCCTTCGTAACCTTTTTTTTGAATGTCCAGTTCAACTCACTTTAGGTTGGCATGGTCACAATAGACGGTCATTGGATGGTCTGTGCATGATCATCAGAGTTTTGCATTTCATCAGCTGTCTAACTCTCACGATCCTATAAATATATAACAGTAAAAGAGAGATAGTAACAAAGAGCATTAAAAATAATTTAATGATTCTATTGACTAACCATATATAAAATTCTTAATCTTACTACAGATTTTCCATGAAGAAAGCATCAGTGATGTCTTTATACTCTGTGTGTAGATCCACAACCGTTTCAACAAACTTTACAACAGTGTTCAGTAAGTCAATATAGTACTGAGAAATATTACAGTATAACAAGTGTCCTACCTTGATTGGTGTTTTGTCTGTGTGCCTGTATGTGAATTTAAAAAAATCTAAATGTCTCAAAAATTGTTCATGATACAATACTGAAACTCTGTAAGAATATATATGTAAATAAGACACATTTAGTGAACTTTTTTGTGTTCCTCGTAAAATCTGTTTCAAAATGCTCATATTTAAAATAATTAATTTCTTTGTTTAAATATTTGGAAATACAATTTTTCTAATTGTTGCCACTTTTAAACAGCTTGTTCAAGGAAAACAAAAATGTTCAATAAAATGAATCCTGATTAAATATTCTTACAAAGTTACAGTATTTAGTCTTTAAGTAGGTACTGTACAGCCATCAAGTTTTAAAATTGAGTTTCTTTCAATACAGCCCCCATAATTATTGAGCCCTTGGTATTTTGGTCTTTTTGGGGTTGCAGTTAATATTCACTGGTTTTAGTGTCAGTGTTTTCTTTTGTTTGTTTTGGTTTTTAAATATATACAATCTATATCTATAAAATCCAATATATGTTTGTCTGTCCTTTATGCGCTACCAAACCGTCCAGCCAATCGCCATGAAACTTGGGGAAGTTGTTCTATATACCCCAGGGAAGGTTTCTGTCCTATTCCCGTTTCTTTAATCCCTCAGGGCTCTGTCCCTTGGACTTCTAAAGTTTCAATGTTAATCAAATAGCAGGATGCATGAAGGTATAATAAGTCAATTATAAAAAGAATATCAGCTGTGGGTTTTAAATATGTCAAAATTAAATTAAACCATGTGTTAATTTTTTAAACTGTTTATATTTTTATGTTTTGATTTCTTGTGAAGCTATATTAATTGATTGATTTATTTGATTAACAGCTGTTAAATAAAAACAAATAGAATAAAATTGTGGTAGGCAAAACTTTCAAAATTAAAAATAATTGAGTACAGTAGTAAACTACTACACAAAACATCAGCTGTTGTAAATTGGATACTGTGTAAACTGAAAGGTTGCTGCACATTTCAATGATACAATCAAAACTCAATATTATGACCGGCGAAGCGGGCGGGTACAGCTAGTTTGATATAATAGCTTGATTGATTCATACATTGAATTGATATTCAAACTGATTTAATAGCTTGTTTGTATAATTTCTTATTTCACTAAGAATTTCTTAAATATTTAATAGACTATTATATTAGCTGATTAAGTTATAATTATGTTTCTTCGGTCATTTATTATTGTTAAGATTTCTTTTTCTTTTTTTTTTAATAATTTTGTGTCCGAGGAGTAAGTGTGTTTTCTTTGTATAACCACAGTATAAAACACCCAATAGCGACTAGTGTGGGTGTTGTATTGCTGTGGGACTAGTGCGAGCTAGCGCTCCTAACAGCAAGAGCATACAACACACCCCAATACCATTGTATTGCATTGTGTCTTAGTGGAATAATAACAATAGAAAAAGGGCTACGACAGATTATTTGACATTTACTATTAACAGCTGTGGATGTAAATAATACAGAAATACATGCTTCTCGTTCCTGTTGTACCGGATTTTCACTACTGGGTGTTTTATACTGTGGTATAACTGTATCTGTTAGAACAATATATAAGTTTATTATTATTATTAACTGTTTTTGAGATATTTAGATTGTTGTGAAAATCACATACAGACAGAAAAGAGATTGAGATAGGACACATCTTACTGCATTATTTGTTAGTATTGACCAGATGAATAATGTGGCAAAATTTTTTTAAATATTTGAGGGACACTTTGTATATACAGGGCACTTCAGCAGTGATAAATGATAGGAAAATCAGAGTTATAAAAAAATTTAATATACATGTTTACTAATGAAGTTGCGAATTATAATAAGACAGTTGATTATTCTACTACCTTTGTATAGCTATGTTATAATCCTGATTTCCCTACAATTCCTTGTTGAATGATATGGAAAAGTGTATTCAAACCCTGATTTTCCTGTCATTTGTCATTGATGAGCTGTCTTATGTGCCCTTCATTTCACCTTGATTTTAATGCCATTCATCAATTAATACACTAAATACTTACCTTTTAACTTTCTGTTTACCAACATTCTTCATGGAATAATCTAACTTGGTGCCTAAAACCTTGGTTTTCCTCCGTTCCTTATGAATAAACTGGGTCAATGGCCAAAAACTGATTGTATAGCTATTGTTGTTTGTTCAAATATCTTCCAACAAAATGTATTTAGGTGATGATACATAAATTATGTGTACCTCAGTTTGAAGATTGTTTACTTCAAAACTAAGATGGCTATGATAAATCCAATCAAACCATTGTTCTCCTCCTTTAATTTTACATTAAGAGATATGAATTTTTTGAATTTTATTTGAGTTTTAATATTTTTTCTTAAATAGAATAAAAAACATCAGAATTTCAATTAGTTTTCACTGTGCATCAACTTTTACACTTTTATTACACAAAAACCTGTTAAGGTCCAGCATTTATATTTAATACATTGTTGGCAGGAATGTTTTCTACTATTTTTATTAATTTCATAATTTTAACTTTTCATGAAAAAAGCCTTAGCAATTTTCTAAAACAGGGTTTTCTTTGGTTCAGGTCGTAAAATGAATTACTTGGTCACATTGTAATTTTTATGAAATGGATGGTTCAATACATTACTTTCATATGCGAAATTGGGCGAGCCGGTGGCCGAGTGGTCTAAGGCGTCAGGACTTTGAGCTTGGGTTAGAGATAGCGCTGGTTCGAATCCGGCCTAGACTGAAAGATTTATCAGTAATATTCACCTTGTACTGTACAGGTTCGCCCCCTTACTCTGACTGAATAAGTTCCTCGCACAGATCAATGGTCTATGGGGAATGGTCAGAGTAAGGTTAAGGAGGAGATTGGCCTCTCCTTTAAAAAAAAAAAAAAAAAAAAAAAAAAAAAAAAAAAAAAAAAAATGCGGTGATTTTAAATTTATTTAAATCAGTTTTAAATCACTGCATTTACTTACATAAAGTAATGAATCGTATGTATTATGAAAGAAATGTGTCATAACTATACATGTAAGAATTACTAAGTGACTAAGTAATTAATTTTACAACCTTTTGAAGACTATAAAATGTTATTTCAGCAAATTGATAAGAACTCTTTTTATTGAACATATTACTGTCAACTACGTATTATAATTAAATGATACTGTAACGAGTTTTGGAGTAATAAAAGTGCACAGTGAAAAGTAGTTAAAATTCTGCTACTCTTTTCTATTAGGATAAAACTTATAATACCGTTTTAAAATGCATAAGTCATAATGTACAATTAAACGAGGAAAACAACAGTGTTTTTGGATTGTTCGTAGTCCTCTTAGTTTCTTAGTAAACAACGTTTAAACTCAGGTACACATATTTCTGCGCCAACAGTAGCTACTTTACCAGAACAATAACAATTAAATTTACCAGTGTACAATTGGATTTCTCCAGAACTGCAGTATCTTCATTTGTTTGGTTATAAGAATATTCTTGCTGAATCGTTTTTTGGAATTAAAAATTATATAGTAGACAATTCATTTTGCTGACTGAACACAATTTTATAAGTTACTGGTTTTAAAATGTATCATGTAAAGAAAACCGAAACCCCTGGATTTGTGACCAAATCTAAATTGTATTCATAAAATCATGGTTCATTAAAAAAAATTGTTTCAAATAAAATATTTAAATGTTTACTTAATATGTTAAATAAGTGAAGTTGTTACATATTTTGTTTGAAAATGTCCAAACAAAAAATAATAGTTAATGCATTATTATTAGAATATTTTATTCCAGTAGAAATAGGATATTTTTCTGTTGGAAATATTTCTATTCCATTTAACTACTTATTGCTCCTTATTTTTTAGACATACTTTAGTTAACAATACTAATATACAAACTTACCTAGGAATATAGGTCCACTAAATACGATCCATGTATTGGTGTAACTTATCTTCGCAGGTAAGTTTGATAGTTTCCTGTTCTAGTGCCCTCTAACAAAATCTAATAATTTATTAACAATTTAGAATAATTACCAAATTTTACTGTCATCTATTATTACTTACACATTTTCAAACAATAATAAACCAATATGTGTGAAGGATAATTATTACAGTGAAAGGAAAAGTACTCTAAAGTCAAAATAACATTAAAATGATGTTAGGTAAAGTTGTGAAATTAGTAATTGTTACCTCCGAGAAGAGATTCATTAAGCATGTTGAAACAATGATAAAACAAATAATAAATTAAAGAAGAGTTTGTCACATTAAATAATTAATTGATTGCTATTTTAATAACTGGATGGAAATTAATAACAATTTTTAAAACCTAAATTACTTTTAAGCTCTCAAAAATGGATAGTCTTTCACAGAAATGCAGTTCTAGGTTAAGCATAAATGAATTTGAACAAAAAATTAGACTTAATATGTTTGCATTTATATACATTTGCATTCATCTATAGGTTTGGAGGGCCTCTTGATTTAGCTAACCAATGGTGGGAAAGATCCAGAGTTACAGTTGGAAGGGAGGGAATTCATTATTTTGGTGGCGAAGCGTTGGTGGAAATCATATGACGGGGTGGTTGGTACCATGTTTTGACATCCTGTCTATGTCCACTAGTTCTAGTTCATTCATATAAGTAGATAGTTGTAATAAAAAGGTGTCCTGACTATATATTTTCAGATTCTACACCTAATTTACAGCAGAAATGAAGTATAAAGTTTTATCAAATTCCACTCTGTTTAGTGTCTATCTGTCCATATGTGTTTTTTATAAAAAAATTAATAACTCAAGAATGGTTTGACTGACTGACTTGAAATTTCGCACAAATATCTTTACATCAACATTACTAAACAGCATAAAAATCCATCGAGTTATGTTTAGCCACTCATCAAACATTATAATCTACTTATGTGAGATTTAAGGCCAAACAAAAGACCTAGAGGTAATTTTCCAACATTTGCCGCAAATGCTTCAGTGCCAGTTATAATTTAGACAAATAAATTTCAGTAGACAGGGCCAGAGAAGGGATGGAGTGAGGAAGGAGAGAGAAAATGAAAAAAGTGGTTTTGGAGGGGATAGGAGAGGTAGTTACTGACAACGGTGCTGCCGTTAACTTCTGCTACGGCAAACTATAGAACTTGACTACTCAATACACCAAGTTCCTTAGTCACATTCAGTGCATTGTAAAATGTGACTTCTGTTTCTTACTTCTCTGTGCAGCAAACTAAAGCTACAAACACAACTAATCCCTTTCTAACATAAGAATCATGGTAAGTCTAAGAGCTTATTAATTGGCAATTATGTCACATGTTCAGTGTCTATTCTATTACCAATTTTATTAAAATTAATTAATTGGATTTTTCAAATTTGAAACAATGATACAATCATGACAACCATTTCTGAGAGCTTTATTTTAAATATTACTCATAACCCTAACAATAAAGAGGAATGTATTAGTGGCCACCAATAGAGAGCACTAGTGTCCGAGTGTCGCACTCACTACATCTAGCTGCTTTCTGTCAAGCTTTCCGTGCGCCAGCAATGTGAGCCCAGAGATGATAGCAAGAGCACTGGCAACACCGAGGTGAAAATGCCTTTCATTCTTCTCTCTTGTTTTTACTTTTCACTCACTTTCGCTTATTTGCACGGGGCATATTTTTAAACTCATTCCAATGCTGATACAACAGCACTGGAGTGGTGAATAGAATTTGTAAAAATGGTAAGTAAAGAAGTTTGCTATTATCTAACTCTTACTAACTTCAGATTATCATAAGTTTTAATTTTTAATAATTAGTATTTATATAATACAGTCAAACGTTTATTCTGAAATACAAATTTTTGTAGTAGAATGCAGTTTTTGTTTAGACTTTTAATGTAGTAAATGACATTTTTCTTAACATTGTAGTGTACATAAATATTGTAATGTATGAATTAATTAATTTACAGTATTATGTATAAATATATAGACCTATAATTTGTTATGTACATAGTTTATTAACAATTGGAAACAGAAAGATGAACACTATCAAAAGATGCCAAATTGTAGCAAGTTATCGCCATTAGTGTGAAGGAATATTTAAACTCTTTTTTTAAATACTACATAAAATCTATACAAATCAAGTATTAAAAACTAAAAAGACAAAAGATTTAAGTCTAATAAAAGCTATGACTGCCATTTGTATTACTCTTAAAATCTAATAAAACATTGACTACCTCTATTGTGATAATTTATTATTGGCTATCTGTGATAACAAAAATAATACTTGTAAACCAAATGATGTGTGAAGATTAAAAGAAAATGTCAATTTTTATTCTGCTCTCAACAATTAACTTTTCAAATATTTGTCATTGTTGTACTAGCCTATGCAGTTATAATTATAAGAATGTTTAAAAACCAAAGTTTCAAATTGTTATTTTTTTCAGTCATCTTCTGAACAATTTCTAGTTAAGCCCTCCTTTCCACAATTTTGTCCCACAACAAGTTGCGTGACATGTGCCGGCACAAGTTGTCGTAAAGGTACGTTTTCAATACTACAAGTCGCAGACACATGTCGCGGCACATGTCGAGGCACATGTCGTATGTAATTTTTCATGCCGTTTCCTAGGTGGGCACAAGTCCCGCGACTAACGTCTGGCAGACAAGGTCAGTTGCTCTCTTGTTGTGATGTGGTAAGTTTCGGTAGCTGATTTCGATTATATTGTGTTCTAAAAATCATCATGGATGACATAGCAGCATCTGCTTTTTTTAATTATGGCTGGTGCATACAATGAACTTAGAAGAAAAAGACGAAAACGACCTAGATGGTGGATAAGAAGTTTTTTGGCTAAAAGACCATCGGAAGGCGCCTTCAACTCATTGATGAGAGATTTGCGCGTACAAAGTGGCTTCGAAAATTTCCTCCGTATGAGTTTCCATGATTTTGAATTTTTGTTACATCTGATTGCACCGGAAATTGAGAAAAACAGCAATTGTCGAAAACCCATTCCTCCTGGGGAAATGTTAGCTACCACTCTACGATTTTTAGCAACGGGCGATAGCTACAGCTCGCTGATATACCTTCACAGGATATCAAAATCTACGATATCAAGATTCATACCTGTAGTGTGCAAAGCCATTGTTGTAGCTTTGAAGAGCTACATTCAGGTAAGAATCGATCCGACATCTGTGTATTTGTATAACCTTGAATAAATCTATATATCTATCTACCTAGGTTATTCTATGCGTCAAGAGTAAGTTACAGGTGGACATTATAATATATTATAAATATGAAAAACCTCTACTGAATCGTTAAGCATGGCAAAAAAACAAACATTCTTGTAAAAATCACCTTTATTTGAAAAACGGAAAAACATAAAACTCTGTTAGGCATGATTAAGCATTAATAACAAATTCATGATTTGTTGGAAAGTTACAATTCGTAAAGTTCTACAGTACACAACAAAGAAAAAAAAACAAGAAAACTAATTACATAAGGAAATTATTTTTTTAATTATTTAATTCATAGCTGTACTTTAAATTACAATTACTTCTTGGCATAAGGCAGTTTTTGAGAGTACTCCAAATTACCATCTAACATTCTAAGTTCTTCTTCCTCATTTCTTGGTGGCAACATCGGAAGGTACAGCTGCTGATTTGTGTTGAACTGTTGGGGAGGAAGTGGACTTTGGGCAGGGCTATAGTTACTACTACAAGATGAATTCGAGCGTGGTTGTAGGTTAGTATAGGACATATGTGGTGATGTTGGCTGGATATGAGAATAATTGTCCAGAGTAGCCGCAGGAGGATTGAGTGGTGGAAGACATTCACCTACGGTCATACCACATTCAGCTTGGTACAATATATTCGAGATACTATGGCGAACCCAAGCTTTAACTCTTCTATCAGTAATTTGTTTTAAGGACTCACCCACATATTCCCCAAAACATTCATCCTCGTTTTTCTTCCGTGTGGCAGTTGATGTAAACACATCATAAGCGTGGTTGAATTTTTTTTCCAAACTTATTTTCGGTTCTTGCAGAGGGCGTTTTCTGGGGCGTGGCATCTGATCACGAGGCGATGTAACATTTTTGGGTGGAACTGGTACAGGTGGGGGTACTGACGCGTCTTCCGTTTCATCTTCCATGTCGTCACTCTTGTCTTCAAGTATTTGCTCCTCAGTGTCCTTCGGTTCTTTGCTAGCCAGGTTCTTCTCCTGTAAAAAGGAAAAAAGATAAATGTACTTTATTATTAATAGATTTTGTAACCTGTAAACATGGTTATATGTTTACAGGTACATAGTTAAATATAACAAAAAATGACAAATGAAACCCAAAATTACTATAATTTTACAATTAATTAGGCATAGTATATGTAAGAAGTTAATTTAAGTTAATGTTTATTTGTGCATGATAGAATCGTTTATTGCGGAAACCGCAAACCCGACATTTTGTTGCAGTTGTGTGGTTTATGCATCAAATGATTTATTTTAAGTTATTAATGTAAACAATTCTAAATCAGAAGATGTTGGTTATGAAGTTTTAGCAATGAATTATTCTATTTTATCATTTATTTCGGTTATTTTTACAACTCTCTGTATATATATTTTTCAGCTACCACAAAATGAGAACGGTTGGGAAGACATATCGAAAGGATTTTACACCAAATGGAACTATCCAAATTGTGTAGGCGCACTAGACGGGAAACATGTTGTTATCCAAGCTCCAGCCAACAGTGGTAGTTTGTACTACAATTATAAGGGGACATTTAGTATAGTATTAATGGCATTATGTGACGCAAACTATAACTTTATGTATGTGGACGTTGGTGTACAAGGACGTGAATGTGACGCAGGTGTATTTTTGGACACTGACTTATACTCATCTGTTGAGCAAAACCAGCTAAATTTTCCACAAAAGCGGCCTTTGCCAGGTAGGGATGTAGATATGCCTTTTGTGATTGTGGCTGATGACGCATTTGCCATGACAGAACGCATAATGAAACCATTTACAGGAAGGCATAACAAAGGTTCGATTGAAAGGGCCTTTAACTATAGGCATTCAAGAGCCAGGAGGGTTATCGAAAATGCCTTCGGAGTAATGAGTAGTGTCTTCAGAGTTCTCAGGAAACCTATATCACTGCAGCCAGAATCTGCAAAGTGGGTCACGTTGAGCTGTGCCTATCTGCATAATTTTTTAAGAAGCAATTCATCTGCAGAAACCTATTCTCCTGCTCATGTCTTTGATTATGAAGATGAACAAGGAAATGTCACAAATGGAACTTGGAGAAATGAAGGGATAGAACTTCTAGGACTAAAATGGGTAAAACAGAGGGGGGAAAATCCTGGTGTGTTTGTGCTCCAAGAAATGGCCAACTTTTTTCACAGTCAGCCTCTCTCCTGGCAAAATCACTTTGCTTAGTTCCCCCTAGTGAGTTTAAACTTTTGTAAACACTGAGTATACAAGAGTGAATATGAGAGTCTATACAAAGCATTGAAATGTTGTAAATATCTTAACTTGTTTGTATTAATATCAATTAGTACCTTGTGCATACCTATTTTCCATGTAATACATTAATTTTTTTTCAATACAAAAAAAAGAAGTTAATAAGAGACCGTACTCAACATTTTGTACAATGGCATTAACCTATTTTACGTTAATTTATCAATTAGGATCTTGTATGTACTTATTGATTTAATTTTAGCCATATTAAACGGTTTTATGTTTAACCTGTACGTTTTGAAATGCAATTGAAAAATTAAACTACTATAAATACATATGTTATTTACTTACCAGATTTATAGAGCTGAAGTGGGGCATACACTCACTGTGCTTTGACAAAAAGCTCAATAACGAAAAAAACTGCCATTTAGGAACATACACATCACTTGCCCCTGCACCACTTTTCTTGCTTTTCTCTACCTTAGTTACCTCCCTAAGGTACTGCGACCTTAAGTTGTGCAGCTTCTTTTCTATCTCAGCAACATTGCACTCCATCGCAGTTGCAATCCGTAGAAAAGCGTCGTGCCTGTTGTTAGAGTTTTTGTGGTTAGCACTTGCCACGTTCCAAAGGACTGTCTCTTGTTCGAACAACTCGATTAGCCTCGATACATTACACTTTGACCAATCCATAGCTGCGCGGATGATAGTGAAGCAGAGAGCACACGAACAATCACAGGTCGCACCGGAACACAATGAAATTTGAGGTTATGTGTAACTGTCATCTATGAGCATGCGGTAGTTTGGAGGACCTGCGCATGCGCGAGTTGCGGGCACATGTGCCCAGCCGTTTCCATTCCAACCGGGCACATGTGCCAGCAACTCCCGGCACATATTTTGTCGCGCAGTCGGCGGGCACAAAAGTCGCACCGGCACTTGTGCCGAGCTGTTTCCATTCCTACAAATTCGGAGATTTGTGCCGGGCACACGGCGGGCACATGTGCCCGGCACAAATTTGTAGGAATGGAAACGTACCTTAAGGAATAGTCTGGAACATGTTGTGGGACAAGTGCCGAGAACAAAAATGTGCCAAGCTACCCATAATAACGAAATGTTGCATGAAATGGAAACACTAGATAATTTTCGCAACACTTGTACCAGCACATGTTGCGCCTTTTGCCTGGGTCTTGTATGAAAGGAACAAGGCTTTAGTCATAGTATTTTACTAAAGCTGGCAACAGTGCAGACTTTTCATCAGGGGAATTTTTTTAATTAAAATCTGGATGTTAAGTTTTTGATTTTATATTAATTAGTGATATATATCATAATTTTTAATGCTGTATGATATTTAGTATTGAGAGATTTGTTCCAGTTCCAGTGTATTGTATTCAAATACAATAAGGGCAGGACCATTTCTCCTGGCAGTGAAAACTGACCAGTCTATTTGGTGACAACACTTGAAGAGCGATGTTCTCCTTGATTATATACGTGTTTTCTAGCTTTAACTCTGGACCTACAGTTCAAGTTATACACAATTTTTACATGTTTTAACATTTTAATGTATTAAAATTGCAAAACTTGCATGAGCTTTTATTGCAGTTGAAGGCATGTAAAGAATTTGTAATAAATAAAAAATATATTATAGTTCCTGTTGGCCAACCCTCACTGTGCTAATACACCTATATCAGAATATCTTTTTCGAAAAGACTTAACATAACATGTCCCACATGCTATCAACGTTTATGCACACAACATGCTCAAACATTTGGATGTCAAACAATCTCCAAAAAAAAATAATGTGTTGGTTTCAAAGATCTTGAAGTGTTGAAATTTTAAGACATAATGGTGTTAAAAAAATAGAATTTACTCTTAAACCATACTTACAGTTAAATTCTTCTCCGAGCTATAAAGAATCACCACACCAATCAATAACATACTGTATTGTAGATAAATTTAAATGCAACCACTTTTTATGTTTGTGATCTTGCACAAAATTATAATCTGCTACACTTGACTGATTGAATGGAACACACTAAAAAGTGAAACAAATCTCACAGATTTCTGTGTACACAATAATCTTGCTGGTAAATCGCAGAACAGGGAAAATTAAATTTCTTACATTTTCTTAGTACAAATCCTAAGATTAAAATTAATAAAAACCACAGCAAATTTTTTTTAAACAAATCCCAATTTAAAACCTGCACCAGAAATAGTAAGAATACAATATTAATTTTCTAACTGGTGTACATATCATTAAAATGTTATCTATCACCAGAATGTTTTAACTTTACATTATTTTAATTCAAACCCTGATTAATTAAATAACACACATTAATTGAAGCCTGTATTTTTGGTGAAAATATAACTTTAAATAGTTATTTAACAGTTTTTAAAACTTGTTTTCCCTCTGAAATCAATTTGATAGGAGGACGATACACTTCGAGAACACTTGGCATCAGCCATTGCACACTGTTGTAGCTGGGGCAACAACTGCTATGAGTTTGGGCGACTTGGTGCTGTTACACCGCTTGTTGGATATATGATGAGTAAGGAGCGTAGGGTCCACCGGACAACAGCACTGGCTCTCTGTCAGCTCAGTCAGGACCCGTTCAACTGTGTCACACTCCATCAGAGTGGTGTTGTACCGGTTAGTATACTTGTAGTTGTTATAAATTTGAGAATTAAAAAATTTACTATTTTTTATTCTTGAATATGTATTTATGTGATTAATAAACACATACTTGGAGCAGCTTTTAGTTTCGAGTCTGCTTGGCTCAGAGAATCCTTCATCACCTTATAGAGGTGGGTCAAAGTAACTGGATCTGTCTCGTTGGTACTGTTTCACGCTCGTAACCACAACAGTTCCGCTACAACATTTGGAACTCCCAGTTCCAACTCCACAGAGCCAGTGATACAGTCCCAGCAACGTCAACAGTACCTATTCCGACGGACTGCAGTTCTTAGAAATGAAACAAGTCTCGACTGTAGACTCTTTCAATAATTTAACAGCCAAAACCAAACAGTTGCGTTCGAGTTATCGCTGTTGCTAATGGTATTATTCGGCCTTTATAGTATTATTGTTATCTTATATTAGTACTAATTTATTATACCCATCACTAAGTACTCTGGCTAAACAATACCTATGTTTCATTGCCACGTCTATTCCATTGTGAACGTATTTTTTTCGAAAACAGGTTTAAATATAAATGAAAGACGAATTCAGTTGAAAAATACAAAAGTCAGGGAACTTGTCTATTTAAATATGAACTGTAATTATGTCAAAAGTAGGCTATATTTAATATTTTGTTCATATATATATGCCTAAAAATGCTAGCTCCATATTTTGTAAAATAAATCTAAATCATACTATCCTTTTTTATTTTTGTAATCTTATTATTCCTGAGATTATCTCTTTTTTAATATGCATTATCATAAGCATTTAATCGATATATCCATAAAAATGAACCTTATAGATAAATATTTACATTTATGCTGTATTAAAATCAATCATGTGTTTAACAGAGTAAATGTTTATCTTATAAGTACCAAGCTGGAACTGAAATTATAACTAAAAATCCAGACCCTTTATGGTACTGTAGAACTGACACCATCAAAGCTAAAAGTACCACAGAGTGTGTCTCATGAGTCGTGGAACTGTTTGGAACTGGAACTGTCTCGCGGTACTGTCTCACAGCCGGCACTGTCGCAGTTGGTTTCCGCATTGGTGCTGTTTGGCACACCTCTATCACCTTATACTCATTTTTCTCTTCAATGACTAATACCACTAACAAATCTTCTTAGTGAACAAAGAACATAACTATGACTACATCTTTGATAGCCCTTGTCTTTCACATACGGACGACAAGAGTAAAGAAGTCCTCTGAAGTGCTTTTACACTCTGAAGTGACTGTCATTTTGAATGCACTTCGCCTGAATCATTTTATCATACGTCTTTATGTTATTCATTTATGTTTTACCGTCTTTTATTAAATGACTGTACATAATGGCTTAAGCAAATGACGATGCTGCTTTATTTTAACTGTTCCTATAATAGCTTGTAAATCGTTATTATTATAAGAAATTCAAAATAATTGTAACATTGTCTAAAGATTTACTTGTCAAATAAATTAATAGGCTTATTTTTAACAATACTGTGATATATGTTTTAGTTATATGAACACGTACAGAAGTATTTATCCACCCACTCGTTCTCACACATACAGAGGTAATATAACCATCCACCCTTACACACACAGTGATTTTTACCCACCCTCCCATGTACTGTGCTATCTACCCACCCACTGCCCTTATACGTACAAAGGTACTTACTAACCCACCCACCTAACTATACAGTACTTTACTCGAAACCAGGTATTAAATTGTTTTAAATTAATATAATTATATTGTTATAAGCATGTGGTTTCCAGAATTATATTAAAACTGGTGTTGTGAATTTACATTTTCTCTGAGTAGTACATCATAAATTATGTAGTTTTAAAAATATAAGCGAGGTCCACTAGATTTAAATCGGACCAGAGTAAGCACACAGATGAACTAGCACCTTGATGCAAGTTGTTGGCAATTGTTGGCAGGGGACTTCTTTACCTTCATACAGAATATCATAAAATTATTTTAATTTCATTCTTTAACTGTTTCAAACTTAATGAAAATTCAGAATTACTTAGCAATCTTTACATTTTCAGTATTTGCTGAAAACCATCGGATCCTCAGACGAGGTGTTACAAGAGGCTTCTGCTGGCTGCCTCAGCAACATCAGAAAACTTGCATTGGCTGCTGACCGAGCCAAATATTAATATAGTTAAAACTTCTTGTAGACTCGGGAAAACCCTAATTTATAAAATCTTCATATAAACTGTAGAAAATATTTGTAAATAATAACAGTGTTAATAAATTCTTATCCCAAAACCATAATTCTTTGTTAACTGGATGTCGATCACAATCCTCATTACTTTGCATTTGTAAAATAAGGAATCCTAGAGTGACCAGGTATGCAAGTATGTGTGCTATTTTCTATCACAGCTAGAAAAACTTTTTGACTTGCCAATAAAAGGTGTGGTTACTTGTTGCACAGAGTACATTTGAAAAGCATATAAAGTACGTACTTTGTTAACTTCTTTTATTTTTTTTCTTTGCCATTTTATGTCTCTCCTATCTATTAAGAGGGTGGGATTTGACTTAACAAATATTACTTGTGTCTTAAAAATTCAAAATATAATCTGTTTAATGTTAACAACAACAAAAGAGAAATTTTTATATGAGATACTAATAATACTATAGTGATAAAGTTGAAACTAAAATCGATGATACATGATTATAAAGGAAGTAAAGTATAGTGAAAGGTTTAATTTAAAAATTATTTTCGTAAATAAATTCTCAGAGCCATGTATTTATCGTTCATTAAGAAAACAAACATAATATTCAATTTAACTTTAACTCTGGCCCTTTTCACACAACAAATGTTACAAAAAACAAACTGTTCATCTTGAAGAGTTAAGTCTCTGAATCATTTATCAACACATTTACTGATTACCTTTTCATCGAGTGATTCTATTGGTTTTTGAGAGGCAGCCAGTTTCAATCCACTATTGAAATCTTCATCAGGGAACGACAAAAATTAAAATAATTAATTCTCATCGACCTTGACATTAATATAAAATACAATGACGACTTGCATTTAAAGACAAATAAACACTGAGATGAATAAATACTTTTGTTCAAAAGACAGTGTAAATGTGGGAGTTTAAAAAAATTCTGGAAATATGCAACTGTTGAACAGTGAAAAGAATTATATAAAAAATGTACATAGAAGTATATCTTCACTGTACATCTTATTTCCACGAAACAAAAATCAGAATTATATGTGACTAAGAGAAAAGAGAAAACTACTTTAGTTCTCGCCATTGTAAATTTTCATTTACCTTTTCATTATATGGTATGGATAGATGCAATCATCGTTAAGTTACCCTCTAGAAAAGAAAGACAAAGGATAGGGTGCAATAATAATTTGAATTCTTAATAAATGTGTGTATTTTCAACCCATGTGCACTTCACAAGAAGAAACAGAGAAAACAATGAGCCTTCATTTCAGAGGCTATGGTACAGAAAGGATCGCTGTGGAAGCCATGATGAAGCTGTTCATCTCACTTCCTGAAGTATGTGCCTTCTGTCAAAAACAAGGCTGAACTGACAAAGAGGTGCGCATCAGAAGTCTCACTATTATTAGCAGTGACTTTAACGTGGGCCTGTGTGCTACTCCCGCTTCTAGAAGAATTACACAGAAATAAAATATCCAAGACATGATATACAAGGTGTATTTGTAACGCGCGGAGATATTTTATGAGGTGATTCCATAGACCAAAATAAAGAAAAATTTCCTATAAAGGTATGTTCTAAAATGCTTTTTTTCCCATGTATCCACCATTTTGTTTTTTTAAATAAATAATTTATACCTCTAGAACGGCTTAACCGATTTGAGTTCATATTTTGCATATTGCTCATTCATACAGGCACAGTGATGTAACCCAGCTACTTGGGGACAAAGTGTTTGGGAGATTGTAGGCAATAGGTTCTATGCTCAGTCCTCTTAATACTGACACGGCATCCGCTCAACGGTTGCCATCAACGTGGACACTACTAGAGACGTCTTGGATGTCCATGTTGGATGGTAGTCAAGCTTTGGATGTTGTGTAGGGAAGATAACTGAGTGTCAGACTTGTCAGTTAGCTGAAAATAAGACCAACACTATGTGGTTCGGATTCCACGTAAAGTTGTAGGTCCCATAATTGCCCTGGCTGTTGGGCTATTAATAAATTGCCCTTTCTGAGGAACAGTTGAACTCAGTTAGTCACCAGACTACACTCACTCACACTCACCCAACACTCATATCATTATTCATATTCGGCTTAAAATACGCACAACGTTGTGTCGGCGGCGTCTCATATGTAAGAATACAAATATCTTACAAACAAAGAAATGTTTGCAAAGAATTATCATTCCGTTCCTATGTTCTGTTTCAAAATGGCAGCCATATTAATATTTGTTTAAACTCAAATAACTAAAAAAAAAACTGTAAATTTTTATATAATTTGTCAAGTAAAAATTTTTGTAGCCCATTTAATCTTATTTCCATTTCTATAGCTTTTTAAACAAAGACTTTTATTACAACAGTGCCCATAACTGTGATGCATTTAAAGAAATTAAGTGCACACAGATTTAGGTGCAACACTTCAGTATTAAAATTAATATTAAGAAAAAGTAGACAACAATTAGTTTTTAATGTTTTAATTACAACATATTTCACCTGTTTACTATGGATAATTTGGCAAATTCAACTTCATCAATCAAACATTTAAATTAAATGCTGAAAATGACCACCATTGGATTCAATGCATATATTAACTCGCCTAACAAAAAACTAACGCACTCTTTCAAAAATTCCTGGCTGATTTCTGATAGTTGCAGTGGCGTCTTGAACATGCTGGTAAAGCATTTCTTGGTTTATAATCAGTGTTGAATAGACTAGAGATTTCATATAACGCCAGACATAGAAATCTATACAATTCATATCTGGAGAATGTATTGGCCAATTGTTTCATAAGTTATGTCACTAGATAGGAAATTAAATGGGCTACAAAAATTGCTCTTGACATATTTAATAGAAATGTACGGTTTTTGAGTTATTTGAGTTTTAAAAATGAATATGGCCGCTATTTTGAAACGGAACATAGGAACGGAATGATAATGTTTTGCACACATGGTATTCGTATGGATGAGCAATATGCAAATTTTAACTCAATCAGTTAAGCCGTTCTAGAGATATAAATTATTTATTAATAAAAACAAAATGGCTATGCTATTTATTAATAAAAACAATAATAAAATGCTTCTTTCCCTAAAATATCTTGGAAAAGAAGCATTTTAGGACATAGCTTTATACAACATTTTTCTTTATTTTGGTCCATGGAATCAACTACTGAAATATCTCCGTGCATTACGGATACACCCTGTGTAATGTTTATAGACATTACAATACTATTTTTTAATACTGAGTGATAAAATTGATTTTATACTGAAAACAACTGTACAAATAAGTTTGTCAATAAACATTAGAAAAACATTTAAATCATTAGTTTGTCTCAATAGACACCTTTTAATATTTTCAAATTCTTTTATTGTCACAACATACCTTTTACAAAAATAGTAAAGCTACAAAAACTGGTGACATTGCCAATAATATAACAGAAAAAAGTACATTTAGCACCAGATACTTAGCATAAATTTAAAATGGTACTCCTATGTTATTTATTCCCTACAATAAATAGTTATCTACAGAATAGGTTAGGTTAAAGGGCACTAGGCCAGGAATTAGTATATTGGAGAGATAGTACATCAGCAAATTTACCTTACAAGACAAGTTCACTAAACACCAGAGTAGTAGTAACATACACAAAATTTATTACTCTGGTGTTAGTGACCTTGTCTCCTCAGGTAAGTTTTCTGATGTTCTATCTCTCCAATATAATAATTATCTACATAATAGTAAGCCTTCTCTAGAAAAAACGTCTAACTTATTTTTAAAGAAACAAGGTCTTCTGTACTTTCGATATCAGCAGGTAATCGACTGAATAATTTTTGCCCATGTAATGAGATAATTGTTCAATTAATTTAAGTCTATACATAGGGGTATTGAAAATCTGATCTATTTTCTGTTAAATTATTGTGATATAATTGCTTATCAGTCATAGCTTGAACATTTTGTGAGTTACCCCACAATAAAATACCATACTTCATTACGGAGTAGAATGTTCCTTAGTATATCACTAGTCTTTAAATCAATTAAATTTCTTAAAATTAGCATTTGAGAGCAGTGTAACTAACTACCCCTAGATTAGTGTCGATTTGCAAGCCCAAGAAATTTAAAAAATTGATTGAATTTTGAAAAAAAATTTAAACATTTTTGGTTGTTTATTTTGGTGTGTCTGAAATTTCATAATTTGGGTTTTGGTACTGTTTAATTTGAGTCCATTTGTGTTAAACCAGTTTAGTAGATCTGACATGGTATTTTTTGTCATATTTATGAGTTGTTATAAACTATTAGTTTTAATAATGGCAGATGTATCCAGCAAACATTTATCTACAAAGATATAAATTAATATGAGTTGTTCTTATTTTCTTAAACGTTTTATTGTATGTGTACCATTTTATTAATGGGGTTAAGTGTTAGAGAGGACTTTACAATCCTAACTTCGCCCCTTTAATAAAGGCATTTTTCATTTCAATTCATAAGCTTAGATGTTATGTTGGCAGGTAAATCATTTATGTGTATTAAGAAAAGGAGGGGGCCTAAAATGGATCCCTGAGGAACTTAAATTTTTTATTTCTTTCCAAGCAGATTTGGATTTTATGAATGTTTTAACTATGATTGTTTAATAGTTGATAAGGATAATCATCATCACATGTTTACATAACATTAGGCTGTAATGGTTAAAGGGCGCTAGGTCAGAAATCAGTATATCAGGAGAGATAGGCCATCAGCAAACTCACTTAAGAAGACAAGGTCAGTGACAATGAACATTTTTGGGAAATGTGTTGTTTCTGTATTTGTTTACTACAGTTAAGTTTGTCTTCTTAGGTAAGTTTGCTGATGTCCTAACTCTCCTATAACTGTTTAATATGGAAAAATAAATATGAATGATATTCTTTGAAATACAACATAAATTTGAACTGAGTATAAACTACACAATTGGTCCGTAGCGTAGTTGGTTAAATCCCAACTTTATGAGCTAAAGGTTCACTGTTTGATCCCAGTTCAGAGTTATAACAAATGTTGAAATGAATTAGTTGATAACCACCAGCTGTTCATTTGTCATTGGGCATTAATTAATGATATTTTCTAAAGAATAGTTGGCTTTAGTTTGTAACAATTATTACATTCACTCACTCGAAATCCTATTCACCCATATATCTACAATTGGCGTGTTCAGAATAAATTTAAAAAAATATATATATACAATACCTAAAGAATATAATTTAGTTAATTGAAAAAACAACTAAAGCATCTCTGAAATGTGAAATGTTTACATTATATGTGAATGTAGTGCAACACATTTAGTTTTGTTTAATATTTCTACCCTGGAACTATTTTTAAATAAGAGCAGATAAATATTTCATCCATTCTTCACTGCACGACAGTAAACAAACAGAGTGACAACTAAATGACGATGCCAAGTAAGGAATAAATCTTACCACGCCCCTTGTTATAAATAGACCCTTCCAGTAACATTGAACGTTTTGCTAGTTAGATTTTTCAGTCGCAAATCACAGCAAGTACTGAAATACAACTACAGTACCACCGATTATATCAATAACATGTATATAATGACAGTACCTAAAACGTAGTATCTGCAAATACTCATGATACTACACTGAAACATTGCATTTGGAAACTGTGTTAAGCAAGGGACAGACGTCTCGCTTTTTGTTGATATAACTTTAAAAAAAATGTTCACGCTATTCCAGACTGGATTTAATATGAATGATCGAATGATCCAAGACCAGATAAGCATGGTTGTATTGTAGTCATATATTGCACGGTTTAAGTATTACCCGTTTAGTTGCCGGAGATAATGAAATTCCACCAATTATCATAAAAAAAAGCAAAAGTACACCTGACAAAACCATTAACACATCTTATCAATGCGTCATTAATTTAGTTCCACATCTACCATTGGATATGACCTCTGATTCTTTCTTCTCTGTGGCAGTACTTAAGTAAGTTGCCAGACTTCAAGAAATATTGTTTTTATAATATTAACCAAGCACACTTTTTGTATTTGATAATTTTTTATTGACATCTCAACAAGCAAGAGACCAACGTGTTTACAATATCACTGGAAGCACTGGTACTTACAATTTATTGAGTTCTCAGTGGGACTATATTGAGTTCCTTGTGAAGTTCTGAGAGGGGCTGTTCCCAGCGCTTCTCAAAGAACACAGAGAGCATGTTCTTGCTACTTTTTCCGACCTTAATAGCCCAAGGCAGATGGGTAGTGATGTATTTTTGTCTTTGCCTGAAAAAAAACCCTAGCATTTAAAATGATTTATGCAAATTCAATAATATATAAAAGAACAAGAGTAATAAATGGTTCCAAAGAATTGGCACAAACTTTCCCCCATATTAAACACTAAAAGATCAAAACTTTGAAAATTACAGGTTTAATTCCCAAATATGTTTTTTTGCCATATCTCAAAAACTAGTCAAGTTAGAGACATGCGGTTTTTACTAAAATATTTTGAGTTGTAATTCACATCTTTTTTAAACATTTAATCAAAATCGTTAGAGCCGTTTTTGAGAAAATTCCATTTTTGTATGTTTTTCCCATAAAAATAAAATTTCAAAAAAGTGAAAAAACAGTCTGGAGATATTGGCTAAATACACCTTCATACCAAATTTAATAAAAATGTATCCATTCATTTGGTCTCCAATAATATGCACATACACACAGACGGACAGACATCCAAAAGTTTTTTTTCAAAAAACCACTTTTTTGGGTTCAAGAGACCCTAAAATGGATTTTTAGACCAACTTGTAAAAAGAATTTTTTGGACGATCGCAATACTTTCTCTATGATAACGCATATGGGAGAAAGTAAAAATAAAATGTTAACTGACTTACTTGTTCCGAAAACAATACTTTAATGCAAATTTTCTGAAAATAATATGATGGATTATTGTTCAGAAATGTATACCTGGTGACGATATCGCAAACAGTGCCCTGTTTTGTTGCTTACTTTACTTGACTTAATGTTGAGCGGGGACTGAATCATATGAGAAGGCTACATCACTTTTGTTGGAGTGTGTAGAGTGTAAAAATTGTTAGGACAGTCATCGCTTTTAGGGAGGGAGAATAGCGATTGAATAACTTGTGCACTCTTATTCAGTAGTTTCCTGACCGGTCATATGTATTAGTTCATTGTATTACAGTTGTTTATGTGTTGCACTACTGTGCAAGACTTATTTATCAGATTACTGAATTTGCTAACATAGTTTTAAAAAACAAAATTTGTACTAGCAGCAAAATGAAAACAGTACATGATAAACTACAGGTAAATAAAAAAACTAACTGGGCCAACGTGTATGCTTCAACAATATAATGAAAAACACTATCAGACCATTAAAATTATGTACATCAAAATTAACCAATTTAATTTCAATAGTGCACACAATTAAATTCAGGTTACTCATTTAATGGCTACTTAACTGTAGATAAAACTTATCCTATAGATGTAATACTTTGTCATTGTCTATTGTTTGATAATTACAAGTTACTTAGTGGCCGAGTTGGGAGAGCTAGTTGCCGAGCAGTCTAAGGAATCGGGACTTTGTACCTGAGTTAGAGATAGTGTTGATATGAATCTTGGCCTTGACTGTTAGTTTTTATCAGTAATATTCACCTTGAACTGTACTGGTTCTCCCCCTTACTCTGTTTGATACGAGGGTTGTCTCAAAAGTAAGTTACACTATTTTATTAAAAGTATAAAAAACATCAGAAAATATTTTAAATGATATATTTTGAAAAGTACAAGTTAACCTTATTTTTCTACATAATTTCCATGATTTTCTAAACATTTTTGGTAACGTGGTAACAGTTTTTTCAGTCCCTCATCATACCATTCTGCCGCCATATTGCTTAGCCAACTCTCAACCTCTTCTTTCAGCTCATCGTCATTTGCGAAGTGCCGACCTCCAAGATGTTGTTTGAGGTGTGGGAAAAGATGAAAGTCACTTGGTGCAAGGTCGGGGGAGTAAGGTGGATGTCCAAAAACATCCCATCGAAAATCTGTGAGCAGGTCTTGGGTCTGACGAGCAGCATGTGGGCGAGCGTTGTCATGGAACAAAAAAACTTTTTTCGTCAACTTTCCTCTTCTTTTGTTCTGGATTGCTCTTCTCAGTTGTTCCAAAAGTTCACAATACCGTGCTGCTGTTATTGTAGTCCCACGAGGAAGGTAGTCGATCAATAACACACCTTTGTTGTCCCAAAAAACCGTCGCCATGATTTTTCCAGCGGATTCCACAACTTTCGCTTTTTTTGGTGTTGGTTCGTCCTTTCCTTTCCATACCATACTCTGTCTTTTCGATTCAGGCGTCCAATGATGGATCCAGGTCTCATCCCCAGTCACTATTCGATCGAATAAATTGTCTCCTTCATAATTGAAAAATTGTTGAAATTGCAAAGCAGCATCAACTCTCTGCTCTTTGTGCTGTTCTGTGAGAAGGCGTGGAACCCACCTTGCACACACTTTTGACAGATGAAGATCATCAGAAATAATCCTGTGGAGTGATGCACGGCTTATTTCCACATTAGAAGGCAGTTGACAAAGGATTTCGTCAAGAGTCAGGCGCCGATCGGTGTCAATGACCTTTCTGACATCTTCAACAACAGTTGCCGCGCGAGAAGTGGAGGGGCGGCCGCTTCGTTGTTCATCATGCAGTGTTGTCCGTCCTTCAATGAATGATTGACGCCAACGAGATACCATTGGCCTTGACATCACACCTTCACCATAAACACTACACAACTCATGATGAATTTCAGTAGCAGTTTTATTTTTTGCTGTTAAAAAACTAATAATAGCGCGAATTTCACAATCGGCGGTAGGAACAAGTGGTGTCTCCATATTGCCTGTAGTCTGACTGGCCGATCGATCGACGCATGCGCATAGGAATTTTACAGTGCTGCCAATACGCCCAGATGCAAATACTCCGCGACTCCCAGACTTCTGGCGCCAACAGAACGGCTTTAAAAAAATAGTGTAACTTACTTTTGAGACGACCCTCGTACGTTCCCCGTACAGATAAATAGTCTACCGAGAATGGGTGAAGTAAGATTAAAAAGGAGATTCGGCCTCTACTTCTATGAAAAAAATTTTTAATTAAAGCTTTGGTAAAATAAAATGTCATTTGTTTTACAATTAGGTACATGGGATCAATTTTTAAAACGCACCTTAATCAGCAGATTGTGGGTAACCTTCAACATATTCATTACTTGGGAGCTTGTAAATATAACCTCAAACACACAATATGCCAGGCACTAGAGAGCACTGTGGCTAGCCAGCAACACTATCTACCGCTTCACAAGCATTATTTTGTACGTACTTAGGCTTCAGACGTACAGCACCAAAGACTGCTCCTCCGACACACATGGGTAAATGAGTTTGAAAAGCCTCCACCCATTTCACCGTCACTTCACCTAGAATAAGAAATTTAAAGCTCTATAAAAATACATATTTTGACTCAATATTGTCTTTTACTGGAATTGAGTCCAACTAGTGGTGCAAAAACAACTGATTCATGTTCAGTTTTATAATGTATTTTAAAAATAATTTGTAACCATTTAGCAAAGGAAAACACTTTTTCTTGCCTTCCTATTCAACAAAAATTTAAAAGTTAGTTCAGTTTTAAAATAAACTAGTGGCTTGTACGGGAAAAGAGCCCCTAAATAAATAAAACTGTTGTTGTTAAATTTTTAATGTAGGCTATAATATTGAGTTATTAATAGTTTTGTAAAATTCATCTTCATATATACAAATTAATAAAGTATTATTGTTGTGTTAAAACGTCCCTATAAACTATACTTTTTTTCTAAGAATTGTCTGTTTCGTTATTTTGGTCGACTGTATTTTCAATAAACAATTTAATTCCATTTGGGGATTTTACTCTACTAAATAAATGCAATATAAAGTTGCCCATGTGTAAACACTGGTTTGTTCAGGTGAATACCAACTTCTTAAAGGTTTGGCCTAGTGCCTTGTTAATTACAAATTAACAAAACATTATAAAGCCTTGTAAAGGTACAAAACATTAACAGCTGGAATATTTAATGCATATTACCACAGTATAAAACACACTAAAGTTATAAACCTTCTCATGTTAAAGTAAGATTAACATGATAACTTTGAGGGCTGATGGGGTGGAGCCCTTAAAGCGGATCGTGAAACTTTTATTTTTCCCGCCATCTACAATATCAGAGCTTTAGAATATGCCCTTTCCAAAGGTTGAAATGTAGCGTTGAAATTTTGTCGCAACCAATTTGCCTTACACACTTAAATATATAGATATAAATATAACCATTCAACAAATATTTTAAAAATTAGTTCAGTTTTAAAATAAATATAACAATGGGACATCCCTGCACGCTTTGCATGCCAACCCCCGTAACTGGCAATATCAAATGATTGCTATAACAAATATCACTTTTATACCTCTATTCTAATTAGCAATTTGTATTGATGCATATATGTGTGAAGTTTAGTATATATGAAAAATAGTATGTACCGGTAATACCAGAGACAAAAATTTGCGTTAACTTGAATAAAAGCACTAAATAATATAATAAATAGTGGTTGTTAATTATAAACTTATTTTTAATTAATTAGGAAGTGAATTAACTCGATTTCATTTGAAAAACTTCTTGGTCCCTGAGTAAAGTCAATCCTATGAGCCTCAGTCCATGAGTAAACTCCTAAAATTTTGGTATCGGTCCCTGGCATTGACCTGCAAGACACATCTATGCGTCGGCCAGTACCCAACGTGTTAACCCAGGTATTCAGCTGAGTATAGGAGAGGTGGTCAGAGCAATGATAATAGTTCTTCATTTAAAAAAAACGAGACAGATCAGCACCTATGAAGTATCATTGGCATTTAAACACCAAATTGGTCCTCACATGATTGCTTGTACACAGGCAGAAAATATCCCAGACTTTTGGAGGAGGGGTAACCGAGAGATTTAGATATTTAAAACATGTCTGAAGTGGACTCACCCAACATGTTCGTTGGCATGCCAAGAATAGCATGATTCAAGTCGTGAGTCTCGCGATACCTCTGCATCACATATGCTAATTCTACGTCGTCCACAAATTGAACAGGCATCCGAGAATCGGGAGTGACTTTCTATAACATATAGTGTGTTAATTAATCACTTTAACTAGTGTTTCCTCTATAATTACTAGTTCATACTACAATCACACAGATATCACTAAGACTACAGCCCTTTCTAGTAAACACACCATGAATGTACATGACAGTTTGTAACTTAAATATACAATGTTTGTTCATTCATATTGTTCATTTCATTCATATTTGTTTTAACGACATTAAAGGTTGTTTGTATTATTAATCTAATAAAATATTAGTCTGGCTTTATTTTCTTATTGGATGGTTTAATGGTTAGGTGTAAGAGAGGACTTTATGAAAAACTTTTCATTTGTTACATATTTCCGTATTAATGAAGATATTTATCATTTTATTTAAAGTCTTCAACAACTCACCAACTGCTGCGCATAAAACATAGAAAATGTCATAAACTATTTCAATTTTTTAAGTATAGTAAAACTTTACTAACATGTTAGTCCAGGTAACTGGACACTCAACAGCAGATGGGTGCAAATTTATCATTAGCTTACATTATTTGTATTATTGTATTGTATTGTAGATGGGCTGAGAGGGAAGGCGAGTCAATCTAGTGCGTCTTTAGGCTGCCTTGGATCAAAAACCTGTTCATCTAGGGGGGGTGGACAGTAGCTCGGTATTGTTCACCTACCTGCTGTCACCGCTCCTACATTCCTAAATGTTTACTGTATAATCTTTTTGCTTGCTCAGTTTAGCATTGGCGGTGAATGTAATAGGTCCTTTGTTTGTGCTAGTCATGTTGTCGTTGTAGATAGTAATTGTCTTTCATCATTTAGTTAAAGTGTTGAATTTGTGATTTTTTACGAGAAAATCAGAGAGACACGTCATCGCAAAAATGGAAGCAAGAGGCAGTGTCAACAAGAACTAAAATTTGATTAGTTGAAGAGACTGGAAAAGATTGAAAATGTAAATAAAATTGCGTTATACTTATATGTTGGGCGGTCTTCAGTACTCGGTTGGAAAAACAGAAAGTTAGAGACTGAATCACGGTGTTTAAGAAGAATTTGTACAGACCCAAACAGGGAAAGAAAAACAATGAAATGTGCCGGACATGAAAAAGTCATTGAGGCTTTGTATCACTTGTTTCTTATGGACAAAGATAAAGGAACACCGATATCAGAGCCTATTCTAAAAGAAAAGGCACTAAAGTTTTAAAAGGAATTAAAAAAAGAGTGAGATCCTGTGTTCACAGCAAGTAATAGATGGTTATACAGGTGGAAATAGCAGTATGGTTTTAAGCAAATCAGCATATGTGCTTAAAAATTATTTGCTGACCCTGAAATTGTTTGCAAGTTTTAGAAAAAATTTCAAGAACTCATAGAAAAATAAGGACTTACTGGTGATCAAATTTATAATTGTGATGAAAGTGGCCTATTGCATAATCCCAGCTAAAACTTTAGCTTTAAAAAATGAAAATTCCACCCCAGGTTAAAAAAATTCACTATTCTCGCATGTAGCAATGCAACTGGAGAACACAAGTTTAAGCTTGCTACGATTGGGAAAGCAAAAAAGCCTATACATTTCAAACATGTAAGATCTAGAAGCGATGGATCTAACTTGCCTGTATGGTATAGGAGTCATAATAACATATGAATGAGTGAATCAATTTTTAAGGAGTGGTTTTTCCAACAATTTGTACCACAGGTTGAGCAGTTTTTGAAGGCAAAAAATCTTCCAAGGAAAGCAGTTCTTCTACTGGACAATGCCACATCTCATCCAGGCACTCAGTATTTACAGGACAAAGACATAAAGGCAATATTTCTTTCACAATACGTCACATCTCATACAGCCAATGGATCAAGGAATTCTGGCAGCTTTGAAAAAAGGTATCAACGTAAGCTACTATTATCTTTAATATTAGGCATGGAAGAAGGTAATGACTTTCTGTCGAAGCTAAAGAAGATTAATTTACTAGGCGTTATTGACTGGTTGAAACAATGTTGGAATGAACTAGAACCAAGAATTATTTTTTGCTCATGGAGGAAACTTTTAGATCATTCGGGAAATTAATTTTTGGAAAAACAAGAGGATCACGAAGTCTCCAAATTTGATTGAACTAATGAAAAAAATGCCTTGATGGGAAGGTACTGTGAAGGATGATGTCAGAAAGTAGAAGAATCTAGATGTGGCCGGCGAACCACTGGGAGAATATGAAATTATTGCTGCCGTGAAAAACCAAGGAGCAGAGAAGGAAGAAGGCGACTCAGAGATGATAAAGAGAGGAGTAAACAAGAAGAGAAGTCATAGTGATGGTGTGTTACCTTGAAGGAGCCTTGTGTTATTTTGAGCAACAAGGATTGTCTGTGATGGATATTTTATTCCTCTGTCGACTACGTAATGAAGCAGCCAGGTGCCGAATTGCAGTAATAAATTCATGTATATTAAATTCATTGTGTTTTCATTTAGTAAACCCCATGGTCTGGATAACTCAACAACCCCCAAACTTGACAACGTCTGGGTCCACAAAGTTTTGATTTAGGGAGGTTTTACAGTAATACTCTATCTAAAACATCTTAAAATCTCATTCTTACATGCAGGATTGATCAACTTTAAAATCAGAGTAAACTTTAGAAACAAAATAATTATTTTGAAGAAAACTGTACAAATAAAAAAGGCTGAGTGTATATTTATTTATTATCAAGAAGCAGATGATCAAGGTGATTTGTAAGTAAATTTGTGTAAACTAAAATAGTCTTTCTACAAACCATAGCTGACTTACATTAGCCTCCAAGAAATTATAATAGACCTTTCCAACAGTTCCTTCTGGAAGTGACTTCAGTTTATCGAGATCAACAGTTTTTGAATTGATTCTTGGTGATTCCCTATAAATTAAAAAAAAAATAAAATGCTTCAACAATGCTTCTTACCCATATTTTTATTTTTTCTTAACATTCTTTAACAATTAACTAACACCAACATTTGCGGAATTTATTTTTTATTATTAATCTCAAAAATGCTTGCTATATATAAATAGGTTTATTACCATAAGATGTTAAATCTATATAGATTACATTCATATATAATCCAAAAACCTCTGAGGCTTCATTTTGTAGTGTGATTGGTCTTACATTTTAGGTGTGCAATAAGAAGTGATTTTGGTCAATTCTTTGTAGTTCTGAAATGGTAGCCATTTTATTACAGACATTTTGAATGTCACAAGCCATTTTTGGTCTTATTTTGCCTATATCAGCTGAACGAATGTCTTATTGAATAAGTGCCATGATTTTCAGTACCATATTTGAGACAATCTACAACTATATTCCTTTATTTTTGCTCTAACTTTCTCCTTCACCCTTGAGTAGAGCTAATTTTCAATTTGTGTAATTGACTCAAAACATCTACTTTACGCACTATGAAAACTAGCTACACTGTACGTGTATGGGTGGGTCAATACCACTGTACCGATATGGTTTTACCTATACTGTTTTTTTTTTTTTTTTTTTTTTTTTTTGACAAAAAAACCCCTCATGTAACAGAACAAAAATACGTTGGAGGAAAAAATTTGTAGAATTACATTGATTTTCAAATCATTAGAAAAATTATGAATAACCACTGATTCAAGCAAAATTGTGCTACTTTGCACGCTATAAAACTAGACCTACAGATTTTTCTTGGTTGTATGTCAATCAGACAATTTCAAAACTCATTTTAATATAGTCATAGCCTGCTCATACAACATGATAAAACCTGTGTACTAAACCTGTCTTTCTGACTTAATTCTTCACTGTCTAATCACTTTATTTAGAGATTGACCAATCCTATGAAGCTAAAATTTTGCACAGAGGATATCCTTATGGTGCAAATATGCAATAAGGCTATGGTTATAAAAGGTAGCCATTTAAATGGTTATCATTGCAAAATGTTCAAGGTCATTTCTACTAACTCTGAAACGATTTCTCTACTTTGCTACCTCTTAAAGTAGACTTACAGAGGTTTCTAGACTATAAAAATTTGTTACGTAGTAGAAGGGCGAGCTTTTATATTGCTGTGATGTTTAAACTTTGTTTCAGAGACCTATCACTCTACAAAACTACAACCTTCTAAAATTAGTTTGAAAAGTTGATCAAGCTCATCCTTCTTATATTCGCCTATAACACAAATTGATAGCATTTTATGAGCAAGCGTAGAGAACTACGCAGTTGTGAAGCATCTAAGACACACTGTCAGCTAGAACATAAATAAAGTTGTAGGTTTACAACAAATGTTTAATTTACCTGAGACTTGAAAAAATGCCTTTTTATACCTTACATGAATTTTTGTAGTCTACTAAATTTATTAAAAAATTATATCAAAGTTCCTTTCTTATAATATTACTGAAATATTGTACTTATGTTGATGATTATGTAATATAGATTTTGTTGATTTGATTCTCAACCTCAATGCAATGTAAATTAGTAACAACGTTTTTGTTATTAGTAGTACAGAACTAAGTAAAACAAAAGAATTAAGTAGCATTCTGACTTTGACTAAAGATTAAGAACGTTTTTTTATTTTTATTTTTTTTAATGAGTGTTTACATTAAAAAGTTTAAATAATAAACAATATTCTTTATTATTGTCAAGGAGAATACTACAGGCATCATAAGGATTAGATCAGTGTATACAATGATTTAGCTGAAATTAGCCAATAATATGAGAAAGATATATACAATTATTCGGTAATTCGGTTTCTGTGTAGTAGAGTCGTTCTTGGAGCTATATCGTCAATTTGTTTTTCAGCTGTTCAGGCTAGTGGTTGTAGTCTGAGGCATGTCTTGTGTTCTACTGGTGAATGTTCTGGTGTCTCGGCTGTTTTGTAGTGACTGCATATGGGATCCTCTCACTGATGTAGAGTGAAACTATTGTCATGATTTTAAGTTGCTTGAAAGATTCTCTGCAACTTTCTTGGTAGCGCAGTCCTGCTAGCATCTGATTGCTCTTTTTTTGTTGTATTAGTGCCCGTCATGTGGTTTAAGCTATGTCACTCTCTTTATATACCATATTTCAGGCAAAATTCAAAGAGCGCTCCACTTACTTGTTCATTCTTCGTATAACCTACGTGTTCCTGATGAGAGTTTTTTGCTGGTCTACTGTGGTTGACACATAAGTTTTGAGTCGATTGTGACACTTTGGTGTTGTTCATTTTTTTTCAAAATGGGTTATGCAGTTTGTAACGTGTGCTTATTTTTGGTGGTGAAATACAATTATACTGTTTTTTTTTTTTTTCATTTAGGACCAGGTCATTATTTAAGCAATGATTCTTAGGTTGAAGTGTTGGTTTGTGTTCCTTTCCAATGCTTCTATTGTTTTATCTGATATAGTGAGGACTGTATCGTCTGCATATATGAATGGTTGACCGAAGCACTGAGTCTTGTGGTACGCCTCTCATAATCACAGTGGTTTCAGAGTGAGTTTTATGGATGAGGTTGGTATTTGTGTAGCTGGTCCATACAAATTGATTTTTGTTTGTTATGTAGTTCCTAAACCGTCCTAATTCCTTTCCTTTTATTTCTAAGGTTCTTAGCTTTTGAAGTAGTCGGCCATGGATGAATTTTTAATTAACATATTTTTATATAGTTCAGCCAAAAATTAAAATTCATACGAACCTATGGATTATGAGTAAGTTTCAAATTTTATAGTTTTATTTGGCATACATTCGAACAGTGATAACCAAATCAACATTTTCCAATATAATCAAGTTACAATTTCCTTGTATACACTTTTCAGTACACGTATTATAAAAAAAACACAAATTGAATATTGAGGCAACATAAGTACTATAATTTTTATAAGCTACCATAGTTTTAAATGTTTCATTCTTTTATATATAACTTCCTAGGACAGAGTACTACATTCAACTTTTTCAAGAGCAGATGTGCTTATCACAAAAAGGCTTTTAGTATTAAAACACAATTAAATTAGATAAATAATTATGATTTATTATTATATTTGTATATTTCATCAAATACAATAACTGTCTAACATAATCCAAAGAAATATATGCCTATAATGAATCCAAACTCAATTTAGACCAGTGATTCCAAACCTGGTCTGCGGACCACATGTTATTTAGAGCAAGGTCACATGTGTTCCATCATACGGTTTAAATAAACAGTTTTATTGACACTGCATTACAAAATAAGTAGACAGTGTAGTGTTCACTTTAAATTTTAAGAGGGTTGCTTTAAAGTAGGGGTTACCAGACGTATGACCCACTGAGAAACATAAAGACAAGTCAAAAGGGGTGCGAGAACCGTTAGAAATAAGATATGAGGCTATGATATGGAGCCAGTGAAAATTCAAGCGTTACTTCCTTCTGAAAGTAGAATTACGTACATTTTTTCAATGTAATTCTTGTGTATTTTTCATATGTCCAAACACAATACAATACAATTCATTGTGTAAGGGTAGTGTGGGAGGATTTCATTTTAATAGAAGGGGGCGTAGTAAAAAAAAAAGGGAATCCCAGCTATAAAGCTAAAGAGAATATTTTTTTATGCCTGACAAAGACCTAGTTGTTAGAAGTCAGTAAAAGACTATTGCATCAAAATATTAGCATACTGTACTCAATTTTTATGGTAATAAGAATAGGCAAGTTCGAATTTCTGTCCCAACAATATGATTTCTTTGAAACAAAATATTGAAAGATTTGCCCGCAAAATATAACACTGAGTAAGTTACTGAAAGCCATTTTTATTTATATGATTTTACACAAGTCGAGAAATTATTCATAATACATCACCTACTTACTGTATAGAATTGGCCGTTTATTAAAATTTATACACAACTTTAATAAGTTTCATACATTTAAAATATTTTTCTTTTTACTTTCTCCCATAGGCGTTAGCATTGAGAAAGTATTGTGATCGTAAAAAATGTTTACAAGTTGGTCTACAGATCAGGGCACCCTGAACCCAAAAAGTGTGTTTTTTATTTTTTATTTTGGTGTCTGTCCACATGTGTGTCTGTGGACCGCTGGAGACCAAACGGATGGATCGATTTTTATGAAATTTGGTATGTAGGTGTATTAAGGCAATATCTTTAGACAATTTTTTCGATTTTATGAAATTTTGGTTTTTTTGTAATTTTTATGGCAAAAAATGGAATTTTCTCAAAAACCACTCTAACAATTAATTTTGATTACATTTTTTGGAAAGATGTGACTTACAATTTAAAATATTTTAGTAAAAACCGCATTGCTAGTTCATGTATTGCAAATGGACATTCTAAATGCATTTTTTCTATATAAAAGACATGTTATTAGCAAGAAGATAAGTTTTAAACTTTTGCAAAGAAGTTCTAAAAAGTCCTCTTGAGCCTAATATAGATTGATATATATGACTTAGTAAACGAAAAGGATGTCGTGGAAATTAAACACCTACCTAATAAGCCACCTGTGACCAACAAAGCATGACAGCAAAGGAAAAATGTAAAATGTTTACCCGTAAGAGGAATGGAAGTGACACAACTTGTCAATGAAAAGTATGTGCTAGAGAACCAGCTCTGGGTCTATAAAACAGTTTTATCGCACTTGAAAAAGAGGTGCGTGTATTGTGTGTGAATATATTGATAATATGGCAATTAGTGATGAATTTAAAACATTTCATAATGAATAAAAATATAACAAAAATAAATGGTAAATAGAGATAAATATATTTATTTGCATGTGTTGGTTGCACTTTTTCTTTAATAAACAAAATTATTGTAACAAAAACTTAAACCTAATAAACATGTTTTCAATGCGTTTATATGTATATTTTTATCTCTCCCATAAATACATAAATAAAAACAATTTACAAATTTTCTATTCTAACTAAATATTTTTGAGTATTAGATGTAAAAAATTTAAAATTTTTGTATGTCAGCATAGCCAATTGTGTACTGTACAATAAAATGGTCTACAGAGAACATGTTAATGAACAAGATAATCCATGTATAATATAGAGGTTCTTTTTTATAGTGAATGTATTATATCTTAAATACGAGGGGTGTCCAAAAAGTCAGTTTCCCTATCTTAAAAAAAGACATAGGTAATTTTTGTTTTAACTAAAATTATTTATTTCATTTTATACAAACTTTAACCTACTTTTCTACGTAATTCCCATTTAAATCCAAGCATTTTTGGTATCTTGACAAGAGTTTTTTTTTATACCATCCTCGTACCAATCTGCCATCTTGTTTTTCAACCAGTTTTCCACTTCCTGTTTGACCTCTTCATCACTGGCAAATCTCCGACCTCCAAGATGATCCTTTAGCTGTGGAAACAGATGAAAATCGCTTGGAGCAAGGTCCGGAGAGTAAGAAAGGTGTTAAAAAAGATCCCACTGAAACTCAGCCTAAACATCTTGTGTTGCACAAGCAGCGTGAGACTGGGCATTGTCATGAAACAGCAAAACTTTGCGGGAAAAAAGCCTGCGTCGCTTGTTCTGGATGGCGCGACGAAGTCTTATCAGTACATTGCAGTTCCATTCACCATTGATAGTTGCTCTACGGGGCAGAGAGTTGACAGCAATACTCCTTTACAATCCCAAAACACTGTGACCATCACTTTTCCTGCTCACTCAATCACTTTCCTTTAACAGGAGCTTTCTCTCTTTTCTTTATCCATACCATACTCTGATGATTGGATTCAGGAGTCGAATGGTGAATCCATGTTTCGTCTCCAGTGACTATAATGTTTGAGCAGCTGCACAACGACGCTGCTTGTGAACGTCAGATTACAAGCGTGGCACCCATCTCACACACACTTTCGACAACTGGAGATTGTCAACCATGATGTTATGCAATGAGGAACAACTAATATCAATATTAGACTAATCAAAATTTCATCAATTGTTAGTCACCAAATCAATGACTGCTTGCACGGCATCAATGACATTTTTTTCGTGAGATGTCGCTGGTCCGCCACTACGGTCATCATCATGCACATTTTGCCTCCCTTCAATAAACACTTTCTGCTAACGGCGAACCATTTGGATGGACATTATTCCTTCGCAATATACAGTGCATATTTGACGATGAATAACCACAGCTGATTCATTTTTTGCAGTTAAAAATCTAATTACACTACGCACCTTACAACTGGCGGCAACAATCAACGGTGTCTCCGTGGCGACTGAGCTGTAACTGACCGAGCGTACGCTTCCCAGTTGCCAAATCAGTCCTCAGGGATGCCAATAAAACCAAGCTACAATACCCTGTGCCTCGCACTTGTCAGCGTTGTACTTGATACAAGTAATGAAGATGGAAAACTTACTTTTTGGATACCCCTCGTATTTTCATCTTTTCAAATTATATTTATAATTGAAATTAACTTCTAATCAAAATCTCTTATATTCTTATTTTCTAATAAATATTCAATAAAAATATAATTATTGTTTCAACGCCTGTTTCTCACACACGCCAATATTACACATATTCATACATAGGCCTACCTTAAAATTCCTTTGCCTTCTTCACTTTCTACCAATTGAGAATGCATATATCTTAGTGCTGTTTCACCCGATGCTTCGCCAAAAACTGCAATCATATCTAAATAAACAAATAACTTTAATTACGTGTATTATTGTTCTCTTGTAATGATCTTAGCTAACTTACAGCAAGATATAATGAAATTTGTAATGTTTTTAATGATAATGATCAAAGAAACAAACACAAACAAAAACATTTACAAAATTACAAACACAAACAAATTACATTTACATGTGACGAGCCGGTGGCCGAGTGGTCTAATTTTATTATTGACATGCACTAAAACAGGCACTGGAACAATATAATTACAACATTCGTTTCATTACAGTAGTGGGTAGTGAGAAAAAATAATTAATATGATAAAGGAAAAATACACAATATTACAAGATAACAAGGACCAATAACAATTATACACTTTTAAGATGAAATATAAAAAAATATAGTAATGGGCAGTGAGAAAAATAATTAATACAATAAAAATATGATAGAGGAGAAATACTCCATATTACAAGATAACAAGAAACAATAACAATTATAAACTTTGAACAAAAAAACATAAATAAAAACAGAATCAAATGCAAACTCTTAAGGCAAAACAGTAATAAAAAACTAATAATAATTATGAACTATATACAAACAACGTTTAAATAAATAGACCAACAATTTATTATACTATTAAGAAAATTTTATAGGACATTTTAACTTAACTTATAATAGACCTTGGCTCTAAAAATCAAATCTATTTCACCTCCTCCTGAAAGCATCTGATTATAAGATCTCATCATTCAGAGTAGAGGTGATGATGCACACTCTACAGTCCGTACTTGAGACAAGTCAAATAATAATTTGCTCCTACTCTTAAAATTAGGAATTCTAAAACAGAGCGCTCCCAGGCTTACTGTGTCATCAACCCGCCCCCATATAAGACTCTACAAAAATGCCTGATTGATTACAGCTCTTCTAAGGTTAAACTCTCAAACCCAAACAGAATCAACAGTTCATCATATGGAATTAAATATTTGCAAACATTAAAACATTTAAAGTAAAGATATCTCAGAAATCGTTTTTGAACTCTTTCTATAACATTCTTATGAATGTTATAAGTAGAGCTCCATGTTATAAACACACTCTCGACCTGACCAAGGGATTGTATTGCGTGTACTAAATGTTTTTATGTTTTGAAAATTAATTCCTTGCCTGATTAAAAATCCCATAGTTTGTCTCACAGCTGCTGTACAGTTATTTACATGTTCATTTAATGATAAATTATTCTCTATTTAAACTCCCAAATCCTTGATTGATTCTACCCTAGAAATTAAGTTATCATTCAGATAATAATTGTTGTTGAAACACTTTTTAGACCTATCAAATATCACAACAAACATTTTGATATACTGAATTTCATTTTTTTCTATCAGCATTTGTATACGCTATCAAGATCCCTGCAATTTCTCTGCATCCGCCTCATTTTAAATGCACGGAAAAAATTTCAAATCCTCAGCAAATAATAAAGATTGAGCAGATCAAACAAAGTTGAATAGATAATTGATCATGATTGTAAAGTGAATAGGTCCTAAAATCCAGTAAGGAAAGAGCTTGAAGAATGATTCTTAAATAAAATTTAAATACCTTTAATTATTGACAGCTTTAAGTATCACACTCTTTCTTACGTTTTTTAATGTCTTAGATTTTGTATAAAACTTTTTAAACTTCAGCAATTTTTAATTTTGAACTTAAAAAGGCATGAAAAACTTTTTGAATTATTCAAATGTTATAAAATTGTTCACTAGAACGTCCAAGACAATAAAATATGCAATAGTGTAGGTTATACTTTCTTTGAATAGAAAGCAATCTATGGGGTCTTAAAAAAGATGTACACAGTAAAAATGATCTACCAGGATAGGTTTATGTCTGCAGAATCATGATTTATTTTGTCTCAAGGGTCTATTCTGTCAAGTGTCTGAAATAACACTTTAACAAACAATAAAACTTTGACAAACTTCTTGAATGTAACTAAGATCATTTTATTGGATATGGCAAATTTACAAATCCCTGATATATATTTCTCTCTGTTAAAATATGAAAATAGTTTGACCTTTTAACTCCAGTTATGTATTCTTTTTAGCTTCAATAAAAATAGAGCTATAGAGCACCTCCAGATGAGAATTGTAGTTTTTATAACAGTCAATAAAATAGCTCTCAAATTATTTTATGAATAAAGTAGCTGATTGTTGGAAAATCTAATTGAGGTTTAGACAGGCCGATACAGTTAGCAATGCTGTCGTCTGATCAAGCGAAGCGCCTAAAGCTACATTTACAAATGTAGCAATATCTGCTATATAATTTTTGCTATACATAACAATGTTTTATTTAGCAACAAATGTTAAATAGCAAATGCTGGAAATTTCAGTGTTTGGTCTTATGTGTTCATTGGTGTATGGAGTAGCTGCTAGCCTCTGTTTCCATAACGTCATCTTGAGTTTGCTTCTATCAAAGCTAAGAGAGTTAAAATTTATACAACAAATACTTAACGAGGATACTAGTCAAACAGATCATGATGTGTCTAAAGAACTTAAACCTCTTTTAAAGTAGGAATGATGAAATTCTCAATACATTGCTCAATTTAATAAGTAAAGTCTAACTACAATTAGATTGACAGTTCAGCGTAAACCAGCCGCTAGAACCTATACATACATGAAGCCAAAATCTTTGTTGATATTAAAATAAAAGAATGTTATACTTTCAAATAGCCTAAACCCATAAAATATTAAAGCCATTTAACTTTTTAAAATGCAGGTAGATAAACTTATTAATCTAGTGTAAAGTAATTATGTGTTAACCTCAAATAGTGCATTAACCCTTTGAGTTCCAGACATTTCTCCAGTCACGTGTGCAAGAAGAGCCAGGCTATTGACCATATGGTGGCGCTAGAAGAGTTTGACCAAAATTAGGAGTTTTGACATTTATTGTTTAAACTATCATATTTTTGTTATTTCTTAACCCTCCGAGTGCCTGTTAAATATTTACCAGTGCCAGGCTATTTTTGCTAAGCGTACTTTTATTAGTTATATACATATATTTTTATGTTGCTTTTATAAATACCATGCCTTATCATATATCATTTTATTCAGAAAAATACATATAATAAAATAGAAAAAATTTTATTTACGTACCTTTCTTTAGAAAATATTTCTGATGCATAATTTATGAAAATTATTTTTTTTGTTTTTTCATTTTCTGGTTTAGCGCCTTTGTAGAGTACTGTATAGTGATCAGAACTGAAACTTGAAGATAGCCAGAATGTTCTAAATTTATTTGTGAATAAAATGGTACCAAACACTTGCAGTATATTTCAACTTTTATAGTCACTCCGTAAGTTCAAATGAAAGCCGACATACATACAAAATTTGCTTTTTTTGACTAAATGTCATTGTTATTGCAATAAAATTTGTATAACTTTTTTCACTATTTATATTTACAATGAATACATAATATCAACTAGTACTTCAAGAAAAAAGCTTGTTTTATGAATCTAATAAAGTATAATTACTAAAAAAGTATTTACAAAGATAAAAAAACTGTATTTACTCAGAATCACTTTCTACTTCTTCAATAGGCCTCTTTTTCCCCCTTGAATTTATTCTCCAGAAATGTTTCAAAGCATGAAAACATTTAGGGTGAACACCTATGTTAATGGCATAATGTTAATGTTAAAATGGCAATAATAAAACTCAACACAACACTACAAGTAACTATGACAACAAAGCAAGACGGCTCAAAACGACTTCGACTCAGACGAAATATCAGCTGTTGTAATAGGTTAACATTTTTCGATATACGATCGTTCGATACATCGAAAACTATATCATTCGAACGTTCGTTTCATTACGAGTAGTACTATATAAAATACATCGCGATACAACCACAAATAACGGATTTATAAACTAATTAGTGGTGCTATGTTTTAATCGTCTCGATCGAGACGCTGGCACTGGAAACGCGTCCAATTCGTCTCGATCGAGACGGTCGGCACTCGGAGGGTTAACAAAAACACACCTTTCTTATTTTTTGTTTCGTTGGTAATTAGACTCTTTCCATGGAAACAAAATTTATCTAAAAATATAAATGTATTAAGTAAAATATCTTAGTAAAAATATTTTTATTAATTAAAATAGTGTACTTAATCAAACAAAAATCGGTGTAAATTTTCCATTTTGATCCGAAAAATCACAGGAAAAAATTCCTCATGTATAAATCATAGTATTCATTCAATAAAAATATATTTCACATATACAGGGTGTCCCGTAAGTAACCAGCCAAACTTCTGGAGGTCATTCCTTGGGTTAAAACAAACAAAAAATTTCATGTGTACAAATCGTCTATCTCGCTCCATCTCGTCTCTCGCTCGGCTATCTGTCTGTATGTGTTTTTAACTAAAAACTTAATATCTCAAAAGTTATTTAAGATAAAACCATGAAAATTGGTATGAATGTTGATCTTTACAGTATCCATGTACTATTTAAATTTCATTTTTTTACAACAATCTTTTTCAAAATGGCGGCCATTTTAAATTTTTAAAGCCAAATATCTTAATAACCTTAAATTTTACTAAAAAATTTTAAGTTACAAAAAAGTTTAAGAATTTATTTCTATAAATAATTATATGAAAAGTTTGAAGATTGAACAACTATTAACTGAGAAATTACAATTTTTATCAAATAAAAATATGCTTGATATTAATAAAATTGAAAACTTTAGTTTTCAAATTTGATAAAAATTGTAATTTCTCAGTTAATAGTTGTTCAATCTTCAAACTTTTTATATAATTATTTATAGAAATAAATTTTTTAACTTTTTTGTAACGTACAAGTTTTTGGTAAAATTTAAGGTTATTAAGATATTTGGCTTTAAAAATTTTAAATGGCCGCCATTTTTAAAACGATAGTTGTAAAAAAATGAAATTTAAATAGTACATGGATACTGTAAAGCTCAACATTCATACCAATTTTCATGGTTTTATCTTAAATAACTTTTGAGATATTAAGTTTTTAGTAAAAAACACATACAGACAGATAAACGGATAATGGAGCGAGATAGACGATTTGTACACATGAAATTTTTTGTTTGTTTTAACCCAAGAAATTACCTCCAGAAGTTTGGCTGGTTACTTACGGGACACCCTGTATAAAAAAATCACACACTTATCTTAAAAAATAATGTTTTTATAGTAATTTTTCAAAAATGTTACATATTTCAAAAATTTACTCATTAAAACTAAACTAAAATTAAATTTTAAAACTGATAAAAGTCTAAATTAGAAATGAAATTGTTTTTGGCATAAAAAATTTAAGTTTTTAAAACATCACTAGGCTATTTCAAAATTTTCTCACATATATAAAAAATTAACATTTATGAAAATTCAAACAGTAAGAATAAAATCCGACAGAACTTTTACTACTCAAACTTTCCTCTTCTAACAATCTTCGAACAGTATTTTCACTTAATGGAGGTAATGAACGTTTCATTTTTATAAAATAAAACACCGGTACAAGAAATAAACGACATTCCAGAGACAGTTAGAACTGAATAACAAACAAAAACAGCTGATGGTGCTAGCGATAAGCACGGCCCATATCAAATGGTGTATCGTTCTTGTATTGTTTCTCCAACTAGTAAGTTATATTTGCACTATATCAAGGTTTGTCTGGTAAGATTGATACTTTGTACTAACAGAAATAATAAGTTTTAAAAAATGTAATAATTTTTTTCGAGATAACTCCCTAGTCGTACGTTGGCTTTTCTCGCATGTTTTTGCCGCGAGGTTGTAGTCGGACGTTGCTTTTCGCATATTTTTTAGAAAAGCTTATAATCTTTCGTTGGGACTCAAAGGGTTAAAAATCTCCTATGACAAAGTAACAACTGTGCTTAAACAAATAAAACCATTTAATTTTGCTCTTCAATTTTCAAAAATGTCTGGGTGTGAGCCCCTAGAGCCCTTTTTTCTGTTACTATTCCATAACCCCCTACCCCTGAACCCCCAAAAAACTACAAAATTAAACTGAATTCGCTAAGGGCGCAGCTTGGGCTAGCAACTCTCCTTGGAGACATTCATTGACTTGACCTGGCATCATCAATAGAAACCCTAAATTAATGCAAACTTTGGAAGATATTGCTCTGAAAGCTAGGATGAAAGAATTATAATTTAGTTAATAACTATTTTATAAGTGGAAACTGCATAGTAATCAACTGATGTAGCCTTTCAAAATAATCAATAAAAGATTAAAGTCATTAATTATAAGTTATTAACTACTATAGGTCTAGAGTTTTGTAACATTTTCTGAAATAGTGAGTAACTCACCTCCCCTAGATGGATTTAAAATTGACATAACAGAAGCACCAATGCTAAGCATTACTTTTTGAAATCCAGTAGTGCGAATGTGAAAGGATTTGTAATCTTCAGAAAATGTAGTGTTTGCCATGGATGTGTTTCTCTTTAGTAATTCATTTATTTTTGCTGATAAACAAATTTTCTTGTAATTATTGTGAACTAAATATTTACTTGAAAAATTCATCATTTAGTATGTTTCTGTTTTTAAAACGTAATGAACTATAACTAAGAGATAATATAAAACCTATGGTGTTGAATTAAATAGCAACTAAACATATAGCTGAAATTAAATATTGATAACTCAACAATCCCACTGCACTACACGTCGGCCAAGCAAGACTCGTTAATTAAAGTTTGTAAACTGTTATAAAAATAACAAAATATTCAGGTTAGGTTGAGGTTAGATTTCAATGGGGTTTGTTCTGTTTGTTGATTTGAAAAATAATCTGCTGGTGTATTTTTCATATTTGGTTAGGCTTAAAATAAGATTCATAATGCTTTAAAACACTGCCAGTTTTAAACAGTATGTATTATTTTTAGTCTGTCTCAAGCACTTTATTAGTATAGTTTTAAAAGGATCCTAATATAAAAACTAATGATGAAATTAATCTATAAAAGATATTACATTACATAAAATAGTCATAAAATTTATAGATGTATGTGTTATTTTGCCGGCAAGCTTAAGCTATAACTTGGAAGTTATGAAGCCGCGATATACTGAACACTTATTTTATTTGTTATTTCCCTTGTACTATAAAGGGAACTGTCTTGTGGTCACCCATTATAGTACGATAAAACTGAAGTCGATTAAGGCATCACACACTATGTACACATATGTACGGTTTCAATTTTGCATACTATATTATTTTGTTTAGTCTGTGTTAGTTAGTATATTATGTAGTACGGTACGAAAATAATTTATAAATAATTATTATATTTTGTTGGGTTCTTCCAGGACCGGCTTGGTACAAATGCAGCTACGAATTGTCCACTTTCAAAATATTTCAAAAAATTGTTCTCTTAAATCAAGGTAAATCATTCTCCCGTAAACTGAAGAAATGTGATGTCTAACTACTACTCTCGTACGCCTTCTAAGCCTCATCATCAATAACAATCCATGACTGTAATTAGGTTGCATTTCCAGACGCTGAAGGCGCAGGATAAAGTCCCCACAGCGGACAGTAGATTACCATCAATCCTGGTACACTGTATTTTAGTGACAGGATACTGCTGTGCCACTGAAGGCTGGTAATACTGCGTCGATATTCTAGCTTGCGCTGGCTAGCTCGTATCTGTCAATTGTGTCGAACACATTCCCAAGAACCAAGTTATTCACGTTGATATCAACTTGAGTTACTTGCATTTTAACGCAGGTTAAAGAAGTGCAAAAAGCACTTTTGCTATAGTGAGGTAGGAAGTCACTCCAAAGGGACGCAGAACAGTATCACGAGTGATAATTATATGTTTTTGAGAAGCAACGAAACACACTCAATGCAGACTAAGTCTGCTAACAGCTTATTTGAATTGTGCTTGGGGTATATTCTGGCCTTAGTTTATTTATTGTAATCGGGACTGACCATAATAAAAACCCAATACTGTTCAACTGAGGAAAGGGATTTTAAGAACTTTCTCATAAGTTTTAAACTTTTTATAGCGCTATTTAAAACCACAAGAGAAGAAGCTCCGTTAGACAACTTTCTTACAAACCTGGACCAAGTAGCGGATCATAGGCATGTTTTACTATCAATGGATTGTAAATATGCAAGTAGTCTTACACGAACTAATGTAGATACGCTAATCCATTTTAGATCTTCTAATGAGGCCGCAATAAACTCATATAAATTGAGACTTCAGCTGAAACAGATAATAATTGGTTTAGCTCTAAGCAAGTATCTGGTCCCCCTGATGTAAAACTCGTTTACTTATCAACTTCAGTAACATTTTCAATAGTTGCTTCCCACTCAAATTCAGACTAGCATCAACTCGTTTCAAAATGAACAAGGGCATTTCTAAGACTTCGATTGGTATACTCCTGAATTTAGAAAATTAAATAACTATCGCCTTGACCTGGGATCTCTCTGTAGGTGGGCCATTTATATTTAAACTTTTGCTTAACCTTCAAAAAGACTATCGCATGGTATCGGAAATGCTAAATTTTGGCCAATGCCCTTATCATTACTTAAACGTCTAACCCTTGTAAGGGGGCACCTTCAGACGGGCATGGGGCAGCTTCAGACAAATTGGAAAAATGACAACCACATATAAATGTTTTAGAAATTATTTATTACAACATTTAAAACTCGTACATTATGATACTTAATCAAACCCCTAATGCATATTGAAGTTTTCCAATGAAACTGAAAAAGACAATAATGATTTCTGTCGCTTTGTACTACCCTGCTCAGAAGGAGTTGGCAAAAGGGCTACAATTTCTGATAAAGAAGCACTAGAGATATCTGGGACGATGGGGTAGAAAAATTTATAATTTACTTTAGATGACATTCTCAAAAATGAAATTTCAACATCCCCATCATCACATTTACCAATGATTTTCCCAACATAGTACACATCTTTTTGTTTTACAGTCTCAAATTTAACCAGCACAAAATCTTCAATTTTCAATTCACTCCTGTCAAAATTTTGCTGTGGTTCTTCTAATACTTTATCATCAGAGTTTTTGTCATTTTCATCATCAGTTGTCTTCTCATTCTTCTCATTTTCAACTAGTTTTCTTTTGATTTAGTACGTTCAGCATTAGAGTTGGTGGTTTTCTGTGTTTTTTTATTGATCTGTTTTTCTTCCAGAAGAAGCTTTTCTGGGGTGTCAGTTATTATTCTGCTTTTCCCCTTTTCTCTTGGTTTCTTGGAGCTAGTATTGAGTTTCGATTTTGGATATCCTCGTATCTCCGCAGGATAACAGCCAGGCGTAGAGTTTTGGCACCTTGATGTTGATGGAGTGTCTATTGGTTGCTGAAAGTTTTCGCTTGAAATTTGGGGAGATGAGGGTGGATTTTCAGATTCTACAGTTGGTAGACTTGCAGCTAGTTGGCATGTTAGAGGTTCATCAGGAAGAGTTTCGTCTGGAGGATTAGGTCTCTCACTGACCAAACTGGGAGCAAACATATCGTCGGTGAAAATATGCCTGTCAACTGGAAATATTCCTGTTTTTTTTAAAGAATTTAGAATGCTCTGTGGTAACATGGCACGGCCATGTGCTATTCCAACACATGCGGCCACGTTATAGATTCCAAAACGTTGGCCTGGGTTAGACATCAACCATGAATCAATTGCAGCATTATAATATGTTTTAAAAGGTTTCATCATTCCCACATCCAGTGGTTGCATCATGTGGGTACAATGCGGTGGAACTGTTAGAATGTGCACGCCATTAGCTCTTGCTAGTTCTATTGCCTCAATTGACAAGTGGCTCTTATGATTGTCGCAAATTAGAAGCATTCTTCTCTTTTCAGAGGAACCTGAACATTTTATAAAGTGCTGCATCACATGAACGAAATTGGAAGTGGTCATCCAACCTGACTGATGAGCCAAACCCAAGGTCCCGTTTGGTGCTCCATTTATCATGTGGCTCTTGAAGTGCACTCTCGGAAATACTAGAGCAGGAGGTATTGTATTTCCAGCTGCATTTATAAACAAAACTGTAGTAACCAGAGTTCCTCTCTCACCACTTACAGCAGCTGCTACTTGTTTTTGGCCTTTTTCTGAAATCACACGAGAAGGTTCTTGGTTAGTTCAGTTTTTGTTTCATCCATATTCCGAATCCTGGATGAGTCACAGAGTTCTGGGTATCTTTTGAGTAAATTTTCATAATTATTAAAAAAAGCATTCACATTATGTTTGTTAAAGGAAATTGCACGTGCAATACTGCATCCTTCAGCAGAACGGAGAGATAATCTTGGGTGGCGTTTCATAAAACCGTATAGCCTTTCCTGCCATTCTTGGAGCTTCCCAGTTTTTAGGACAGTCAATATTGTTCATTTTGGCCATCTCATATGCTAGTTTTCGAGTTTCTAGATTGTTAAGACCATAAAATATTTTTGAACACATAATTAAATATGCCTCAAGGTCGTCTTCCTGTTTGTCAGTAAAATCCTTTCTAGTATCGTTTTTTAATTTCATATCATGTTCGCCATCTGGGTTATCCCTAAACTTCTTAACGTACATACCAACAGTTTGATATTTTAATCCAAATCTTTCAGCAGCATTTCTTATCGATTCACCATCTAGGATGGCCGCTACACATTCTTTCATAGATTCGGCATCGAAATTTCCTTTGTTTTTTCTTTCCTATTTCTTACCATCTTCAGACAATCTGCAACAAAGAGAAACCCTTTTTAAATAACTAATAAGCACGTTATTTCAAAAAAGGTGTCTCTATTTTCCATTGCATTTGTCTGATAGTGCCCCATACCCTTTTGTCTGAAGGTGCCCCACTTGATGTGTCCAGACTAAATGTAAAAATATAACTTAAGCGTGCAATCAGTAACAAATGTGAATAGTACAGGTTATACAGCAATAAATGGCCTTAAAACTGGTAACAATGTTAATTATCCTAAGTCTTATCTTCTAATAAAAAACTCATCTTACCTTCAATCCAAAAATTTTACTTTCAACCACCAAAAACAATTTTTTCAATTTATCACATGCACTCGCTACTGCACTGTTCTACAGACTAAACTACAATAGCGTGAGTAGTAATGGCGTGTTTTGATGACAGTGTTGCCAACCCGAGTCCTTAAATTTACCCACAATATCAATGTCTGAAGCTGCCCCCTGTCTGAAGGAGCCCCACTCTCCCCTATATGGTTGAAATACCCAACACTAGCGTAGTGTTTGCTTGGAATCTAGTTGTAGAAGCACTATTATTCAGCAGATTTTTAGCAAGATGCGTGTAATTAGGATGATTTACTAATTTGATGTGATAGTTTTTGCTAAATTTTGTGATCCCTTCTTTGACAGTTCGTTGTATCATCATGGAGAATTTTGTCTGATTCATACCACGGTGATCGTAAAATTGTTGTTCTTATTATTCTTAGCCACTATTTACCATAAAACTAATTAAATGTAAATATAAAAAATTTTCAAAGTGTAGTTTTCACCTCCATAATGGCTGTTAACATTGATTTTATAAACACAATAACAGAAACAAATCTATTAGTCAATATAACAAAGATTTTGCTGCACATAATATGAACAAAATAATGATTAAAAGAACAATTTATTAAGTGGCTTCAAAAACCCTCCTACCTCCACTGACCAGTTCAATTTGCATTTGCAAGTAAACAAAACAGCCCTTATTAAACAACTGTAACACTCCAGAAACTCAATCTAGGAGATATTGTAACTTGAAATTTTTTTAATCATCTAATCATAAAAAACCTCTCACTTCCTTGTTAGTTTACTTAAAAGTCTGTAGGAGTGTCAGGTATCTGATTCCTTGGCCGATATATTTGTATTTTTTAAATATTTTTCAGAAGTTTGGTTTTCTACTTCACAGACAAATGGCAAAATAGATAGCGTAGCAATAAATTCTGGTTACATACATTTTTGGAATTTTATTCTCTCGATAATAGATATAAAATAATGGTTTGATGAGTTATCAAGTGATTTTTTTAATATAGAGGTGAATGGATAATTCATAGCTGCAAACATAATAGCTAGAGCTTCTTTATCTAGCTGGTTACAATTTACGATCTAGATATAAAACTACTGGCTTCCTCTCCACACTAACAATAATTTAAAAGATGTCCTATGCGTGTAGGTCCAGCATCACATGCTAATATAAATGGCAAGTTCAAAATCACACAGCATAACTCTTTCACACACAATTTAATTCTTCATTGCCACTACAGCTCTTTCACAGGAAGCTGTCAAATTCATCCAAACTTTTTGAAGTAGTTTTATAAAGCTTTGGGGGCAGATTATACATCAAATGTATTAATGTAAGAATATTAACAACAAGTGGAGTTTACATTTGTTTGGTACTGCATCATGGTGTACTTACACAATCACCATACATTTTCCACCCATGATGTAATGTATCATTACTTAACTGAGATGGGCGAATGATACTCTGGTTTGTAAAGATGTGATGGGGTGGAACTGGTTTATAAAGCTGAGTGTCCACTAGGTCAATGGATCAGAGCTGCATGAGTCTATGCTGGATAAATACATAAAATTAAATCCGACCCCGCCCACTATGTCGGTAGGGTGAAGCTGTGCTGCACCATGCTCGGATATCCAGTGACTTCAAGCGGTCATTGATGCAGCGACCTAATGAACGGAGGTAAGGTAAGAATTTCTTCTCGTTCAGCTCTTTCATGATACGATCAACTATCTTTGACATTCTTTGTAGACTCCACATCAGGTTTCATTGATTTTCAATCCTTCACTTTGCGATTTGAACGTTTTTAATGTGGCTGGTTAGTAACAATTTTAATTCATATAAAAGACTTACATAGGTACCTTTAACTACTAAAAAAACAAATAATTATTGATACTGTAATTTTGGTACAAAGGCTTTTAAATAGTTCAATAGAGTATTAACACATATCTCTTTTCCATAAAAATATAATCAGCTAAAGAGTTTGCATTCCTGTTTTATTACAAATTGATTGGACTTCTTTGTTATTATGCAGATTGTCTTAGAACTAACACCAGTGGGTTTAGGTCAGCTCCAGCTCAGATGTTTGGGAATTTTTCCAATTTATCACGAATCTGGAAGAGAAATCCAACGGTATGAACTATGTAGCATCAGCAACACAGTTAAATCAAGAAAATCTGCTAATGGATTGTACAGCAACTTACAATTGGTGATCTATAACTATTATTGCCCATCCACAAATTCCGAACTTAATATGAACGCTGTAAAAAGTAGATTTACTTAATTTATATTTAGGCATTTAACAAGTGTGTAAAAATAATTTGTAGATAAAAAAGTCCAGATGTTTGTAAAACATGTCTTGTTGGATCCAAAATTAGTTTAATTGTCTTAATCTATTAATAGTTCTTGGAATAGATTATGATATTCACTCAAGACTTTTACTTTTTTCTGCATTCTCTTCCTCTTCTACAACTTTTGAATGAAAATCAATCTTGGTTGCTGAATTGTCATATACTGTGGTCTCCCAGAAATGTCAGCAACTTAAGTAAATTGCTCAATTGAAAATAACAAGTGAAATGTACAGTCCTTGCTGATTAACTTGCAATATGTTATGTTACAACGTTACATATGTGTGCAATAAGAACACTTGTCCATAACTTTCCATAGAATCCGAAAATTGAAAAAAACTAACAAACCAAGATTCTGTTAGAATACATCAGTAACAGAAAAATGCTTCTAGTGCATCTCTATAAATTCTGTATGTAAAACTTTGTGTAGAATTGACAAAAATACAAGACTATTTCTTGACAGAACCAAACTTAATACTTGTTCTTAACCCTAAATCGTGAGCATCAGGTGAACCAATGTGTGCTCACTACTCCTAGGTCCTTTTTTCGGAGATGCGCAAGCTTTTTTTGTAAAAATCATAAAAAATAATAAATATACTCCAAATGTAAATGTTATATCGTTTTTCTTATCAAGAACTGTACTTTCACATACTACTATGAAAACTTACAAAAAGAACTAGTACATAATTACTGTCATGAAAAGATTGACAATTTTTTTTTAATTTTGTACGTAAATTATAACTTGTAACCCTCCTTAGGAGCACTAAAAATTTTTTTATAAATAATTCCAAGACAGCCAAATTGTTTATTATTTAGTGCATTATAGTAAATGTTGTTACATTTTAGATAAACTACTAGGTTTTTTTAAGTGTTTGTTTATATAAAACGCAAAAATGAAAAAATGTGCAAAGATACAGTATGATCACTGTAGGTACCGGTAATCAAATAGTACATGTAAAAATTAAAAAAAAAAAACCTTTTGAATGGACAAGAAAAGGTTGTTTAGGAAAAATAGTCATATTGTACCCATACACAAATTTTTATATTTTTAGTTTTTTGGGAAAAATAAAAATTTCACCACGAAAAAGAATCGTTTCAGTGAAAAATTACATAACAATCTAAAAATAAGGGGTATGTATAATTTTCGCTACATATACTGTATTAGTACAATCTATTAGATATAAGAAAATGTAAAATATATGAAAATATTCCAAAAATTATAAAACTTATAACACCATAAGTCAGCGCGCGCAAATTGTGTAAAAGACACTAGAAGAATAGTACATATTGTAAACATTATAAAATCATTTTTGGGAATGTTAAGAACAGTAACACTTGATAAAACACATATTTCTGAATAGAAATATAAAAGATTTATTACAGTAGTGCCATAAATAAGGTTTTCGCCCTATACAACATACTACGTCATATTGTTTCTGCGTTAATAAAATAAACAATCTATTTAGATTGCACAGAAATAATGCATGCTATATTTTTATTTTTTCTAAGATTATTATTAGTAGGTTACACTAATACCCTATCCGTACACACGTTGTTTGCTGAACTCGGTTAAAAAATAAATGTTTAGGCTTGTACCTACATAATTTCACTATTTCTGATTATTTTAGATACTAAAAACCAATATAACACATTGTACTATAACTACACTAAACACAACACATAATTTTATCCATTCAAATAGTAATTTATAACACTTACAGCGAATAAAACACTCACAAAGAAAATCAGACACGCAATAAGTAAAAATGGCTGTCTACTGTGGCCGTGGCTTTGACAGGCTCTGCTTCTTCCAGTTAAGTGAAAACTTGTCACTTGACCATTGCCAACCTACTGCACGAAACTCAATCAAAGCGGCACCGATTGACTTGTCAAGTCTGACTATCTAGCTACATTTTTTTTTAGTTTATATCTCAATAAATAAATTATTAGCTAAACTTTTATCAAGAGGATAAATTATGCCGTACCTCGATTTTGGGAAATCATGTAAACAAGCGTATACAAAAACATTTTGTAAAATACCCAATGCAGCTAGCTAACAGAATGAAATTTGTTTTGTTGGATAGAGTATTTTCATACTGACATTTGGGTCTTATTCCGTCTTCTGGTTAATCTTCAGTGATATGACAAACATCGGCAATTTTACTCCCTCCAGACCTCCGCCGGGCGGGAATTGAGCGGAAGTTTCAAGTTGCACGTTCTAATTTTATTTCCTACGTTTATAAAATGGTATAAAAAATTATTAAAAATCTGATATGTATAGAACAGAACATTCTGCATCGATTGGTACCAACTTTGTAGTGATTGCTTGATAATAAGCATATGTTTTATTGATTTTAATACAACAGCATAAATTATGCTGTTCCTCGCTTTTAGAAGGGATTTTGTGAGTCACATAAATTATGTCGTTCCTCACAATCTAGGGTTAACTGCTACAACCGTGCACATAAACGTAAAAAATTACAACCATAATAATAAAAAGTAATATTAGGTAGTGTAAATAGAACAAAACCAACGTAAATGTCTAATTCATTTTATTTACACAGTTTGACAATCAGTATAAAACACAACACAATATCACATAAGATTATTTTTAAAAATGCTTTTTTTAAATTAATTAATTTGATAAAAACACTAAAATAAATTCAATATAGAGTAAAACTAAAAAAAATTTACAGTGGCTCTATTTACAGCAGGTGAGATAGTAGTAGTAGGGTTTTAGTCCCAGGACTCATCTTGATGGTTCATGTAAGACTCCAGTTCTCTGTCTAGAACACCTTTGGTTCCAGCCATATACTGGTCCAGTTGGGAGTCGAGTTCTTCTTTAGTGGGGAACTTTCCTCCCCTACCACGCCCACCCCTGCCTCCTCCACGCCCTCTGTTTAAACAGGTGAATAAAGTTTAGAGAAATATACAAATATTATTGACCAAATTTGGTAAACTGCTAGTAAATATTAATTTTATAAATAACTGAAGTTTCTAGACAATCAAAAAAGTAAAACTGCTAATTTGAGGTGGAAAAATAACTTACCAACCATAATTCCTTTTGATAATTATTTTTCTTTTTTGTAACCATAAAATTCAGAGTAATTTTGTATCAAATAATTTTATTTAGTTCAAATAATGACAGCTGCCGATAAGCTTCCATTGGATGTGAAAGTGAAATATAGTTTAATTTGATTGTCACTAGTTTTTGAAACTATAAAAATTACTAAAGGTTTAAACAAAGGACCTTTGCCAAATTTAATTATATAAATAATACAAAATCACAACTAAACTATTTTGATTTTTCTTTTTTTAGCCTGAATGTAAATATAATTTACTTACAAAACATATCTTTAAAACTTTAAATATTTGCTGACTTAGTTGTATATTGTATTAAGCACCAAGCATATGCTCATTTTGAAAACTATGTAGATATAACAATATAACTTTTATCGGCAAGTAATGGTTTTATAACAATATAGTGCTCAATGTAGAAATCAAATGTTAAAAGGAACAGTTAATACTACACCATCACTTGTTTTCATAAAATGATTTTCGATTAACTAGAGCAAATTAAAAATAAAATAATAAAATATTGTCCGTTGTCAGTAATGTATTCAAGGATAAGATATTTAGGTATTACTTGGCTTACATTGACTTTGCTGATTATAAAAGTATGCCATCACAAATCAATATTATTACTGTTTATTACCTAAATCCTCTAGTCCTTTGACCCCGGTTGTTGAAACGTCCATAACCACCTCCTCTTCTGGTTGAGAAATCATCACGGTTTCTGTTGAAGCTTCCACCTCGAGCTCTAAAACCTGAGAACACAAAAAATTATGAAACTATTAACCACCAGCTGTTCAGTTGTCATTGGAAAATTAATTAATTAACAATCCTAGTTAGACTTTCATGTGTCCCGTTCAGTATCAGGTCCTTACTACTGATTTTTAACTCCTACGTGTGACAAGAACTTGAGTACTGTGCTACTGTTTGGTCACCTTACACCACTGCACAACACGATAGATTGGAATCTATTCAATGACGTTTCTGTAGACTTGTGGGCTTGAGACTTGGGTTCTCCTATCTTGATGCACCTGTTTATGAGATTGCATCGTGGCTCAGACTGGATCCTCTCAAAGCTCGTCGAGACGTGGTTGATCTCTGCTTCCTTTTCAAGCTGCTGAATGGTGCCATCCAAAGTCCTGCATTACTTTCTTTGATCGAGCTTCAGGTTCCAAGTGGAAGTAGGTCTAAAGACATCTTCGTAGTGAGGCAGCACAACACCAACTACATTATTCATTCACCTTTTCCCAGAATGGCAATACTGGGTTATGCTGTTGCATCTAAGCTAGACTACTTCAATTCCAATGAGTTTGCCACCTTCAAAAAGAAAGCTTGCATTTCAGTTCTGCCCAAGTTAACAATTGTGTGTAATCTGTCTCAAACTTGGTTGCTATTATTTATTGTAACGGTTTTTTGTTACGTCTACTATTTAATGCCTAGGTTTTCTTTAATTTATTCATGTATATTTACGGTTTTTTATATTTGCATAGTTTTTGGATAGCTAAGCTATTACTATGTTTTCATAAAATATAACACTAAGTGCTTGTACTTTATAATTTTTTGCCATCTAGTTAAATGCATATGGCAATGTTTCTTTTTAAAATATATAAATGGTGTAAATCATGTATAAATAAATAGATTAATTAATGATACTCATTAAAGTTGGCCTTAGTTTGTAAAAAAAAGACTTTACTCACACATCAACACTCGTCAGAAATCCATATTCACCAATGTCTTGACAAACAGCGCCATTATCCCTTCCTATGCCATAGACAAAATAATCCACTCACTATTATCAGTTTGTTGAAATCAGAACTCATGGAAAGAATTTTTAACTGAATCATTTTTCATCATTAACTGAAGTAATAATGGGAATCCTCAGGGGTTCATTTTAGGCCCACTTCTGTTGCCTGCTATCTTACGGATCTATTGATAGTTGGCGAGTTAAATAAATTTTTCCTATAAGCAAATGATAGGAATCTATAAGTGTCTGCGCCAACACGGGAAGAAGTTAAAAAACCTGACTCAGGAAAATGTTGCTATTCTTAATAACTATTTTGATCAGAACAAATTACTATAGTGCAATGACATTTAGAATACATGGCCTCAGAAGCCACAAAATTTGACATCAACGTTTTTGTGACATCAGACGGTACTGACGTATATCTTATCATGGAAAACAGAAATTGAAAGATCCTTCATCTCATCCTAAAGCTTACGTGTCTGTACCGACCGATATTATATATACTTTCAAATGAGCTTCTGAATTTAGCATGTGTCCTGTTATGATACTGGTACTGTTATGTAGGGGTGTGTCATATTAGTTGTTTCTGCAAATCTGAAGTGTCCAGACTGATGTGAGTGGGTGTAGATGCTTGATGCAGTCACTTAAACAGTTTGAATACCAGATTTTTGACCAGTGACAACTCACATCGACATCAGAACAAACATTAGCCAGGCAGTCGTTATGTGTGAATGTGGAGGGGAGCAGCCAATTCAGTTAGTTTACTCAAATGTTGCTAGTTGATACCTAATGCGAGACATTAGTGGATTTTACAAATTAGATTCACAGTGCATCAGTTGTGTAAAGTAAACTAATGTCAAAAACCTAATGTTGTTGTTTCGGGCCATTCTTACTGTTATGCCAAATAGAGTTGAGAAGCCACAAAATCTAAACAAAATGAACAAAACTACGAGGAAAGGAAACATTCAGTTACAAAGGCAAGGAAACTTCTTAGTAATGTTATGAAGGAACAAGAGAGAAGCGTAAAGAAAGCAAGGCAGAGATAACTTAAGTGCAGAGTAAGTTGCTCAATAAACTCCTATAGATAAGGCTGATATTGTAGTGGACTATATTAAATACTGTATATGAGAGAGAGGTAACAGAAACGACTACTTCATAATATCATATCATTTCATGCATCACACCAAAAATATAAATGCAAAATGTACATCTTTATCTGTGTGTGTGTGTGTGTGTGTGTGTGTGTATATATATATATATAAATGAGACACTATTTTTATGGGCTGAGCAAAGAAATTGATACCAGCAAATCTAACTGATAGAAATCACCCCCCCATTTAATTTACGTCTTGGCATGTGAAATCATGCAATCGAATGTACCTCAGGGTTCCTTTGAATAGTCCAATAGCTAAGTTTTAGTTGTGAAGTTTCTTATACGCCATCTGGACTGATACGCCATCAGATAGCAGATTTTACATTGAAATCGTAATATCCCAATAATGAAGTCAATTCTACACGTTTAAAATTAGTTTTCAATGTTTAATTCAGTTATAAGTGTTCACCGTTAATTTTATAACTCACCACATGAACGTGCCTTTGAAATTGCTTTTTAAATGTTGTAAATATCTCGTATATATATACAATTCAAACCATCAACTTATAAATGCATTATCATCACAAAAATATTGTTTTAGTGATAGTCACAACAACAGGACTATCAGAAACGAATGTAATATTTGATATAATTAATTTTATATATTACCCCGTCCACGCCCTCTTCTGAACTCTTGGCGATTGAAAGAGTTTCGGTTCTGGAATCTACCTCCACCCCTGCCAGTATTTACATACCGCCGCCCACTCAGTGACTGCATACTCTGGCTCCTTGATAAGTTGTTCAAACTCTGACTACGGCCTGAAAACCAAATTTGAACACAATATGATATGTATCCATATAATATTACTTTTATAGGCTTGTATTATAAATTTGGAACAAGTTGTACTAAATAAAGAAAAGTATGTAAAAAAAATTTACAACGATCATCATTTTGGAACATTACAAACTAATTCAGCATATTATGTCCAATATATCTTGGTAAAATCAATAATGCTATTAGTCTGATTAATTAAAACAGAAAAAAAAGTGTTTAGAAGCTAAATATGCACTATAATTACGGTATTTATGTTGATATTGCATGAATACTGATAATGTGCAAAAATTGAACCACACTAGCCAGAAGACATAAATATTGATTATTAACTAGTTAACACCTCTGCACGCTATGCATGCAAAACCAGTCACTCGCTGTGCTCGTTACACCTCGGCCTATGACTTTTGACTACAAATAATAGTAGGTTAACAGTATAACGTAAAATCACAATATAGCATTTATTTACAAAATATCACTCACATTAGTTGTGCTGCTTTCAATATATTATCATAAACACTCAATGATATTACTTTGACTATTCAAAACTTGATCATTTCAATTTTTTTTTAACAGCTGAAGAATAATTGGATATATAAAATAACTGCATTAGGTTACCATTAAACCCATGCCTACAACCTTCCCTGGTAACATTATGAAAGTTACCATCAACCTCATGTCGTATAATATAACCTCATCAAAATTACCATGACCATTGTTTACATTCCAACAGCTGTTAACACTTTTTGTAAATCATTATTTACATTTGAACAGCTGTTACTTATCGATTCATTTAAATCTCTCTCCATGTTATCCTTATGGCCGATAAACGTACTTTGAGGGCTTCCCGTGCCTTTCAGGGTGAAAATATTGAAAAATTAAGACCTTATAGCACAACTACATACGGAGGAAAATTTTTTGACACCTCACCGTTTAAATTGGTTAAGAAATAATGGAGGAGTTGCGTTGACAAAAACCGGCTTCTTGTATTATATATAAGGATATGTGACCAATTGTAGCAGTTAGGATTTTAATTTCACTTCCAGTTATACTATTTATTCTCATCTTTATTAGAAATTAAAGCTAAAAGTTATCTTACAGCTAAGTTTATATGATATAATAAACTATCTCTTTCAATATAAGTATTTTTCAAGAAAATTCTGTCCTTATCAGAAAATTGCCAATCTGAATATCAGACACTTCTATTTCACATATTTTTAGAGGTTTGTAAAATTAGCACTTACTACCAACTTCTCTCCTCTACACCCCCTCGGCCTAGAGGAATACTGGTAACCCTCCCTTCACACCCTTCGGATGTACAAGGCTACTGTCGGCCCCCTACACACCCTTCCGACGTAGAAGACTACTGGCAGGCCTCCCTAAACACCCTTTGGACGTACAAGGCTACTGTCGGCCCCCTAAACAACCTTCAGACGTACAAGACTACTTTCGGGCCTCCCTAAACACCCTTCGAACGTACAGGACGACTACTGTCAGGCCTCCCTAAACACACTTCAGACTTACAAGACTACTACTGACGTGCCTCTCCACACACCCTTCTAGAGTACAAGAGTACTGTCGGGCATCCCTAAAACAATCTTCGGACGTACAAGGCTACATACACACCCTCTGAATGTAAAGGTCTAATAGCGGCCCTCCCTAAACACCTTTGGAACGTAATAAACTACTGCTGGGCATCCCTACACTCCCAACGGACATGCAAGACTTCTGGTGGGCATATCCACACACCCTTCGGACGTACTAGGCTACCGGTGCATAAAATGCCATTAGACACACTCTAGATCTCTTGCAATAAGTACCAGAGGCTTAAGAAAGGTTCTTTCAATTTAATAATTGATTATAATAATTATTTCATGTTTTATATGATGGTATTATTAATTTAAAGGAGTAGTTTCAACTATAACTATAATAATTGGGGTTGCAAAACGGCTCCATTGTTTAAGAGTTTTTTTTTAGCAGCGTCAGCAATAAAGCATTGATTTTTAACCCTTTTAGTGCTATGCCGCCTAACCAATGGATATACCCAAAAGTGCTAAGCTGTTTTGGGTGAAAATGTTGAGTTTTGGAAAAACGCTCATAGATTCGTTATTTGTGGTCATATCTTTATAACTTTTGTTTTGTATTGCACAGAAATAAACAGAGAACAACAGTATGGCAAATGATAAAATAAAGTCTTTTTTTCTTTATAAAAAAATATAAAAATTAATTTAAACATTTTTTTTATTTTTGTACTTTTGAATAAAATAAGAGTGCCTAAATATTTTTTATGTTTTTTTTTTTACCTATTCCATTGTAAAGAGCATCTAATGAAGAACAAATTTCATATATTTTCAGTTCATTTTTATGAAAAAATAAGGAGTTTAGAGGAAATATAACAAATATTGTCCTCGCAAAAACTAGTTGAAAACTTCACATTTGAAACATCTGTTTCAAACAAACTTACAATAACTATGCAATCACATATATATATATATGGCACTGCAATGTTTTATTTACATAAAATCTTTATTATAACAACAAATGAAGCATCAGTAATATTTGCACTGCTTTCATTGTTTAGCTATTCTTCAATAACATTGCGTAGCAAGGAATCGTTCCCGGCAAAGTTTTTATTTGCCATGCAAAAAACAATTAATTTTCTATAATTATTACAGAACGCTAAAGTTCAAAATAAACGTTTTTTATTGCTAATAAAACAAACTATTTATATGTAAAATGGAATTCTGTTGAATGAAACATTATACACGTAAACAACAAAACGCACTCGCATACTTAACAAAACAAACAGACGAACATAACCTCGATTTTCTTTCGATGTAAATAAATATAAAAAGTCGTTTGTCGGCAACCGAATGGCCATATATCGGTTCTCTGATACCTTTGGAATAAAATGACATTGATAGTGGCCAGTAAAATAAAATAGCCTGTCGTATATAAATAAAATACGTAGCGTCTACTATATAGATGCTCGCACTTTTAGACATAAATACAACGTCTACTATGTAGACACTGAAGCACTAAAGGGGTTAAGCCTTTTAAAATTATTATTTCCCGGAATGGGTAGGAAGAAGTTATTATAGGTCCTCAGTTAACTCTAAATTTCCCTCAGTTAACTTTTATATTCTGAGGATGGATAACTTCAAAACCTATCACCATAGTTACACGAATAATAAATTAATTTAACTAGATTGAATTTTTATTTGTTAATTTGATTTTTTAACCCTAAGTATATGCGTGGTTATTTGTAGCATCATGTTCCGCGTGGGGTGTTTGAAACACCCCATACTAAATGTAGCCTATAATTATAATTACTTTACTTTTTTAGAAATTGAGTTTTTATAACTAACATCTAACTATTTGTGTACCATTTAAATCAGTGTTTCTCACTAGGATTTCAAGAAGAACCTTATTACTTTTGTCAAATAATCTAAGGGCCACAAGCACATGTATATATTTACATATATATAGTTCTTCATATGTTTTCTAGCTTGCATTTGATCTGTCTCTCTGCTATTAATTTAATTATTAAGTGCATCATGACAAAGACAAACCATTCTAAATATTTTTCGTTGGCTTATAAAACTATCAAAGTGGTTGTCACTTTAATACATCATCACAGTTCTAACAAATTTTACGGGCCGCGTAGTGAGTATCCCTAATTTACATAGTTAAATTTACATTAATATACATATACATTAGTAAGAAAATAAATGGCAAAATATCCAAATTTTAAAAAAATAGAATCGATATTACATTTTATACGATAATAACTTTTGAAAATTTGTTAGCCTTCCCACTTTGAATAACGACAAAATTTCCCTCACTGGGTTGTTTTGAACTCCCCGCACGGGTACTTAGGGGTTAAACAGAAATATTTTATTTTTTCAAGATTATAAAATTTGTCTAACGTGAATAATTTAGTAATTATTTTTAATGTGAAATGCTGTAAAAAAAGCTTGAGTTAAAGTAAATATATTTCACCAGTGTTATAACAGTTTTAATACTCTACTGCCTTAAGTAGGCAACTGACACATATTAATTCTACAAACAAATCTTAGCCTCCTGAATATATTGGATAAGTATAGCTTCAAACAACCAGAAACTCACTCAAGCTGCCCCGGGTAGAACCACGTCCACCCCTTAAAGTACCACTTCCACGAGACCGTGGTTGCCTGGTCATTGGGGACCGACCTGTGCTGATCCCTCTCTGACCCACTCGTCCCCTTATGCCGCCTCTTCCTCGTAGACTAAGCCTATCTTTAATGCTCAGCCGATCTTTCACACTAAGCCCTGGGCGTGCTACTTGTCCTAGTCGCTGCTTCATGATACGCTGAAAAATAAAGCAAATAAACTTATATCTAAACTCAACAATAATATTGAATATGACACAACATGCTCAAATAACAATGGTGACATGTTAAATAACTTGAATTTCAAAATATTTTTAATCTCCCGTTATCAAAATGTTCAACTTAAGAGACATTTTTTTATGTTTAAAATAGAAACCAACATGCTTGTGTAAGATGATTATTAATAAGATTTTATGGTAATGAAAACAGCAGTTTTAATAATACAATCTTAACGATTACAAGAGTCTAAAACTTTACTGCCGATACAAAAAATAAAATGTCCAATACTACACTAATAACATTTACTTAATGAATAAACACCAAAATCAGGTTTTAATTGTATTAATAATACAGATTATTACTATTATAGATTTATTTGTTTATTAATTTGTATCATCAAAAGTAGTACTTTCAATATAGTAGGTAAGGAAGTACAGCATTCCAATCCTTCAACACCAACTTTCAACATACATCAGCTGTTCTGGATGTCTGAACTTTACTGATGTTTATTAGTAATAATTGTAATTCTAACATTAATGTTTTCTATTCATGAGTTTGATGCCTAAAATGTTAACTCACAATACAAATATTATTAACCTTAACCATGGCAATCAATCGAATTCCAAAGCGTTAACAGGCAATGGACCATAGGCTGTCGACTAATATTGGGCAGTATGACTCTTTAGAAAGAGTCAACTCCTATTTTTCAACTCCACTAAAAGAATCGACACGACAATCAACTCATTTCACTTACATGACTCCATTTCCTTTGCTGATAACATTACTCCTTCCTGTATAATCAGCTGTTTCCTATTCCTGTGTGTTCTTTATACTATTATAAATCGATTTTGCTTTGGACATGGCTACCTGATGTTGTACATATGCACTGTCATTCTATTGAATAGACTTAATAGAACTGTTACGAAGTAGAAACAAGTAAATTTACAATCTTTGTTTATAAAATACATAATGAATATATGTACAGCTGAGATGTTCTCTACTTTTTGGTAAATGATTATTTCTAATAATTTGAAAATAATTAATGTTTCATTTATCATGATAATTTTATATGATTTTAACCATTTATACCTTAATTTTTTTTTAAAGTTTTGATTGTTTTATTAAACAAACTTGATTTTTATAATTTGCACTGTATATATTGCAATAAAAGCCGTAATATGATACATAAAATAAATCAAGTCAATTTATTGATGCTGATTTAACAATTCTCTTGATGTTCAATCTATAAAATTAGTACTCGACAGAAAATTGTTCTAATTTAATGCACAGTTATTGCAATTCAAAATTCATCACAAATACACAAAACAATTGATTTACTCGTAATCAATAAGCAGAAAGGATATAAGTCAGCTAGATGGATGGAGGATGAAAAGTGAGTAAAGTGACTTGGACCAAAAAGGGAACACGAAAAAGTCGAATGGTCGGAGAATTAAAAAGATCACTTTACACTCTTCTAGCCCTCGCCTCTTGCACTGAATAGGTTAGTTACTATCATGGCCAGACGCTTTTATCAGCTGTTACTGAGTGAACTCTTTTCGACTCACCTACTGGACCAGTCAAAGGTAAGGATTCATTCTCACTTACTCCTTGCCCATCACTTCTGTCAATGTTGCGCACATTTAGTTTTGAATTTGCTGTAATTTATACATCAATCTATGCATAGTCTTGTAGGTACTGTAGGCCATAAATGCATGTTCTATGTGATATATTTCTGATGTTTCATTACTAGTAACCACATACACAAACTAGGATTCACATAACAATTAGAGTAAAATACGAAGTAAACATAAAAATAACAACTAGATTTCTCTGCCTCTGATCCAAATTTATGCTGATATTTTCTTACATAAATAGGCTACTGCAATCAGAAATGAATAGGAAATCTAAGAGTAATAAGATATTGCCGTATCAGCAACAGTCACTAAGCTGATGGCTCTCTCCTTCAAATCTGTCATCTCCTTCATTTGTCTCGTTCAATTCTTTTTGGTCACTATCGTGTTGCCATCTTACACTAAGCATTTATTGTCACTGATAGTTATCGTTAAGTTATAAGTATGAAATAAAATATACCTGAAATGTAGGTATACAAAATATTTCAAAATTAAAATTTTGGAATTCTTACAGGACTAGCTGCCGCTTAATTCATTTCTTACTCTTTTGACAGGTTCTTTATGATCAAACTTATTAAGCTATATTGTTACATTGAGATGTATTGTTGAAATAAATTGCTTAATGTATATGTCATTAAACTGTTTTCGTTAGTTGTAAATAATTGCTGAGAAGAGGAGATACCTGATGCAGGTCTCGGAGACAATGAAAAGATGGGTCGTATTGTGTTCTAAGTTGTACTACTGTGTATTGTAATGGTGAATTTTACTTAGGTAAGCTTGCTGCTTACATAAGGAAACCTAAAATTGATAAATGGCTCCGACCATTTCATGGTATAACCAAAGAGGAAATACCTTCAAGGTAATAACCAAATAAGAAGCTTGGTTATTACCTTGCAAGATACATCTGCATCCAGTAAAGGTTATGTACCAAATGGTATGACCAAATTATCTATAAAACTTAAGGAAGATTTGTTAAAAAATGTTATCCTGAGTTGATTTCATTCTTAATGAGCAGCCGTAATATTATGATGATTTTATGCTAAGAAAACCAAGGTTTAGGAGAATATCTAAGGGTTCTAACATTTCCTCTCGTAATATATAATTTTACATTTTATTACAATAAAGGCAATCATCCGTGCACATAAACCTCTAAATAAAAAGGTTAAATTATGTTAGTAAAAATTTAAACTAATGTGATAAAAAAGAAAAGTAATAAAATCCAACAATCAAAAACGTGTAAAGTACAGAAACTGTAGGTACTTTAAGAAGCCAGAGATGGGTTAAAACAGTGAATATATGTCTAACATGGGAAATTTAATTATATACAGAAGCAAAAGGAAGCAAAAAAAAGTAAAATGATGTTTTCAAACTTACCTTCTTGAGCTTGAGTGCAGCCATCACAGTCGGGCGACGATCCATCATCTGAGCGAGACGTCTGTTTCTGGCAGATGCCTGCTGATCCCTAAAGAGTCCTTGGCGCACTGACTCCACATGCACTGTCTGACGTGGCTCCGCTGGGTTTTGATGGCGGAGGAATGTGAAGCTAATGGATGGAGAACATTACGGTAATTCCCCCTCATGAGTCCAAACCAATTTATAGCAACACTTATATATTCCAGTTGCTCTTTTGTAATACCATATTAATGATTGCCTTTTACAAGTTAGGGAATCTCAAGAGAATTAATCCTTGAGGGTATTAAATGAACATCACTTGCCAGTTCACACGGCTTTCTGGCCATGAGTGAACTTTGTACCAGTTAAGTATCAATTATACTGTTAAAAACATAAACTGTATTTACTTGCTTTACTTTTCTTTATATTTTTGAAACACCAACTTTTGTACGCCTTAAGTCAATAAATGGAAACATTACATGTCCTTAAACGAGTGAAGGTGAACTTCTCAACCTAAGAGCACTTAAATTCAGCTATACGAGGAAAATTTCACGTTAACACAGCATGAAATTTCTTACTCTCACTCATAAGGTTGTGATGTTTAGGCGTGTTAACAACATCGTATTACTTTATTGAAATACATTGTTTCACAATTCCATTTTATTGTAAAGCAAATTAGGTAAAGAGCACAGATCAATTTCATTTTAGTAATGTAGCTCATTTAAAATTTGTTCATTAAAATGTATTAAAATAAATGTAGCAGAATTCTTCAGACTGATTTTTTAAAAATAACTTTATTGTATGCGTTTTTTAGTATCAGTCAGCTTCCTGTGTCCACACCATAAAAACTGCAATTTTATTGTTTGCCCCAATCTGGCAAATTCTTGTGCACAGAAATTATCTTTATATGAGTTAGAGAGCAAGTGACATGAGTTTATTAGTTATTATTTTCACCAATACTTTTAATTGCAATGGCTTTACATTTTATTGTTAAAAGTATAAGAAATATCTCTGTAAGTCATATTTAGCAAGATACTCTTGTGCTTTTTCATGCACTTATTACTTACTAATATGCATTGTAAAATATTCCTCACTCAACAGACCATTATGAGTTCATATACGAGTACGTTTAAAGTAATTGATAATATTGCAACATCTCATCTATTCATTTATGATAAAGAAAAGATGGCAGATTTCCATTTTATACTCAGTGCTGGCTATTATAGTTTAATTGTTTCAAGTATTTTCTCCACTTAAAGGCCACCATTCCTTTTTACATTTACCATAAAATCAGAATTGAATGAATAAACTTAATTCATATACAAGTATTTTAGGGTGTCAGTATTATATTCCTACTGTGTCGTGGTTCAAAATTATGGCTGTGATACATTCTCTTCAAGGCAACCAGCTATGTCTGGCTTGAACACTTGCCAAGTTAATCATGGTTTAAAAATAAATTGGTTGGATTACTAAAATGCTTCTTTGGGCCAAAGTGTGCATTTCAAGCTAATTCGTTTTCCAAATACTACATATTTTCTTTTCTTATTCACATTTGTATGATGGGCATAGTAACTTTCCACGCAGTTCTTAATTTATTTTTTTTAATACATCTTTTTTACAATCTTTCCATTAATGGCACTAATAAGTTCATACTTTTAATATACCATCTTTTCTTCTTTTATAATGAGCAATGTTGTCTTTCTATTTGTTGTATTCTTAGTAATTGTTTTAAAATAAAACATTATATTTTTTGTATGATGGGCATTGTAATTTTTTTATTAATGGAAGGTACATTTAAAATTATGTTTTTAATATAACAACCTTTCTTTTTTATAATGGACATTGTGACCTTTCCATCAATGTGCTCAATTCATTGAGCGTAGACATTCCGTTGTCATATCTACTCAGTTTCAAGGTTCATTACATTTTCTCAATATTTTCATACATATTTTTGTGATTTTATTTGTTTCATTTTCTCATTTATGATAATGATTTAAATACATTAACAGACAACTTTTTTTAATTCTTTCTAATGGTTAAAAAAAAGTAGGGGTTAAAAAAATTGTTTGAATATTTGTTATTAAATTGTTTTTCTATTCCAAAATATTTTTCGTAGAACATAAGCCTAGACCTTTATTCATTTGATGGAAAAAGAAACTTATATATATTTCCCTAAAATACTCCACCTAAAAATGTATAAACTGATGGCGGTACAAGTAAAATGGTTTTCCCAATGAACGGATAAGCAGACATGACATGTTACCACGACTATTTTACTAGACACATTTAGAACAGTCAAAAGACATACTAGTCAGCTGTTTAAAATTTATCAACTGGTATTTATATAGGCAACTGTTTACATTGTTATATATACAATGTTGTAGATATATACAATGTTCTAAAAGAGTCCATCAATGCTTATCCTGAAAAAAATTTTATTTTTGTTCTATAATTGGCTACTTAAGAACCCTTTTTATAACCTGGAGGACTTTTTTAACACTGGAAATGTATTGTTATAATAGCATTTTTTCTTTTATTTTATTATTTTATTTTTTCTCTCTTATTTTTTTTATTTATTTATTTTTTTACTGAGCCCTGCAGCTTTTAATTGTAACTTTCATTATCACAACCTATGTATCTGAATTGTATCTTAGTTTTTGTTAGAACAGTTATCTTTTTTAGAAATAGGAGCCTTTGACAAGGTTTTTGGTACTGCTATTTTGACATTGTCAATGATATGTAATGTATTCTTATGACAAATAAAGATTTATTTATTTATTATATTTATTCATTCAAACGCATTTTGAAATATTGTGTTGATCCATCTAATATAATACTATTTTGTTACATATCATTTCTGCTTTATCTCACTTTTCAATAACTTTTTCCTTAAAAAATTAAAATTCTGATTTTTATAAAACTCATACAAAACGTTTAAAAATATAAATCCGATACATTAAAAGGTTTTTGAGTAATAAAAGTTTGAAGTTTGGTACAGGGAAAACTAGTCAAAATTCCGGTATTATTTTTGTTCCAACTAGGATAAAAATTAGTAAAACTTATAATACAATGTTAAAATACATACTTCATAATGTACAATTACAGGAGAATAAAATGGTTATTTTCTTAGTAAACGACCTTCAAACTTGGGCACACATTTCTAGACTGACAGTAAAGATGGCTAACAAATATATTTTTGAACTAAAGAATGCTATGGAGAAAGCAATGTCAAGAAGTTGTACAATATGCATCGATAAAAACATTAATTTTTGATGAAAAACATAGTTCAACCCTTTGATTAGTAAATTTTTTTGTTGTTTCAATATTTTAGTTAAAATAAATAAAAAATAATTCTTCATTAATAGAATTAAATTTGACTTTTTATATATTTTAAAATTTAATTTTTATATCAAAGTTAAAAAAAATATTAATCTAAATATAACTTGCCTGGCTATTGATCTATTGATAAATAGCTCTTTCTGAGGAACAGCCGACCTTAGTTAGTAACAATGACTACTCACTTTTTCACCTATTCATCTGCCCCTAATATTCGCCCATATCTTGACGATCTGCATCTTACTAATGAATACCAAATCTTAGGTTATGAATACCAAATATAAAATGACAATAACAATAATCCAGGATGCACAAAGGTATAGAAATAATAACGAGCAGGAATTTACATACTCTACTGATTTATGCCATGACATGTCAGCTCATTTCAACGATACTACACATAAAGGTTTTCAAAACAATAAATAAGTAATTATTGTAAGTGCTCCCACCTTCCAAGAATTGTTACACCAAAAAAATCCTGAATTAATTAATACCATTTACACAATAATCTAATAGATCACAAACACAAAGGCACTGCAGTTTGAAGAACTGAACCGCCTAGTAGGCAATCAACACAACGTACGCTGTTACTAATCAAAGGGTTAAGAATATTTTACACAGAATCAGATATTTGAAATATAATTAAAAGCGTAGAAGTGTGTAATATATAAAGGAGCAAATAATGTGACAACAAGATATTATGAGGAACGAAAGATGTCGACTCACCAGTCGACCAGATTAAGATTAAAAAATCCACTCTTATAACTAGCAGTGGACAAATAGTTTCTAACAAATTAATTGCGTGATGAAAATTGTTGTTGCTGTAAAAAGGAAGACTAAAAGCATGAAAACATAGTTATGTAATCAGCTATAATCATGATCAGAGCGTCTATACTTTAAGAAGTTAGCAGATGAATAAAACAAAATGACACTGAGAAAACAATTGTTATGACCTGTTTTCAGGACATTAACAAATATGCTTCATAACAATGCTGAGATCAATATGTAAACACGTGACATGAAAAGAATATTAATATTCCTCAAGTGGTTGCTCGGTGAATTGGCATATAAGGGTTAGATAAATGTTCCAGTAACGTATGTTAAAACTGTAGACATCTAAGAAATAGTAACACACGTTTAAAATAAAAGTGGAAGTATATAAAATAGGATCTTTTACAATTTATCATCTATGATCTCTTCTCATTCTGATTAAAGTTATGACTACACCATATAGTACAAGTTTTAGTCTCTCTAAACTCATTATCGCTGGCTGTCATAAAAACAATTTTTCCTCAAATAATCTTTTATTTTTAATGACAAGGTAGGCATATTCCATACAGACAATGCAAAATTCATTTATAGTAGCGTTTAAAGCCATTAACTATATTAAAGTTTTTTAATATTTCAAATTTTTCTTTTATTTCAGAGGTCATTATTACTATTTCAAAAACCTCTGTAAAATCCCTAGAGCGCCATAAGCAATATAACAACTGATAATAATTATCTCATAATAAAACTATTCCAGCCTTTTTAGGAATAAAATTCCTTTGAATATAATTAAATTTCATTGAGTTTTCTGTGGTGAGACTGGCAAAGGCACTTGCAACTTAATAAATCACAACATACTTGTTTGATCCTTCTGCCAAAGAACAGAATGCATTTAAGCTGGTTTTGTATTGTTTTGGTTTTGGTTTGGTTTTGTTTTGTATGCATTTAAGAATGGTTAAAAGGTTTGTGTAAACCTTTAATGTGAAATAAAATAATTTCATTCCTCTAGCATCTTTAACTGGAAATATTATAGAAAATTACATGGTGTTATGTCCTTAATACAAAATATTGCTTATTTGCATCACCATTTCATATAAGATAGCTATGAGATAGGCCTATTTCATTCATTTTCAGGCAGATTTCACATGTCATATATTTTTTTTAAAGAACAGAAAAAATCCACCATATGCCATGTCAGTTAGAGAACTAACCACAAAATGTTTAATAAACATTTTTAGTGCCAAGTTCACTTTGCCATCTTGTCATTCACAGTACCAGGCTTTTGATCCTAAGATCAAACTGACCTTCATTTGAGAGCGTGCATAAACTGGTATTTACTGTAAACAGGCTAAAACTTGATAAGCTTGCACAGTAAGTAAAATGCATTTAAATGTCAATGCTTTGTAATGTTATATACGTTCAACTTGGACTCATTAAGAGGGGGGGTGTAGTCTCACCGTTCATGGAGGGATATCCGTGTGGTGCCTTTCATTAAAATCTTCTTCAGAGACATGTTGAGATGAGGGGTTTTCCACCTGAACAAAAGATTGTTAATTAAACATATTGGCATACAAAATAAACTATAAATAAGAGCAATCAAATGTATTAAAAATATCCACTGATTTATCTAAACAATTATTATAGAGATTATACTATATGTTATGATTAAAACATGTAATTTTATGAGGAAATTACAAATACTTCATTTAGTTCTAGGTTTTGTTAAATAATGCTTTCTTTGTTTTAAACTTAAGATTAAATTTTTTTGGGATCATCCAGAATTGTTTATTCCTTCAAGAAACGCATTGACTATCCTGACACCAACTTGGGACAATAAGGGTTCAAATGCTGTAATTCCGTGTTGTTCAGTATGAAAGTGCCTATTGCCTAGTATTGGTGGACGCCCCTGGAGAATATAGCAGGACAGGGCAAACTCAACAGCCCAAGTTCCCTGAAGGCATTTTTTCATGACAGAAGGATTTTCAGTTTGAAAGAACTCTTACAGCATTCTATTATATCCTAAATACTTTTCCAAATTTGTACTAAGAGCACCTGAACCGAATCTTATGCCATAGAACAGATTTTAATGAAGATCAAAATAGGCCATTTTTAATTTTTTTTTTTTTAACTGTACCATCTATTTAATTTTTTAATTAATTAATTTTAAATTAATTTTTAATTTTTTAACTGTACCATCTAGAACAACTGTTGGAGAGGTAGTGTAAATCATAAATGCCTGAAACAATATTTAAGCAGACTTAACCAATGTTTCAAGCCAGGACTTGATTAATCTAGGCCTATATTTCAAGGAACTTGAAGGATTCAGCTTCTTCAAATAGAACATCGTCCACCATCACCATGGTCAATACTTTAGTTCTTACCATAACTTTTGATTCAAAATTGATTCTTGAAAAATGTTGAATCCAATTCCAGGAAAGACAACACTTTTGTGCAGACTACATTTTGTCTCCATGCAACAGGCTCTTTTTATTACAGAAGAACCTCGTTATCCGACATAGACTTATCCGAAATTCTGTTTTTAACAACATACTTGTCCTGAAAACAATACTGTTAAAAAACTGTCTGAAAAATGTAAAATGGATTATTGTTCCGTAATTACGAAAACTGTACACACCTGGTGAGGGGTTTTTCCATACTACTCTTTAGTTACTTAGTGCACTAGACTTTATGTTGAGCGGGTACTGTATGATGTGAGCAGACTCAATCACTTTGGTTGTCTGTTAAGAGTACAGGATTTTTAGGACATACATTGCTTGTCTCTTGAATAAATGATTTATTTCCATCATTATATTACAGAGCTGTTAACAAAACAAGAACTCAAGGAGTTGCTCTCACAAATTTATCTTTAAAAACTGTAGCTACACCTGCGCTTATATTATTTACACTGGTCCAGTCAGCAGAAATGCAGTGTGAAAAGGCCACATTTTCAGTGTTATTATGCTCATCAATAATTTTACTCATACTTGCATTAACTACTTTGATTTTTTTTTTTTTTGACACTCAGTTAACTGTTTATGTAGAATAACTCTTGATATTATATTACATAATTGCATCTTTCCAGCTTTGTTCAGATGTTGCCCATGCCTTGTATAATGTAATCCGCAATCTTGATACATAACCAACAGTGAGGCCTTTATCTCTTTAACTGTACCATCAGTAGTTTACATTTTTAATTACTATGTTTATTTATTCTCAAGACGCCGATCATCAAGATATGGGCGAATATGGATTTTGAATGAGCGTGGTCATTGTTACTATCAGAGTTTGACTTAGCTCAGAAAGGACTATTTTAATAGCCCAATAGCCAGGGCAACGATGGGACCTACAGCTTATGTGAAATCTGAACCACGTAGTGTTGGTCTGATTTTTAGCTAACTGACATGACTCTCAGTTCTCTTCCATACATAACATCTGAACCTTGACTACCATCCAACATGGACACCCCAGACTTCTCTGGTAGTGTCCACTCGATGGCAACCATTGAGCAGACACCGTGTCGGTATTGAGAGGACCGAGTATATAACCTATTGCCTAAAATCTCCCAAACACTTTGTCCCCAAGTAGCTGGGCTACAGCTAAAATATTGTCATATCTTAAATCATACCTAGATGGCAGTGGGATAAGAACAAACTGAACATGTTTATATTTACAACATAACTGATAATAATAATGATTTATTCCTTCAAATTCTTAACAAATAAATAATAAACACTGTACAAACTCAAGAATAGAACTGGCTACAGTTTCCAGTAATGGTGGCCAGTGACAAAATCAACAGAAAATAATTAACAAATTCAATCTTTTGAGTCCTATTGTTAAAATAATTATCTCTCATTTCTGTGGTGCCTGCCAGTGTAATAGACATAATTATTGATAAAAATAAACTAAAAGAGAAAATATAAATCTAAAACACATCCAAAAATCATAACTTATGCCAATTGCATCTTCTTGAAAAATTGAAAAACAAAATACTTTCCTTGAAGTTAAATAATATAAGATACAAATATAACAAATATAACTCATACAATTTACACAGAGAAAGAATTGCTGTAGAACATTAAACATTAACATATAGAATTATTAAAATGTATCATTTAAAAAAACCAGGTCTTGCTTTGTAAATAACCATTGTTTTAATTTTATGCCAAAAATCTATTGTTACTGCAAATTATAGTTTCAATCAGTAATTTATTAAACAATTTAAGGCCAGTTTACTGAGCAATGTCACCATTAGAACTAATTATTTTCTTTGAAAACATTTATTTTCAGTACAATCGATGTCACTTTTTAATTTATCACAAAACTGCTTGAAAAATTCCTGAAAACATCTATCATAATACAACATTCATTCTCCTAATACAAGAAATAGTAACAACATAACTTAAATAGAACTTTCTATAGATTAAGCAAAACTCTAAAGAGCCATAAAGTCATGTCACATAAAGTATACAACAAACTAAGTAAAGTAATACAGCTATATCCAAATAGCACTCATTATTTTTAAATAAATTTTACGAATAATTTTTTCTACTCCTAAATAATCCATTCTACTCTGTTGTTGATTTCATGGATAAAAAAGATATTGTTTTTTTGAATTTAAATCCAGTTTTGTTTTATTAACTACTGATACTACTTTAAAACTGTTAATGGTCCTTCAATTAGGCCTATTATTTGTGTCTCTATTGTTTTGTGTTTTATTTATTTTTATGTTTTGTAATTTTATTGTGACTGGATTTTAATATTGTTATATCTTGTCATAATTTATATATTTATAGTTTTATTGCTTGTCTTGTTGTCAAAATTATCTAATTTATTGTTAAGTCTTAAATTTATTTATTGTCACTATTGTTGTCTAGGTCAATTGGTCTATTATAAATAAAAGAAATATTCACAGAGCTTAAAAAAGTAGTGTTAGTTAATTTTATTTATTGTATTTCTATTATAACTTTTGGCCGTAGCTGTATATGCTGTACTTTAGACTTTTGCCCATGCATTAATTATATCAAATGGCTATGAATGATTCTTGATTCTATCATAAATAAAACTGATAAAAGACTTCTGGAATTATGTATTCTGGGTTCAAGTTCCTGGAGACCATATTTTCAATATCATTTGAACCACCTATACTATCACAATGCCACCTTTATTTATTTTAACCATACTATCTTCGATGGTCTTAATTATGTGGTCTATTGGAGCATCAGGAGAGGCATTTGTATACAGATTGTAAAAGCCATTAACTTTCTTTATTGGCCTTTTTCATGTAACTTTTACAAATTGTTGAAAATGGACCTAGGCAAGGTTTATTGTAACTAACAAGTCCTCTTTTCCCCATAGATATTATTATCACAAAAACTGAATTAACTTATATTCCTGCTGGAGTGACGGCCAGCAGGCCTTCACGGAGGCCAAACACTCGAATTCAATGCAAATTACGATTTTTTTTTGTGAGAAAATAGACAATTAGGATAAGTTAGGTTATGTTTGGTTATGTCAGTAAAAAAATGCATTTTTCAAGCTGAAAAAATAATTTTACTACAAAACCAGGGTAATTATGCACTTAATTACTTATGCCACCTCTAAAAATACAATATCATGTTAAAAAAGTGGTGAAAAATGAGTATATATCTCTTGAGGAGTTTGATTTCATCCGCGGAAAATTCTTTTTTTACCGAAAAATCAAAAAACAAGTTTTTTATCTAATAATGAAAAAAAAATACTTTTTTAAAATTTGTTATTTTTTGACAAATGTATTTTTCATTTCTCGTGTTTTTTTATGCTGAACACAAATATATAACTGGTTTTGTATTGAAATTATTTTTTCAGCTCAAAAAATTCATTTTTTACTGACATAACCTAACTTATCCTAATTGTCTATTTTCTCAACAAAATTCGCAATTTGCGTTAAATCCGAGTGTTTGGCCTCCGTGACGGCCTATCGGCCATCACTCCGGCGGGAATATGGGTGAATTCGGTTTTGTGATTAATAGTTGTTGTATATAATGATCGTGTAATGGCCGCTAATCGCAATCCGCCGCGATAGTAGTTTTTCCGTTACTTCTCAAGAAATATATGTAATAGACCAATATAGTTTTCAAATTTGTATTCAACGCAAAAAAAAAACATCAAAATAAAAAAAGATGATTAAAATATCATTTAAATTAACGGAAATATGAAAAAAAAAATACTAAGTTGTGACATTGGTTTTTCAAATATTTCGGTAAAATACGTTATTTCCGCGGAATAAAAAGCCAATTCTAGTCCCATTTCAAGCAAAATGTTCCAACTTTGTTTGGTGGCAAGAAACTGGATAAATACCAAATCCAGTTATATATTTGTATTCAGCATAAAAACACACGAGAAAAGAAAAAAAAAGTTGTCGAAAAATAAAGATTTTTAAAAAAGTTTGTTTTTCACTATCACATACGGTAAAAACTAGTTTTTCAATTTTTCGGTAAAAAAACGAGTTTTCCGCGGATGAAATCAAACTCCTCAAGAGATATACTCAAATTTTACCACTTTTTCAACATGAAACCATATTTTCGGAGGTGGCAAAGAAAGTGCATAGTTACCATTTGTTTCAGCATAAATAAATGTACATTTCACAACTTTTCAACAAGAAATAGTATTTTCATAGGTGGCAAGAAAGCGCTTCGTCAGTAGTGTAGGTTTCTAAAATACTTCTAGAAAATACACCACTTTTTTTGAAAAAATTGAGAAATATCTGTTAATATCTTTCAGTCAAACTGGTTGTGTGAGAAAAAATGTAAAACAGCACTAATCGATACTTTGGAACAATAAGATTACACCGCACTGATTGATTAGCTCCAATAATGATGAAATATAGGCTATGAAATATTAATTCAATATCGGTCGTCTTCTATGTAGACGCTACGCCTACCACACTTTTAAGGGATAGTGGCAGTTTATCATATTTTATTAGCCTATTTTACTCCCATTATTGGCATAAGTTATTTCATGTAACTTACAAATTGTTGAAAATTGCCAAGTATAGGCAAGGTTTAATGTAGTCCTCTTTTCTCATGAAAATTATTATGCAGTTATCCTCATAAATAATTAAGTATTTCACTTTTTATCATTGTTACACCACTAGCCTATATGTGAATCTGCAATATGGCATTAGCCATATAGGAATAGCCCATACATTAAGAGGCAACTTGTAACATACAAAATCAGAATAGCAGGCTAGACTATAATAATAGGCTGATTAGCAAATTATGCTAAATATATCACAAACCCATTCAGCAACATAGTCTAGTTTAAAATTAAGAAAACAATGAAAATCAAGACTAGGGCTTACCGAAATTTCACAACGCTTCAGTTCCTAGAATGTAATAACAGAAAATGATCACTTATAAATTAGCTGTAGAAATGTTCCGTGTTCTAAGAGTTCCTAAAGCAGATGAACACGCCACATTAACTTATAATGGTGATAACATTACACATCACTTAAAATCACATAAAATATTTTCTCAAACACAATTTCTCCAACGATCTACTAGGGAGTAGGGATCCTGATCCTTTCCTTGATCACATTCACGAAGAGAGAAAAAGAAGAAGTGTACAATCTAGTTCTTTTCTTTCTGGTACAGTACAGTGAACACTAAACAGTAGCAGTAGCAGTAAGTAAGCAGGAATAGCTGAAAAGAATCGTTGTTTTTCTGCACCGATCTGTACCACCCCAAATTTATTTATTTATTTCAACGGTCAGCACCATTTAGAAATGTTACAATTTTTACATAGTTTTAACAATACTATAAATGAAAGATATAATTAAATGAGTTATGCAGTAACTTAATACTTATATTACTTCTATGCAAGTACAAGAATAGGGAAATTCTTTTGTATCAATTCATACAATGACAATAATCAAATGAATTTCAACAATGATAAACTATAAAGAATTTAACGTTTTGTTGTATTTCACGTTTAGGGATTCAATCTTGAACATTATTACGCATTATATTATCCATCCAACTGTCACCTAAATGAATCCACCTTTTGTCCAAAGAAGTTGATTCGTGAGGAGATAGCGTTTCCAGCCCTAAGGATTTAAGGAATGGTGCTGTTGTAACTGTCAGAGGTAGAAAAGTGTCGTTTGCTAAAAAGTATTCCAGGGATCTGGTCACACGTGAAGCTCTTAAGTCCGCTAGTGCTAGGAGTTCTGGATAGTTTATGTGGCAATTAATTAGCTCGAAGAGAAATATCATAATAGTTTTTTCCGTCTTAGATCGAAGGTAGGGAGATGAAGGACCATCAGCAACTGTTCCTTGGGTTCCTCGTCAAACCTATAAACAAGCCGAACTCCAATCTGCTTTAGAATCTTTGTTTGAACTCCCTCCAGAAGTGCACGATATCCAATTTGATACGGGTTCCAAATCACCGAACCATACTCAAGATGTGGTCACACTAGTGAAATATTGAAATAAACAAGAACTTCATAGTAGTAATAGAAAATCCCTCTCTTGAAATCCTGAACACGAACCCCTAGGATAGAGTTGGCTTTCCCATATACGTGCAGAAGGTGTTCTTCGAAATTCAGGGCAGGGACTATGACTATCACCAAATCAATTACTCTGTTAACTCTCCTAGCATGCATCCACTAATGAAGTATTCATGTTCTTCTGGGGATTGAGTTCTATGGTACTTCATCAACAGACTCTGATAAAAATGATCTAAATGCCCAGATTAGATCAATTTCATTTTTAGAGCACCAATCTGTTATTATATTGATACTGAATTCAAGAACGATGGCATCATAAAATGAATTAATTTCACTAAATATCCTTATATCATCGGCAAACAATAAACTTTTTACCAGTAGGTTTTCAGCGACGTTATTAATAAATAAGCTTAATAATACTAGGCCGAGCAATGAACCCTGAGGCACACCAGAAAGTGCTGGAATTTTGTGAGATTGTGCACCTCCAAATATAATAACAAGCCATCTATTTATCAAAATCCTTCAACCACTGCAAACGTTTTTCAACTAACGTCAAAAGTACTTAGCTTTTGTACCAGGCGTATAAGGCTGACTCTGTCAAAGGCTTTTGAAAAGTCTAAGTATGTGCTATATCAACCTGATGTCCCCTAGAGAAGGTCGATATTATGAAATTCTAAAATATTGCTAGATTTGTTGGGTTAGATTTTCCTTTGCAGAAACCATGTTGTTTGGGTATAATCATTGATTTTACTATACATAGAAGATAGTTCCATCCAATGTTAAATATTGAGGCACGGAAAATGGGAGCGACCATGCTGCAACCTGTCGTCAATCAAGTTAAAGAGGTCGAAATTGCCTCCAGTTTCGACTGTTCGGTTGCACAACCTGTGAGCAGTAAAGGAACTAATCACTCCCTCTCATTCTCCCATTCTCTCTCTCTTTCTATCGAGATGCTCATCCGGAAGTACTTGTCTACTCCTACTGTCGCCACTCCACCTGTACTGTCGCCGATTGGCCTTGATAGTGGGTCAAAGTGGGATATTATTCCTTGCTGTGGTTTGCCTTACACGGAAAGGAATCGCATTCTTTTATTTAGGCCTTAGGGGTTTGTGAATATGAAAAATGTTAGGGGACTTTTTTTGTTATTTTGTCAATGTAAATAACATTGTGTTACAGATGTTTAGTTAAATCATTATACATTACCGGTACCTAAAATGATGTAAATACTGTTTGTATAAGTTTATTGATATTTTAAGTAATTGTATATTTAGAAGTAGCAAGAAAAATGGTGATAGTTCTAAATTGTTAAAGGCTAAATTGTTAAGTCCCTGGATAACACCAAACATTTTATATAAATTTGAGAGACGTAAAAAATTATATAAAATTTCTACAAAATTAAAGACCATATGACAGTTTTTCAAAATTATTTTGCAAAATGTACTAAAGAATTAAATAATGTGATCAATTTTACAAAAAAAAATATTATTGAACATTATTAGAAAAACCTTCCACCTTTACGTATTTACTATCAACATTCATTCCTTATAACTCCAACAGATTTAAATGAAATTAAGAGTATTGTTAAGTTTTTAAAAAATAAAAAATTAACTGGCTCTGACCAAATTAATGTACATTTACTGAAAAATATAATTGATGAGATTGCACCAGTTTTAGTTCACTTAATAAACAGTAGTTGTATCAAAGGCATTTTTCCTGAGAGCCTGAAGTTAAGTTCAGTGGTACCTATTTTGAAGGACAATAACTCTATAAACTAGATAACATAATAGCTATCAGCTTGTTATCTGTATTCTCTAAGGGGTTTGAACAAAACAATGATTAAAAGACTCCATAGTTATTTATCTAAGTTAAATTTTCTTAATCCATGTCAATTCGGTTTTATCAAAGGAAAGTCATCTGAGGATACGTTATTAGAAGTATCAGAAATAATTTATAACAATTTAATTATTCATTAACTTATCATCTGTCATATAGTTCACATTTAATACTAGAATTAACCCTTTATATTATTGAAATCATTATTCATTTTTTATCAAGTAATTAAAGCTTCTTGTCATTGTATAATTATTGTTGTATTTTTAACTATATAATCCTGATAATCTTTTTTGTTTAAAAGTAAATTGAACTATTTGTCATAAATACCACAATATTAAAATCTGCTTCCGGGTCACGCCGTGGACAGTGAAATGTGTGTGGTAGGCCTACCGAAAGTTTTAATATTCGTTGTTTTCCTCTTGTGTGAACTGTGTTTGTTAACTTTTAATTAATTTGTGACGCATACCACTTGGACTTATTTGTTTTCTTTAACCTGAAGATGCCGTCCGTATTCACGGCGAAACATGTAGTTGTTATCATCACACGCTGTGAACTGTTTGACGGAAGGTAAAGTAAACCTATTTTAGTCTATACCAGGATTGGCATTTTTTCTTTTTATTTGATATAAAGAGATGGAGATAAAGAGAAAATATTTGCTGTATTGATGATTTCATAAATAGTGGCGGAGTCATAAAATGAAAAAGAAAAAAACATACACGCACACAATTCAGTTCTTCAGTCGCGTTGCCGAAAATCGTGTAATAGGCCTACCTCACTCTCTGGCCGTTAACGAGTTGCGCGCAATCCTACCTGCGTTAATTGCGATGTCCCAAGAAGGCCCCAAACCAGTACTCGAGTTGCGCGCAATACCGATCTCAGGTAGTCTGTCCAGTCTTGGCCGCTCAAAAATGCAACTTAGACCTCAAGCTGTGCTATAGAAATATTTCCGTAAAAATCACAATCCGCCAAAAATAACTTGAATTTTCACTGGTCTGATTCCGAATAGCACTTATACTACAAAATAAGCACATATCTGCTTATATTTTGTTACTATTAAATTACAATAATTTTTAAACATGTATAGCCTATATTACTCCCCACAGTTCTAGAGTTGAAGTGTTTGGTTATTAAAAAAAGGTCTCTGTTCTTCTACTTAGGATTAATTTATCTAATTTGAAAGTGTATGCTTATCATTAATACGATATATATAATTGTTTCAATTTGAAACCATACTATTACAGTTCAAAATATGCGCAAAACCCAAATTTACGTATTATTTTTTAACTATATTATTGTTTATTTGTTATAGTTATTTGTTTATATAGTTTTGTTAGTTCTTGGCATTGTTTGTTCTGTTCATTCTCAGTTGTGTAAATAAGTCATATTCGAATTGTTATAATTAAAAAACACCACAGAGTGTGGCTGTAGTTAATTTTGTTATTATTTAGACTGTGGTTACTTAAAATTAGTTATTTCTTATGTTATTGCTGGTCACGCTACTTGTGAAGTGTTACCAGTGTAATTCCAGAGTGTCTTTTCCAGAGAAATTGAAAATATAAATAAATTGCAGTTTATCCATACTTTCACATCTAGTAAAATAATAGTATGAAAAACAGATGTGTTAACTTTAATTATATTCGCCTTAAACATACGTTTTACAATGGTCTGATTTAATCAATGTTATAAATCGATATTTTTTAAAGGGGAACATAAACAAAATTTAAAATAATTTCATAACCTGATTAAAATAATGAAAATGGAATCTAAATAATCAGTAGTCTAGTTATATTCTATCGCGATAATATTTCCTAACCAATTGCAATTGACATCGAGATTGTTTTTCTCAAGAAGTAATAATAGAGTCACAACTCTTCGTGATTCCGAAAAAAATAAAAACTGACCATTCAACAAACAATGAAATATTTTACAAACAATCATGCAATTACTTGGAACCAAATAATATGTTAATGTTACAGACAGTAATAATAAAACATATGTATATAATAAAATTAAAAATAATGCTATTTTAAATTAAATGCCTATACACAGATTGTCTGAATCAGGCCATAAGATGAAAGCTATTTTTATCTTGTATAGAAGTAAATTAGTGGTTTTGTTATGATTTGTTCTAACCCTATCATTCAATTTGAATCTCATTTGGGTTTTATATTTTGCCCAGTATTATTCTATATAAATATCATAGGCCCATTTCAATATTTATTTTGTCAAAGAAATAAAAAAATTGGGTGTGCGTCGGACCACACGGTGGAAGTTATACTTCTTTGGCCATTCTCATACACCCACTCACGCACACAAACAGACAGGATATATAAATGAAATATAAGACATTTTTCAATATTATTCAATATATTTATCTTCAATATATTATACGTGACTTCATTATTATATTATACACCTATATTATCATTATCAGTAATTTCTTCGATTAAATTTCTTCGATTAACAATCGATTAATCGATAGTTCTTAAAAATTTGTTCTTACTTTTCAGCGTGACGCGGTTTCTCGACCAACATCCCATCCCAAAGTGTCTAACGGGCGCAAAGAAGTATAACTTCAATAATGTCACACTTTTTAATATTTCACTATAGGCTATTATATATTCCTGGAATATTTGCAGATTAATTTCATAACTGAAAGGAGAGTCATTGTTTGGATTTGAAAACAATTTATTTTTTAATCAATTACCGCATATGAAAAACTAATGATTGAGTACAACAGTCGATTTAATCACCTAATCGATGGTTAAAATGCAATAAATAAAGATTTTTCAGATGGGCTATATAATATGAAAATGTTTACTTAAATCAGCAGTAATTATCGCCAGCATTGCCGATAAGTTAGCGGTCTATTCAAGTGTGTCTATTTACAAATACACGGTGTGTTAATCATATAAATCAATATGGTGTTTTAATTTATTCAGTTATAAATATTTCTTTATTCAATATGAATGTCACACTGAGTTTTACTGTAATAGTATCAACACAGTATTCTTTATTATTCGAAAGAGATGCAAGCAAATATAAAAACAGAGAACCCGGATAAACGTTGGCCATATGGAATAACGTAAACAATTATCTAAGCAGGACGTTGTTTGTGTGTGGGACCTGAGGAAGGAGAGGGCGGGGCGGCTGTCTGGAGAATGGGAGAGTGGGTTAAGAGGAGGGAAGTGAGAGAGAGAGATGGAAGAGCGTGCGAGAGAGAGAGGAAATAGGGCTATGCGCAGCGTGGGGCCTCAAAACAGTTTTGGGGCCTCGCCACAACTCTCCCATATGGATGGAGTATCTCTTTATATAGTAAAATCAATGGTATAATGTAATTTCTTAGATGGAAAGATAAATATTCCATAACAATTCCCTGAAAGACCTTTGCTATTGCGGACTGAATTATGACTGTTCTGTAATTACGTACATTGGAAAGGTCGCCGGATTATAGTAATGGTGTTATAAGTCCGAAATTAAGATTCGAAGGGAACTTTCCCATTTTCATGAAAAGGTTCAAATATAAAGTTATATATATTATATATAAATTAGTAACACGTTATGGTTTATGGTTCCATCTCCATAAGTTCGACATTGAATGTGAACGTCTTCTTCTTTGTCGTAATTTATGTTTTTATGGATTTTGTCGCTCAGTGGATTAATAATTGCACTTTTACATCTCTCAAGTGCAAGATCATATCACCTTTCATCGTAGCTTGATTTCAGTCAAATCAATATATCAAATTGAATTAATCAGCCGTTATGTTTGTTACGTGATATCCAAGTTCCTCTGGCCGCCAGTCTGTCGTGGGACATACACATCAACACATTTGAGAACCAAAATAGTTAAATATTTTGGCTCTCAAAGCACCCTTACTTAACCAGTCAAATTCTTTAGTTTTACCTCTGCCTCATCGGCCATCCACAGGAATGTGAATCTATGGTATAGTTTGTCATTATTTAACTCATCGCAAGAAACTTCAGATTATGCAATGCAGATTATGCACCTTGCTGTTTTAAGGTAGGCACATGTAACTGAACGCTGCCGACTTTTACATTAAGAGTCTGCCCAGCATTGCTTAAATGAAGAGTGCCTCATGAGAATGTGGATCACTGCTCCTTAAACTAGCCGATCTCAGTGTTCTAGACCATTCCAGGTTATTGCCCGAGACATCATAAATCTTACAACGAAAGGACTGTTTTAAAATCGTTCATGACCAATATACTACTTATAGTATGCTGCTAATTCCAGGCATGTGAGGTTGAACAATGTTTCTCTCAACATGTTCTATCCGCACCAATTTCAAACTGAAATCCCTGTCTTTCTTGATCACGGAAAGCCATGGCAACAAAATCTCACTCTGTCCCACCAACCAATGTTGTCAAATCGTTGTCTCTTTTCCTCCCATCAACTTAATTGAATATCCCATAATTATTGGTCTTAAACTTTCCTGGACGATAAACTGATTAGAAGTGAGGTGATATTTATCATGACTGTATTTTAAAAATATTTTTAAATATAGGACACGTCAATCCTAAAATATTTATTATTATAGGTCATAAACATCAAAATAATTTACTGTAGCAAACACGAAAATATGCATTACAATTAATTGTCATTTCAAGCAATAGCACTCAAACTAAATTCTGCTGTAAGGACACTTTCGAATAAGCTAATTTTTCAAATAAAATTTGGAACGTTAAAAATATTTTATGGATTTCAGTAATATATTATACAAAACTGTACCAATCGCCTGTGGGCTCTTCTGCGTACGATTGATTTATTATATAATAACTTCCATTATTGTGTTCATGAATCTGTCTATTCCTTCTTATGAATCTATTATCACTCTCGGCCTATTCATTATGGATGAGGTTCAGAAAACAGTCTAGAGAGCCAAGCCGAGGAAAGCACCAAGTATGGGTGGAATTGTTAGTGCACGAGCACTTCAAAGTGCTCCGGCCCTACTAATCGTGTGCTTGGTTACAGTGTTCAATTCATTGCGGCTGCGCCACTTCCCGATCTGCTGAAGATGTCTAAAGTCGTTCTGAACCCCAAAGTCTGACAAATCCAACCTACTCCTTGAGAACTTTAGGCCGATAAATATCTTCCCTACCGACTCGAAGATTTTTTTGAGACTTCTCTTGTCTCGGATATCCTCATTTCTTTACGGCTTTATACGCCCGGAATGGTTTTAGACCTCGGTGCTGCCACTCAACAACGCCTCAGCTGGTGTGAGATTTGTGAACAGCTTTGTATATAACTACAACTTAAACCTGTGCACTGTTGCAGTTCTCGTCGACGACAGCAAGGCGTGTGACAAGGCCTTCAAATTCAACGGGTCCCCTGTTCTAGTGGCAGCTGTCCACCTTCTGAGTCATACTTCACTGATTTAGAACGTTCAGAACATGTGTTGACAGCGTCTTGTAGTCTCTGTTATCAATAGATCTGGCGTGCCACAGAATAGTGTACTGGGTACAGTCATATACCTGGTTTATACTAAACACCTGCCGCTTGTCCTAAGAGTAACGCTGCCTTTGTATGATGACGATGCCATGCTGATGTGTCGCAGTGTATGGCTTGCTCAGGCAGCAAAAGTGATGCAGAGACAGATGGACGCACTCTTCCCTTGATTTACAAAGTAGAGGATCATCATAAACACCGATAAGAGTAATGCCATATGTTTCAAGAAGAAACGACGGATTCCTCAGGCTGAGCCACCGCAAATCACCCTTGCCAGGCAACTCATAGCCTGGAAGCGTATAGTAAAATATCTTGGCGTGACTCTTGATGTCAAGGAAATTTACTGAGGCAAAGCAGCTAGCAGGCATACTCAACTCCTTAATAGGCTGGAAGTCAACACTGCCTGTTTGCTCACCTTTTTTTCTGAACTGTCTAGGTATTGGAGAAGCTAGTTGTTTCACAGATGGTAGCTTTTTTGGAGTTGAATAATATCCTTCCAGCCTTGCAGTCTGGGTTCAGAAAGGATCATAGTACAACAACTGCACTTTTATTAGTTTGTGATGAGTTACTTCAAGCAAGGGCAGAAAATAAAACATCTCTTCTTGCATTGCTGGATTTTTCACATGCATTCGATTCTATCGACCACAGTATGTTGTTGGCTGTCATGCATTTTTATGGTTTTCGATCGGAAGTGGTTTCTTGGTTTCATTCCTATTTGGTAAATAGGAGACAAAAGGTTAAAATTGGGATGATATTCTCTTCACCTTTGAGTAGGGTTGCTGGTGTTCCACAGAGTAGTTGCCTCGGGCCTATTCTATTCACTATGTTTGCCGCCACTATGGGTTCAGGCTTACAAAATAGTCGTTTGTATTCATACGCCTATGATGCTCAACTTTGTGTTTCATATGGTGCCGGAAGAGCTGACACAGCTGCATCTATTTTGAATTCTGAACTAAGCATTGTCCATGATTGGTCTGAGAGGCATGGGATTAAATTGAACAAGGAAAAGTGTTGTGTATTGTCGATTCCTTCCAATGTGGGTTCGGAGTCTGTCGGTGAGGTGTTGCTTGGCGGTATCAGACTAAATGAGTGTGAATCCTCAAAGCTCTTGGGCCTCATGTTCGATGGTGACCTCACTTTGTCTGGTAATGTAAGTGCTGTTTGTCGGCGGGCCCTTAGTCGACTAATAATGTTATACAAACATAGGTACTTGTTTCCTAAAGAGACCAAGCTTCGCCTTGTCCAGGCTCTTGTGCTCACTGTGATCGATTACTGCCTCCCTGTGTATGGCAATATTGTATCTAAAGGGGATTTAGACAAATTACAGAGAGTGCAAAATATGTGTGTCAGGTATGTATGTGGACTAAGAAGATTTGACCATGTTTCGGAGGCGCGACGATCACTGGGTTTGCTGACTGTGACTGATACATGTACTCTGAGCTCCTTATGCCTAGTTTATAGAATCCTTACCACTGGCAGGCTGGGATATTTGAGGGAATAACTAAAAAACATGTCTCAGATCCGATCTCGCAGCACTAGACAGAATCAAGTTTTGGAGATGCCTCGCATTCACCATGAATTTGAAAGAAAAAGATTTGTGTACTTTTTCTCCCAAATTATTTAATGAATTTTCCTCCAGTTTAACAGGCCAGAGTGTATCTGAAACAACATATAAAAAATGTACATAAATATTTAACGTATACAGTAATACAAGCTGATATATCCATACATAACTGTACTGTATACATAACTTTATGTTTTAATTATGACTAATTAAAATTAGCTTTTAATTTTTTAAATTGTTTAAATAATTGTAATATGACTTGAGTGTTTTTGTAAACCAGCATTGTTTGTTGAAAACCGCTCCAAAATAAAGACCTTATTTATTTATTTATAACTGTCAGAGCCTGCATTATATATGCCTGCACAGCTTGGTAAGCTCTCAGAATAAATATCTTAGGTACATAGCCTTACAACCCTGGTTCGTCCGGAACACAACGATTCACAACGGGCTTCGAGTATTGACGCTGGCTGACTACGCGGTTGCAACGTTTGTAGCTCTTCGAGATTGCTGCTTCATCCGACAAACTAGTAATTGCGGAAATAGTACGGAGGGATGGGCCTGAGGACTTCCATCCAAGACCGCCAGCCATACTGGACGACTAGCCTCCATAGATCACGGGCATGCTCTGTAGCATAGAGTGAGTAAGGCCTATGCAATTAATTAATTAATACTTTTTTCTTGTTGCAGGGGAGAGCCGGGACCTTTACTGCGAACTACTGGCTATATACTATCGCCATGTTTCAGGAATCACACCCCCAGACAGTGGGCTGACTGGGCTGGAAGCTGGATCTGTGGGGCTGGCCTTTCTGTTGCTCGGAAGGTGAGGCTGGGCCTGACTTAACTAAAGACTGCCCTCTGACTAAAAAAAATTAAATATTTTTGTCAATTAGCTGTTGAAAATCAGGTCAATACTACGTGGCTCGGATTACACGAAGAGTCGTATGTCAATTCGTTCCCCTGGTTATTTTGCAATTAGTTGGGTCCTTCCTAAGTCCTTCCCGTCCCCACCCTGCGTGAGTTCCTCAATCACCTAACTAATACTGGCGAGTACTTTACCGCACCCTACACCACTAGCCAATACTTCACCATCCACCATCTGATTCACGGCCGTTTTTGATCCACCGCCTAAATCTCCCCCCAACCACTAGCCACCCTTCACACGACTCATTACTGACGCTACACTGACATAGTCCCCCCCTTCCCAACACTTAGACGCTTCTTATTTCCAACTCACCCTCAGTCAGCTCACTGAAAAATTCAGTCAGCTCCCATATTCTTCTTCTGTCTGTTTCAAGGGCCATGTTTCCTCGGGATATTTCTTCTGGAGACCCGGGCTGCCAGCTTGCCTCGTACAGTCATGATCGTTGCGATTCTACACCCTTCAACTACCTATCCTAGGCTGAAGAGGCTCTAATGGCTTACAAAAGCCGTGGCTCCCTGCTACACCTTCCCGATCCGATCCGTCCTTCCTGAGAATAAGTCGAACTTGATTAGTAACCAAACTACACGGGTCTCATCCACACTCATCTTACAATCAATCATTCACATTCACAAAGTTGTGCGTCTTATATCCAGCCTTATATCCAGTGTGAGAATAATAACCAGGGAACAAACTTGAGTAAAAAAAAAAAAACAGTGTTGCTAATCCACCTGTTTCGGTTTCTTGTTGTTCTCTCTATTTTTCTTAAACCATAACATAAAACATAACCTTATTGACTAACCTCAACAATATGTCAAGAACAAGTTCAAAAGTGTAACTGAAAGTATAATTTTGATATTAAGTGACATTTTTACTCGGTTAAATTTAGCTATAGTTTAAAACAGTTTTTCGTTGTTTATATGAGGTTAAAATATATTTCAAATGACAGGAGATTGTGTTTGGTTTGTTTGATAAGTGTCTTCTTTGAAATATGCACTTACTCTTATCACCTTTAAATATTTTCATTTAGGTCCTACATGACATTCAAGAGCTGTTTGGAGTATGGATAATATTTTATACAGATAGACAAGAATTATATAGTACAGCAGAAATATAGTTGAGGTAAGATAAAAAAAAACTCTAGTTTTATTTGACTGACAGATCAGTTTTATGTTCTTTTTTACTATTTTAAGTTACTCTTAAGTTTAGTCAAAGAATGGGCAGATGACTTTAGTTTTTCTTCCATGCAATGGGTAGGAAAAATCAGACCTGTCAACCTTGAGATGTACCAATGCAGGAGGTTTCCTAAATTATAGGCCTATGGGGTGAAGTGCGTGATAACAGAAAAAAACATCCCAAAGGGTCATAATATAAACTTTATTACGTCATGAGTAATACAACAAACAATCAATTTACTTTAAAAAGTTAGTACTCCAGATCTTCCTGTCTGTCCTATATAGTATCTTGAAATTCAAGTGAAAGAGGGGGATAACTGAAGTGTATTCCAGTTCTTGTCTATCAATCACCTACAGAACTATATAAGTGCGTGGCAGAATATGTTTTTTCGTATGTGAACTTTGTATAAAATAAGTTTCAAGTTCATGGTAATAGAGACATATGACCTGAAGATGAGTTTTTTGACTTGAAATGCATCGTCTAGTTTTCTAGTGAACAGATTGACTGATAATACACACGTAAGTAAATATTGATCGTCTGTCCGGGACTAAAATGTCTAATTTTAATAAGTATTCAGGCTAATCTTCTAAATATCATTGAATGCAGAAACAAAAACAGGCTGTCCAAGGCAAAATGTTAGCTCTCGATGTGCGCCTGAACTGTTATCTAATGGTAATTTGTTTCTATTAAGCACTTGTATAACTGTTTGGCATACTATTAGCTCAGCTAGTAGTCACTTCCGTGTGTGATGGAGAAATGCAGAGAGATAAAAAGAGAGAGGCCTCTAGCACTAACTGTGAAAATCTAACATGAACTAATTTTACCAAACAGGAAAATCGGATCATGGGACCAATATGAGGGGACAGACTTAATGTTTCTATGTAAATGGTAATTTAAATAGACTTACTTCAGTGTTCTCATTATTGTTTAATTTCAGGAACATGATTGGAGCAGTATCAACTGTTTTATATGGTGTCAGAAGTCGGTCACAGTTCTTACTTCTGTTGTGCAGACGATTAAATAAAGAACATACTACAAGACATCTTCACACTACCAATCATCTACATATTAGACCTAAAGGTATTTATGAAGAATAGTTACTGCAGAAATAACTATTTGTTATAGTAAATTTAAACCAGCACGTGTCCTTTTTTTCATTTTATAAATTATACTTCACATTTATAAAGCCATTGAAAAACTACAAATTTAGAAAGTTAAACTAAAGCTTCCGGTAATGACCGTGTCAAGGTGTTATTTACAATATTTACCTCATCAAACGTTTTGCCCATGCTGTGATGTGGCATCCTTAGTTGTATCTCTGAGACTGAGATGACACTGAATATCTCCGCTATCTTGATACAGGCTATATTGCCATCTCAGTTTCATAAATACCACTGTGGATGCCACATCACAGCATGGGAGAAACATTTGGTGATGTGAATAATGTAAATACCTTGTCGTGGTTGTTAGTTTTTAGTAATGACACCAGGTGCTTAACCTTACATATTGAGATAAATTTAAAAAGGTTTCATTTGAAATCTGAAGTCACTTAATTTATCTAATTCAAACAGTTATATCCATGATATATATTGAAATGGAATTTAGTTAAGATGTACTACAAGTAGGCTAGTTTGTCAATATTTCAACAGACCAGGTATTTGCACAGAGACTCATCATTAATGATAGGATTTATGCTCAACTAATACACATTGTATTAATAACTAAAAGTGAATGTTTCTTAGTAAACTAATTTACACTAAATTAAAATTAACTACTCCCATTCACTCTTTAAAATAAAATGTTTTTAATCTGAATAAAACTACAGTAGCACCTCGTTATCTAACATTCAGTTTTAACTATCTTACTCGTCCCAAAAATAGTACTGTAATAAAAATTGTCTGAAAATAATGTAATGTATTATTTTTCCAATGTGATGAAAACTATGTACCTTGTGATGGTTGTGTCCCACAACCTAACTTACATAATGTCCGCCCTCCCCGACAAAACAGTGCTACTGGTCTACATGCTCTCCCAAACACGTACACCTACCCACCCCTAGATGTTCACTGTCGTTTTGTTGCTCACTGTACTTGACTTGATGTTGATCATGTGAGCAGGCTATATTACTTTTTTGAAAGTGTTTAGTGTATGATATTTTTAGGGCAGACGGCACTTGTAAGGAGTTGGAATAGCGATAGTCTTCAGTTAAGCAACTAACAAAAACAAACTTTTTTTCAAAATCTTAAATCCCTTTTTTAAATAGTTACTTTTTGTAACTTACTTGTAGTTACTTTGTCAAAAAAAAAAAAAAAATACATTTTTGTCAAATGCCTTAAAGTGTAATCTCATTTAATGTTTACTAATTTACATTGTAACTGACGTAGATTTTGTTATTACTGTATCATACAACCACTGTATAAAATAACGTAAAGTAATTTTAATTGAGCAATGCTTAGGATAGTACATTTCGAACCATTTACACAATAAATTCATTGCTTTTGTTACAAATACTGAACAAGAGTTGTTACTGTTTCTACAGTACTCTATGTGAATACTTAATAAAGTTTATTAGTACTATTTAGTGTTTTTATTAACATTCTCCATTATCCAACGTTATCACGGCCTGTTTACGTCAGATAAATGATGTTCTACTGTACTGCTTTTAGCTTTACATCATTTTAAACTGTGATATATCAAGTGATGTATTATTGTCTTAATATTTTGCATCTAAGAGCAAGCTGACAAGGCAAAACAGAAAATAGTGAAACAATGAGTTGATTATAAAATAAAGAAGGTCTAATTGCGAGGACAATAAATATAACCCGTCATTTTGTCTCAGATATTGTGCCAGCCAAATCATTAGGTGCTGCGTCACAAGATATCCTCATGCAGAACCTGTTGTCTGCGAAAGACACCTCAGAAGTCCTTAATTCTATTAACCGTCATCACACAATAATGAACAGTAATCACATACTTCAAGCAATGAGAACCGTTTTCAGCCTTCAGAAAAGTCAGAGGTATGTCTATTTAATTATTACCATACACAATATATTGTCGAAATATATTTTGAAAGGGTTTGGATGAATTGTTGCTGTAATTATAGTCAGAATAGTGTTCACTTCTTTAAAAAGTGCTTTTTAACACTTTGAGTGCTAGTCCTAAGTATGGAAGCCATTTGAAGAATGCTGGCCATTTTTGGTACTTTTTAAAAATTCATAGATTTAAAACTATTAAACATAGGACAGTTTTACTTACATGTCTGGATTATATATATCTTCTTTTTATCAGTATACAATGAAAAATCATGTTTTTTTTTCATCTTGTAATATCAGTTTTTATTTATAGCGTTGTACCAACAACAACAACAAATCGAACCAAAGGCAATTAAACATACAAAATAATTTAGAACATATTTTTTCCCCCTATTCATACAAACTAAGTAAAAAAATTAAAAATAACTAGTAATTAAATAACTGTTTTTTTATTTACATGCTCTGTTTACACTTTGCAGTAGGGTCCACTCACTAAACGATGGTTCTGAAACGTGCAGAAAAAAGTAGTGCAGTATAGCGGCTACAACTCAATCATTCTGGCCAAAAACAGTACATTGTGCACATTCTAGCGGTGAAACGGCTCAGTAACATCACTAAAGACCATTTAGAGTACCAGACTCCGTATTAATACTCAATAGGCTATTTAACAAAATTAAAACATCGATCCCGTAAACTATGGGATCTGCATTCTTTGGAAGTTACACTAGTCCGTAAAAATATGGCATCCGCAGTCAAAGTGTTAAAAAGGTATAGTTAAATAAAAAAAAGGTCTGGAAGCCATAAAGTGAAATCCTACATATTCCAATATGCAGAGTATATTTGTGTAATTGGAGTAAACCCAACACTATAAGCTGAACGTTCTCAGTCAGATAAATGTTGAAAGCGATCAAGTAATAGCCTCCAGTTGTTAATTAATTCATTATTATTTTTTTTTTATTATTATTAATTAGTCATTTCCAAGACGCAGATTGTAGAGATATAAGTGAATATGAGAGGTGAATGAGTGTGGTGATTGTAAATGAACAAGTGTAGTCATTGTTACTATCTGAGTTTGACTTCGCTTAGAAAGGACTATTTATTAATAGCCCAATAGCCAGGGCAACTATAGGACCTACAGCTTTACGTGGAATCCGAACCACGTAGTGTTGTTTTTTATTCATAATTACACTTTATGAGATATGTTCAACCTTAGTATGTAACAAAGACTACATTTGGTTATACTTATGAAACTCATTCAAAATACATATTCAACCATATCTCAATGAGCAGCTTCTCAAAAATAAATAAAAGAGTTAATTAAAAATGAAACAGTTGTGTGATTTTAATTCATTACCGGTATTTAATTTGTATAAATTATTCTATAAATATTAAGATGTAAATGAATAAATATTTATATTTTTGGTTGTTTAAAAAATTGTTATAGCCTATCTGCAAAAAATCAAGTTTGTCTTTATAAACCAAGCTTTATTGTTAACATATAATCTTCAAATGATTAATATTAACAATAGTGTGGGGATTCGAACCTTGGCCCTTGCCCTCCGCAGTCTGAAACTTTAGCCACTGAGCCACCACGCTGGCCTAGAGAAGGTAACAAATTACACAGCACCTCTTAATCCAAACTCTTACTCAAACATATTAAAATCAACAGTGCTATCATTATCAATCCTCATGAATAAGAACTTTAATCAAATCGAAGGCTAACTCTTAGAATGTAGGCTAGTTTTTATCTCAGTACTTATTTTTAAAAGAAATCAATATTTTTAAACCCACAAGATCTTATAGTTGGGATGAGAACCCAGATTCCTTGTTCATTACTTGTCACCCATTAGTGACCATTTTGTTACTCTCATTTTTTTTTAATTTTTTGTATAAAGCCATATTTGTATAAGGCCTTTGAACTGTTAATTTACAATAGAACGTTTTCTTTCATCATTTAAAATAATTGCCTATTTTATCTTAAATTCACTTTTTTATTTATTTATTCTTAAGATGACAATCATCAAGATATCGGTGAATATGGATTTAGAATGAGTGGAATGATTGTAGATGAAGGAATTTAGTCTTTATTACAAACTAAGACTGACCATTACTTCGTAAGAGTTACTAATTCAATTCAATTCAAAATTCTTTATAAATGTACAAAGGTACAATAAATAGCGTCAAATTAAGTTAAAGCTAGTAAAGGCTATTAAGATTATTAATAGTTAGCTTAAGGCTTATTAAGTTGATTAAAATCTTTAGCAGGCTAAAAATGTATTAGCGATTTTAATTCTTAATTTAGACAAAGCATGAATTTGTCACTAAAGTGCTGGAGTGACCGGGCATTCTATAAATTCCCATGATGGTGGTCCATGAACTCGCCAACTGTATAAAAAGCATTAGTCACAAGGTGACTTTTCAGCCGAGATTTGAATAATTTTTGGGAATGAGATTTAATTTGTTCAGGGAGAACATTGACCAATCTGACTCCCATCTGCGAGGAAAGGCGTTCAAACGCCACTGTCTTGTTCGATGCGGTAGGCGGCCCTCGGCCTTGTCTCATATCCATGGACGTCACTGCCGCTAGTCAAGCTACATTTGTAGCGACAGTACACCGCCGTCTCAAGGATGTAAAGACAAGGAAGAGTCAGCAGTTCCAACACCTTGAACGCTGTTCTGCACGACTATCTGCATTTTAATTTCAAAATGACTCTCACAGCTTTTTTCTGGAGTTTAAAAATTCTTTCAAAAAGGGTGTTTGCACTAATACCCCATAATATTATGCCGTACGAGAGATGGGGGTACACGAGGTCATAATAGGCCATTAGTAGAACTTCTAAAGAGCAATAGTTCGAGAGATTGCGCAAAGCAGATACCTTTTGCAACCCTAGAGCAAACATTATCTATGTGATTATTCCAGGACAATCCCTTATCCAGGTATATTCCCAGGAATTTGTTACAGTCAGTTTCCAACATCAAACATCATCAACCATTACAGTCGTTGAGGTCTCTGAATCGTGAGACCGCAACGAAAATTTGATGAAAGTTGTCTTTGAACAATTTGTTTGGAGATTGTCATTCAAGAACTTTTGGATGCAAGAATTCAAATTGACAAAAGCTTGTATTTCCAGTTCAGACTGAGAAGCAGCTCTGAAGCAGAGAGTTGTGTCGTCTGCGAATTGAATGATTCTTCCATTTGTGACTGATTCCTCCAGATCATTCACATAAATGAGGAATAGTGCTGGGCCAAGGATGGAACCCTGAGGGACTCCATGGTGCACTTTGATGAATTTAGAAACGACGTTTACAACCTTCACACATTGGCTACGGTCGCTAAGGTAGGACTGCAACCACACATGTGGTGGACCGCGAACACCATAGCGCCAGAGCTTCTGCAAAAGGATTTTGTGATTTACGCAATCGAATGCCTTTGAGAGATCGAGAAAGACACTTAGCATCTGTTTACGATCCTCAAAGGCCTCCGTGACAAAATCAACCAACAGAGTGACTGCATCAATTGTTGATCTGCCAGACCTAAAACCAAACTGGTTGTCAGTCAAAATTTTATGCTTTTCAAAAAATTTTAGTAGTTGGATTTAGAAAAAGTTTTTCGAAAATCTTACTTATCACCAGTAAAAGAGATATTGGACGATAATTGTTGGCTAGACAAGAATCGTCTTTTGTATATTGGGACTATCTTTGCTAATTTTAACATGGAAGGAAAAATGCCAGTACTAAAGAAAAAATTTATTATTGTTGTAAGTGGCCCCAATATCTTTTTTGAACATCTTTTGACTAGCCAGGTTGAGATATCATTGACATCAGAAGCGGTTTTAGCTGAGAAATCCCGGATAACACGCTCCACCTCCGCATGACACACAGGAGATAAGAACATTGAAGTACCAGGCCCCTTTTTCAGAACGGGTTGGCGTTGCGTATCGCTCAGGTTTGATCCAGATTTAGCTACAGCGGCAAAAAACTCATTGAATGCTGTAGCCACTGCCAAGGGATCATTCACAATCTGTCCATTTAAATTTAGCCTAATTGGTTTAGCATTTATCTTATTTTTAATGTTATTGATAACTGACCAAACTGTTTTTGAAAAGTTTTTTGATCGTTTGAGTTTATTATTGATTTGGAAAGCTTTGGCAGTTTTTATATCTTTTCTGTATTTTTTTTTTTTTTTTTAGAATTTTAAATTCTTGCTTTAATTTATCATCATCCGTGGTCCTCAAGATTTCAGAGTAGAACCTCAGCCTTTCTTTACAAGCAAGGATTTCCGGAGTAATCCAGTTACTTCCAGTGGCCCCTGTCCCACTCTTACTCTTCTTCAGAGGACAACAAATATCCAGATAATAAATAAAGCAGTTATTAAAAGCTTCAAACAATTCTTTTATTGTTTCAATTTTGTTGAGGAATTCCCAGTTTTCCTTTTCTAGTAATTTATTTAGAGTTTCAACATTATTATCCCGGAAATCTCTCTTCGTAATGAATACTGGGGAATTAGTTTTAGGTCGGTTATTATTTATAATCATGTCCTGAGCGTAATGATCTGAGATGGCGGTATCAAGGATTCTAACTGTAGTGTCAGGTATGTTTGATATTATGTTGTCAATTGCAGATCTCGACGTCGTTGTCACACGTGTTGGAGAGTTCACGGACCATTTCTTAAATCTAAAAAATCGTCCAGACAGTTGGGAGATACATTGTTAGAATTTTTTGCTACATTACTGTAACTAACAGGAGATTGTAATGCCCTGGTCACTTCACACTAAGATAAATCAGATCCAGGCACTGGATACACCGCACCAACACGAGCAGCCTCAGCGTAGGTTTCATGAGGAAGAGTAATGGCTGCGCCCTCATCAGCAAGTGGTCGATGAGGCAAAGGTCTGGACGAGCGGTGAATAGAGCCAACCACAGGCGAATGTGTAGAGCGTTTGAGAAGCTTCAAAGCACTCAAAGTACTATCCAGTATGAGCTTGGCTAAGTGACGCTTTCCCCTTATCCTTAAATGCATTCCCTGTCCTGTAAATGCGCTTTTTGGGATGTCGTTGAACTCAATTTTTTTCACTCTATGGTAGTGGCCACATAGCTCTGTTATGAATGCATTGGCAAACAGGATTTCGTCGTTGATTGGGTGGCAAGGATGCAGGTCGTGGCGGATTGGTAATGTGGCCAGCAGAATCGCGGATGACTGTGGAATATTCCTGAGGTATCTTTCCAAATTTAGGTATATGTTAGAGTGTTGCCCCACAGCGACGTCATTCGTGCCAGCTATTATCACTCGGCATGTTTCAGGAGGAGTAGGACGAGAGGGTGCTATGTTAGCCAGCCTGGCGGAAGGTTTACAAGTCCCTGTGACCACAGTACCGTCTTCAAGGCCGTCCATCAGTAGACCAGCAAGATGTCTATCGTGGCTGTCACTCTCAATTTGTAGGTTTTTGAATGGTAGCTTAACTTTTGAATTTATCGACTTGTTACATGATCTTTTAAGAGTGACAAATTTTTGTTTATTTACCTGGATTTTTTTAATTTTAGGTATAGTAATTTGTGGGTGGGGTGAATTGTTGGGTTTAAATACATTAACTTATTAAGTGGTTCTTACTGCAAAATTTCAAATTTGTTCTTTGAAGAATATGCGGGCCGAGTACGAGAGATTGTATTCCAGCTGCGTGTATCAGAAGTCGATTCCTTGCAGAGGCATAATTCAGCCGCTTTCTCAGGCAAATAAGTTCTGCCTCAAGAACTTCAATAGTCGTTCTAAGAGACACGATCAACTCTGTGTGGTCCTGGCAGTTTTCTACTGAGGTCGCAACAGCAGCCGGCACAGGTGGTGATATGCACAAAGCCGGCTCTCCAGCAGCTCTCTGGATGGGCGAGAGTGAGGCGGCGGGCGGTGGATCAGTAGCCAGCACAGGTGGTGCAAGGTGTGAGGCCAGCTCCACAGCAGCTCTCAGAATGGGCGAGAGTGAGGCGGCGGGCGGTGGATCAGCAACCAGGGCAGGTGGTGAAGCAGTTAGAGTCTTGGAATTAGATACAAAAACTTGGTCTGTGTATTGCAGCAGACGTGTGTCGAAGGCGATGGCATGATCTGTAACTGCAATTAGCTGTTTTCGCAGGTCCGATATTTCTTCTCTCAAGCTTAAGTTTTCAATTTCCAACTCTTGTAATTCACTTGAATTAGAGGTAATCGACAGTTCTTTATAAGTAGTAGAGTGTGAAGTAATGTCATTTGCTTGTTTTTTAATGCTTAATGATGGCATACTTATCTGATTTTTTATGTTAGAATGAGTTTTTGTGACTTTCCTACTAATGGGCTGCCTACATCCTGAAGCAACCTAGCAGCTTCCCATGAGTTCTGGATTTTAAGAAGAGCTTTTTTGTATTTATCTCTAAGCCTAGAGGCAATTGATTCCGGAAGATACTTAAGCTTATTTTCATTGTAGTGATAAAGGTCTCATTTATTTTAAATTGCTGTCTCATTCATCTCAAAAAATTTAACTTGATATTTTATAACGTTTTTAAAAGTCTTGCTGTCAATGTTTTCAATTTTAGCCTTAATAGCAAATGAACAGCCAGTTGTTATGAATAGGTATATCTACTTTTGATATAATTTCAAACTGGCAAATCATAATTACTTTAGATAAATAAATTCTTGGAGTATTTTGTGATCTCACTAAAGTATTTTACAATGTTTATCATTGTATCCGCTTCACAATCATGATCATTATAGTATGAGGAAGTTTCCTAACTTAGTTTTAATTAAAGCATTAAAATACAATGCATGGCATCTGTACCAGGTTGCCATCGGCGTGGACACTGCTAGAGAAGTCTTGGGTGTCCATGTTGGGTGATTGTCAAGGTCTAATTGTGTAGGGAAGATAACTGAGTTTCAGGCTCATCAGTTAGCTGAAAATCACCACTAATACGTTGTTCGGATTCCATGTCAATATATAGGTCTCTCAGTTGCCTTGGCTATTTGGGCTATTAATGAATTACTCATTCTTAAGAATAGGCGACCTTAGAGAGTAACAATGACTACACTCATCATACTCATTTGCCTCTCATATCAGCCCTATCTCTATAATCGGCATTTTACTAATGAATAATAATAATATGATAGGCAGTTAATTTGTTAATGTATTTTGTTTCAGTTCCCACATGTCTAATGGAGAAGTCGTTAGCAACAAAGATTTCCGAAAGCTTTGTCAAGCCCTCAAATCTCAGATACGTCATTTGGAATTAGATCAGCTAATTGATGTAATAAAGTGTTTATGCTATCTTGGCGTGCCAGTTGATGCGCAGATCCTCTGCACAGTCTTGAATTTGATAGCAAAGCAAGTTAACGATCTCTCTCTTCAGCAGATAATTTTCCTTGATTTTATTATGAAGGATTTAAAATCAACCCCCCTTGTGAAGGCATTGAAGATTGCTTTGCCTATCGTGTTTGAAGCTAATCTTCAGTTGAAGTGCAACTCCGATGATGTTTCTCAAATGTGTGAGCTTTTAGTATTTGCAGCGAAAAAAAATAACATGGAAAAGAGTACTGATATGCTTGTAGATGCTCTTATAGAGAAGCGAAACGAATTAAATCTTAAGGATGCAAAAAATATTGTTTTTGCTTTGTGTGATACTCGACACTATAATGACAACTATAAACTCTTGCTCGGTTATGCTTTGGACAATATTACAGACTCAATTGGTAAAATGGACTTTTATGAAACGGAACCTATTCTGACAAGATTATATATCAAGCACCATGATACAAATGGCAACCCCTCCTTTTATCACGAAGAATTTTGTGATGGTTGCATTGAGATGGTTATGGACAAAAAATATAGTTTTGAACAAAGTCTTTGGATCCTAAAAAAAATTTATAAATTTGTAAGTATTACTATGTACATTTAAAATTCAAGTTAAGTTATTTGTTCAGTTTGTTGTATGTTAACCTATATACTGTCATAGTCCATTATATTTTTGGTTGCAACATTTACGGCCCCTTAAGTGACATAAAATTACATGAATTGACTCAGTATAAAATGGGTTACATGAGGAAAATATTAATATATCTAAGTTTTTTGTATATATTGTATTTTTTACATTATTTCATCAGCTGTCACCTTTGTTTACTATGTTTGTTGTTTAAATCTTGGTTTTATTTATTTTATATTTACTCCTTTTGATTAACAAATGTTTCATTAATCAAAATATATTGAACCCCTCCCCCTCACAGGAAAGGAGTTTATGGGGCATGCATACGCCACAAATTTTTGAATAGGTGGTAAAGTTAAATAATATACTGTTAATAGTTAAAAATAATATTCACAAAATAGCCTGATAGTGTGTAAAAAATGTTTATTTATTTTTATATGTTACATTGATATCAATAGAATATTTGAAAATTGCAAGAATTTTGATTTGAGTCCTTACAAAAATGTAATATCTAGTCAATTATACTAGGTATATCAAAATAATAAATCTTGTTTGAAGGCCTTCAAATTTAAGCATGAATTGTGTCAAGTATTTTGATAATAAAACAAACGTATCATAAATGGCACACATTTTTTAGTTACATTTATGTTTATATAAAAAAAATGTTCACAATCTGAAAACTTTAATTTTAAAACATTTTTTAGTTTTAAAATGTCTTACATTTACATTATTATTTATTTATTTAAAATAAATTTACATTATTATTTTAAATAAAATTTACCAACATACAAAATATAAAAAAAAAAACTATTTGTGATTATCTTTAAAATGATGTATCTTCTATATTTATAAAAGAAGAAGTGAAAAATTCAAAATCAATGCAGAGCCTTAACCACAATAGGTAGGGACTTAAAATGTTGACAGTACCTTAATTTTAGGGTCTAAGTGCATACTAAAGGAGGTTATTGTGATATTTTAATGTTGAGATGAAAAAAATCATGATTTTTTTAAAAGTTTACACCTCTCTGTAAGAAATACATAGAAGCTGATCTAAAAATCAACGTACAGCATGAACTGTAAAAAATAGCTGCTTGAAATTTTTACAGTACCTTCGTTTTATAGTCTTAGTGCATTCTAAGAAAGGATTTTGTGAAATTTTAATATTAAGGTGCAAAAATTAAGAGTTTTTTGTATCTATAGTCAAAATACAACTCACTCATTAATTATGAAATCTCAAGAACCACTGCACAGATTTTGATAAAACTTTAAGGGGAGTTAGCTTTTGTATCATAGAGACCCCCTAAGAAAGGATTTTTCAAAATTTCTCGAGAGATAGAAACAGCCCCCAAAATGTTTCATTTTTCCGATAAGAATAGCATCGGTATTAAATAAATTTAATAATTTATTTGTACCGGGTCTTTGGACCGGTACATTTAGTTTTTTTTGTCGTCTGCCAGGCTGCCTGAGATCGCTCGTGTCCTGCGTTTCGCGTACTTTGGTGGCCGTTGGCTCGGATCCGTTCGTTCCGGGTTCCAGCTTCGGTCAGGTTGGCCTGTCTGTTCACTTGTTCTCAGCGGCCGTTCGTCACGAAGATGCAGGGCTAGAGGCTCCTAAAACGTAAGTGTTCATTTGTAATTTCTAATATCTAATCACCCTTTTGGTGAAAATACTTTTGTTTAAATAATATTCCACGGGCTTACTTGTGTTTTCAGGGTTTTGTCTAATTTATATTCTTTGTCTAGATATTGGTTAACCTAGGTTCGAGCCATGTGCTCAATGTTACCTTTTTAACATTAATTGCTTTATTATATCTGGTTTTATATTTAATAGTAGTTCTGTATAATGTTTTGTGGAGCCTTTTTCAGTTGGAGTTACCGATTTACCATCTTTTTGTTAATTGACAATAACCTAGCCTATCTGTTTAGTTTGATTTTCATGTTATAACATATTGCTCCTGTATCCATAGCCTAGTTTTCAGTTTGTCATTTCTAGTTCCGTATACGTAATTAGTTCTTTGGTAATTTGTTAAGTTGTAATTTGTTTTAAATATGATTTTCCAACATAATTATTCTTAGCCTAAAAATGGATCTTTATTTTCTAGTGTGCTCCAATCATGTACAATTTGGTCTGTTCTTGTGTTGTTTTGCCATTTCCTGTATTAGTTGTTATGTGTAGTATTTTTTGTTGTTGTGGCTGGACTGTTTTTAATGTGCTGTGGTGTTGCCTTGCAGTCCAGGGTCCTTGAGTGGGACTTTCTCCCTCAGCCTGCCGTCCGGGGATAGTCGACCGTTCTACACTGCCCGCCTGGCCTGAGGACCATGTATAGAGGCCATTGGCGACCCTGCTGCCCCACCTACATCTTTGGGTAGGAGTCTTCTGTCCTCAGGTCAGTGCTTTCCATCTTGTTTTCCCGGCGGCTGAGCTGGGGGTTGATACTCGGTGAAATACAAAAAAAAAAGAGAAGAAAAAAAATGTTTGTGGAACTTTATGTGGCCTAGGCCTAAACTTGAACAGTTATTTTATGCAACACAGCCATTGGGACTTATATATTTATTATTAAAGAAAAAAACTTTTAAAATACAAAAAGAACTTTTAGTGTTAATATTTATTGTTATTTAGTTTAATTAGTTTATTTTCTTGTTACATTTGTTTAAATTTTTATATTTGTTAGGTCCCTATGGTTAAGTATGTTATTTATTTATATGTTTAGGCCTAGTGATTGTTATTTATATATTTTTTGTTAAGTGTACTAGGGGTGTTTTGAAGTGAATTTTTACTCAAACGGTACCGTGTTATATATTTTTTTAAATTGTTTAATTTTTAAACTCACCAAAAGGGGATTATTGTGCTTTGCTTAACTTCTAATTAGGAGCTGCCCAGGGATTCCGGCTTACTCCCTGGCCTCGGTGAAATCATGGGATGTGGGGCTAAATTGCCGGGATTATTTGGGGTTATCAAAATTGTTTCTAAATGTTCACTTTTAAATTGTTTATAAATTGTCTTACGTTTTGGGTGTCTCAGGCTAAACTGCAGATAGGCCATACAGTTTGTTGATTGTTAATTTTGATATTTGTAGCGTTAAGTGTTTTTGTGGTTTTTGTATTATCTTGATTATGTTAGTGTTTCTTGTAGTTATTTAACTGCGGATTAATATTGTGGCCTTCTGCCTGTCAGTTTTTGATTATTTGTTGTTTGACTTGATAAAAATTTAGTTTTGCTCAGCTGCCGAGTTTTATTTTGACCCTCCAACTGCCACCCGTGATCCCATCGCTTGACCTTGTTTTGAGCCATCCCCCGGTTGGCACGCTTTCCCGCTTTGGGGGGGGGATGGGTCTCAATTGCAATTGAGACCCATCTCCCCCACCCAAAGCGGGAAAGCTTGCCAACCGGGGGATGGCTCAAAGCAATTGAGACCCATCCCCCCCCAAAGCGGGAAAGCGTGCCAACCGGGGGATGGCTCAAAACAAGGTCAAGCGATGGGATCACGGGTGGCAGTTGGAGGGTCAAAATAAAACTCGGCAGCTGAGCAAAACTAAATTTTTATCAAGTCAAACAACAAATAATCAAAAACTGACAGGCAGAAGGCCACAATATTAATCCGCAGTTAAATAAATACAAGAAACACTAACATAATCAAGATAATACAAAAACCACAAAAACACTTAACGCTACAAATATCAAAATTAACAATCAACAAACTGTATGGCCTATCTGCAGTTTAGCCTGAGACACCCAAAACGTAAGACAATTTATAAACAATTTAAAAGTGAACATTTAGAAACAATTTTGATAACCCCAAATAATCCCGGCAATTTAGCCCCACATCCCATGATTTCACCGAGGCCAGGGAGTAAGCCGGAATCCCTGGGCAGCTCCTAATTAGAAGTTAAGCAAAGCACAATAATCCCCTTTTGGTGAGTTTAAAAATTAAACAATTTTAAAAAATAAATAACACGGTACCGTTTGAGTAAAAATTCACTTCAAAACACCCCTAATACACTTAACAAAAAATATATAAATAACAATCACTAGGCCTAAACATATAAATAAATAACATACTTAACCATAGGGACCTAACAAATATAAAAATTTAAACAAATGTAACAAGAAAATAAACTAATTAAACTAAATAACAATAAATATTAACACTAAAAGTTCTTTTTGTATTTTAAAAGTTTTTTCTTTAATAATAAATATATAAGTCCCAATGGCTGTGTTGCATAAAATAACTGTTCAAGTTTAGGCCTAGGCCACATAAAGTTCCACAAACATTTTTTTTCTTCTCTTTTTTTTTGTATTTCACCTAGTATCAACCCCCAGCTCAGCCGCCGGGAAAACAAGATGGAAAGCACTGACCTGAGGACAGAAGACTCCTACCCAAAGATGTAGGTGGGGCAGCAGGGTCGCCAATGGCCTCTATACATGGTCCTCAGGCCAGGCGGGCAGTGTAGAACGGTCGACTATCCCCGGACGGCAGGCTGAGGGAGAAAGTCCCACTCAAGGACCCTGGACTGCAAGGCAACACCACAGCACATTAAAAACAGTCCAGCCACAACAACAAAAAATACTACACATAACAACTAATACAGGAAATGGCAAAACAACACAAGAACAGACCAAATTGTACATGATTGGAGCCATTTACAATTTGGTAATAAAATAAAGATCCATTTTTAGGCTAAGAATAATTATGTTGGAAAATCATATTTAAAACAAATTACAACTTAACAAATTACCAAAGAACTAATTACGTATACGGAACTAGAAATGACAAACTGAAAACTAGGCTATGGATACAGGAGCAATATGTTATAACATGAAAATCAAACTAAACAGATAGGCTAGGTTATTGTCAATTAACAAAAAGATGGTAAATCGGTAACTCCAACTGAAAAAGGCTCCACAAAACATTATACAGAACTACTATTAAATATAAAACCAGATATAATAAAGCAATTAATGTTAAAAAGGTAACATTGAGCACATGGCTCGAACCTAGGTTAACCAATATCTAGACAAAGAATATAAATTAGACAAAACCCTGAAAACACAAGTAAGCCCGTGGAATATTATTTAAACAAAAGTATTTTCACCAAAAGGGTGATTAGATATTAGAAATTACAAATGAACACTTACGTTTTAGGAGCCTCTAGCCCTGCATCTTCGTGACGAACGGCCGCTGAGAACAAGTGAACAGACAGGCCAACCTGACCGAAGCTGGAACCCGGAACGAACGGATCCGAGCCAACGGCCACCAAAGTACGCGAAACGCAGGACACGAGCGATCTCAGGCAGCCTGGCAGACGACAAAAAAAACGAAATGTACCGGTCCAAAGACCCGGTACATATTTAAAACAGCTGATACAAAAACATAAATATGACAAATATATATATTATTTTTGATTTGTTGACAAATTAGTTTAATAGCAAATATTTCCTTCTGAAGTTTGTGTAATTGAAGTTAATGAGTACATATTAATTCCATGGAATAGAGGTTTCATTTTTTATATAACTCAGATTCTTTTTTGCCTTTTTTCAAGACATAGTTGAAGTTGTGAATATAGTCGTAGATGGCGACGATGTTTCTCACCATGTGAGCGAGCTTCGTTGGGATGTTGCATGCCTATTTCACTCCCCGTCTTATACTGTACACAGTTCAGCGTCTTGATTGCTTAGGTACTGGCAGCTATCGTAAATCACTTGTCTAACAACTGGCAGGATTCAAACCACTCACTATAAAACGGGTAGGCCAACATCACTCCATTAAGCTACAATACATATCCGAAATGTGAGACTTTAGGTAATTCTTGTAAGCTCAAGGTGGCGGGAGACATTTTTCCCTTCGAGTTTGAATTGTATCATGATGGCAAAACTTCTGGCCAAGTATTGAGAGAATGAAAGTGATAAATGACTTCTCCAGTTCAGGAGAAACAATTTAGAAAGTCATTTTGACGTGTTACTTGCTCTGACATCATTATCTTCTTCACCCATGAGAACATCTCCACCCAGAAGCTCTCTGATCCTATGGACCGTCAACCATCCTGTTCATTCTACACCCTACAATCAAGCTTCTCTGTCATGCTCTATTTTCATAAGCAGAGCAGGCTCCAATTTTCTACCTACAGTACTTGAAATTTTTATTTTTCGATCAGGTAGGTTTCACCTGGTAGGTTGTTAAATAAAGTGAGGTTTTCACATAAACTCTTATATAAATTATTGGTTGTAACCACAATCTAATAAATCGGTACTGTTATAATCCTCGTTTCTTCCAGTAAACAAGATATGCCATATGTGTACATTAAAATAAGTTTTATTGGTTGACCTACAACTAGAACGAAATTGTGCTATGTGCGGCTCCTGTTATTCTTAAGGGAAATTTTTGATTTTCAACTGCTAAAACAACTCATATTTATTTAAAATGTGAGAATGTTGGAATTTATTTTAGATTGAGATGGTTAGATCTACCTTCATTCCAAATTTCAAAATTTTACGACACTCCGAAGTGGTTAGACAAACATTTATTGCAATGAGTGAGTGAGTAAGTGATCTCAATCCTGCTTTAAATAATAGTAATAGTGATAACAATTTTTTTGATGACGTGGTTTATATATTTATAATAATATTTTTAGCACCCACCATGCTATATTTAGTAATTTTTAGAAGTAATTGTGTAAAAAAGAGTCAATTTGTGATTGGTTGGCCTTCATAATGTTGATACTCTAACAATACATCTTACTGTTCGAGGGAAAAACTTATGGCTCCACTAGAACATTTTTTATCAAAGTAAAAATTCTGTAAATCATGCATACTATAAAAAATGATCTTCTTAAAATATGGTTGAATGCTAACTAGTTTTTTTTTTTAGAAAACTTTAAAGTTGAACCTTATTAAAAAAGAACTAAAAATTAGTGTATTTTGTCTTTCAACCATAATAAAAAAATAATTATAACCAAACTAATTGTTATATATTGGATGTGAAACCGAGGAACACCTGACAAAATCAGGAATGAGAAAAGAAAGTAGGCCTAGGTTGAATATGAATGTTATTTTATTACAGATGTACAGAATGGAATCAAATGTTAAATGATTATACAATTTTTAGTAGCCATAGTACAATTAATGAATTACAGTATAACAATTTTGTTTTACCGTACACAGTTATAATAGGCTTCTTTCTTCTGTCTGGCCAGACCAAACGCTTCTTAGGCTACACACTGGATACTGTTTTGATTCAGAATAAACTGCTGGTAAAGAGAATTGTGGTTGTTACAAAATTTAATTTATATGAATAAAAGAGATTTTAGCCTATACAATTTGAGTTTAAAAAATTAAGTAGACAAGAGAAATATGAAAGAGGCTGTAATGAGGTGAAGAGATTGAGAGAGAGAGAAAATGGAGAAGAACTGACGATTGAGTGAAGAAGAGACGTAACAATGATGGTACAGCCTTTATGAGAGATGGCTCTGGTTTTCATATTAATTAAAAACTTATAAATATATACTATGTACAAGTACAATTATGATACAAGTGAATGTGATGTACAAAAGTGTGATTAAATTAATTAAAATAATGAAATATGAAAAATACAATTAACTATTAATATAAATCCTTAACACTAATAGTAATCAGATAGATTACTATCCTTAACACCTGACCTGAGGAATGAGGTATCAGCAAACTTATGAAGACAAGTCCAACTATACACTTATATGAGTATAAACACACAAAAAAAACACACGGTACACAATTTTGCAGTACCAATGTCAACATCTCTGTTCTAGAAGATACATGAGTTTCTCTTTAGCATTGTGACAAGTTAATATTTCTAAGACTTAATTGGGAGTAATTTTCCTCAGCTGGTATCTTATCACCAACTCAAATTTTCAGAAATTTGTTTTACCTTTATTTAAAGTTTTTTGTTGGTGTTTTTTAGTTTTGTATTCTCACAATGACAAACATGTATTTCTAGTTTATAAAGGTAAATGACTCCTTTCTATTTTATTACAGGCAAGTTACTTTAGTTTTAAATGTTATATTTTAGTTTTAAGATACAATATAAACATTTGTATTGTACTTATTAAAATATAGCGCTCGTTGACAAGTCTTCTGCCCATTGCATGTAAGGGCTTTTAAGATAATGTGAATACATGAATAAATAAATAAACTTGATTTGGTAATAAATGGCATGATATCTCTTTCCCACATTTTATAAACTTTTCAGTCTTAACTAAGGAAACTCATAATAAGCATATGTAACCTTATTTGAAATTTTAAAAAAATCAAACTCCAACTTATCAACAGCTCGAGCCTAAGCTCAGGCTACTATAAAATTGTGGGGACATTTTTTTCTTTGAGAAATAATTTAGGTCTTTTATTTGCAGTTTTACTTTTTGTGAAATGTTTGCCATGGTATTGCTTTACAAACATGTTTTTATTTTATGTTCCATCTGTACTACTTAAATGATTTTTATTGTTATCTAATCAATGGGGAAATAAAGTATAATTTACTTTCACTGTTAATTAGAAGGTACTGGATTGTTGGTATACATGCTTATAATACACATGTATATCATGATTTATGAAGGTCTAACCCATGAATATCATTACATGATTTTTGTAATAAGTTCTGATTTATAAATCTGTTCTTCATTTCTTAAAGTATTATTTTAATCTGAATACTTACATTATTATTGCTATTTATTTTAGAACCATTGTTACCTGCCTTTGCTGGAATATATCGCAGCGGAGGCAGAGAGACAACCATGGCAACTGGAGCAGTGTGGAGTCACGGGTATCATAACTTTCTTAGGGGGTCTATCAACTGCCGACTACAAGCCTCCCAACTGGAACCATATTGAGCCACTAGTCATCAAGGCTCTACAAGGAATAAAGGTACGGATCGGTGATAATGTGATTTGTAGACGTAATGGAGGTTTGTCTGTGCTTTGATCCAAAACTGTAGCTTCCACTTAATTTTTATGTTTTTTTTATTTATTCATAAGACGACGATCATCAAGATATGGGCGAATATGTATTAAAGAATTCTTGTATGTAGAAAACAAAGTAATAGAGGTTTGTATACTAATAGTACTAGATCAACATTACAATTAAAATAATGACTTCTATACTTAACACGTGTTACTGACTGGAAATCTAGGTAAGAATAAATTATACACAGCTTTATGAACCTAGCAAAAATATACCAAAAAAAGATATTTCTTTGATTAATAAGACAAATGTAATCACTATCCAACTGTTTTACGAGGCATATTTTGAAAGTAAGTACCAATTTGGACTTTTACTGTTGTAGTGCTGCGGTAGGTGTACAACGCATGCGGACTGTGTATCGCTATCTGTTGGCAAACCACAGCTGCCATTATGAAACCATTCGAGGGTGTTTAAGGTTGTTCATGAGGGTTTTAAATGCCTCGTTCAATTGAAAAAGACATTCACCGTGAGATTTGTTAAGTTAATGGAGAAAACACAATGTGTGATGGAATGGTACGGAAATGGGTGAAAGCTTATAAAGATGGCCGTACAAATGTGCATGATGAGGGACGAAGTAGACGACCTTCACTCATTACCGATGGATGACTTGGTGCAAAAAGTTGTGAAAGTTAGTGAGAAAAGACACTTTACGATTTCATCGTCATTTTGTGTTTTCTCATGTGTCAAGAAGTGTGATTTATGAAATTGTGACAGAACGTATTGTGAAGTATCAACAGCTATGCTTATGGAGTGTTCTGAAAATACTGATGGAGAATTACAAAAACATCTAGCCAGTTCTCTCACATTTCTAAAGCCTTACCTAACTGTGACTCCATCAGAAGAAAATTCTGTAAAATAATTTCAACTAATAAAACACATTATATTGGCGAGTCAAGGAAATATTATTTAGTATTTTAATAAGTAATAAAGTTGTAAAATAGAACTTCTCACACAGCCATTTAATAAAAAGTTTATTTTAATAATAATTGGGGAACAGTAGTATTATTAAAATTGGGTATTTCCAATTTATATCTAAAAATATAATTTTCAATTTATTTATTTACATTGAATAAATTGTATTTTACATGTACTTTGTTATTACAGGATCGATCAGAACTGCCTTGGTTTCGAATCGTGTTGGACCTCTGTGTTTTAGACTGTTGGTATCAAGAATTTTTTGATAAAGTCTTCGACCAAAAATTTTTGGCTTCATTCATGGCCCGAAGTAAGTTCCCATTTTGCTTATTGTTTAGAACAAACTATAAAAAAGAAAAAATTAAACTAGGTGTGATTCCTAAAAATTGTTCAGTTCGTTAGAAAAATATATACATATGTTTAATTTCCTACTTCCTAACAAATTTTGTTTGTGTGGTAGTAGCATAGATACTTCACAAATTTGTGAAAGTTTAGTTACCAGATTTGTTGCTAGTTCGGAGTTACATACAGCTTTAAATATTTGCTGAGGACACGAATAACATCACCCTCCTAACACACCCACAAAATCAATGATGCTATAAATAAAAAATTTGTACAAAAATTAGTAAATCAAGTAAAAATAAGCTTTAGAATATTTCTAAACATCACACATATCTGTTTACAACTTCTTTTCTTATGAAGAAGTTGAATATTTTTTATTTTTATTTTCAGCTGTTTAGTAAGGATTCATTTATCTATACATATGTTTATTTAAGCAAAGTGCTAATTTCATAATTATAATGCTTATGAAAAGATATTCTAAACTGGCCATAGCTGTGTTAAAAAAAATTGAATCCGACCTTTTAATGTAGGATTGTGAAGCTAATGAAATCTAGAATGTTATTAAGTATTTTATTCTAATCACATGCCTATAATCATTAATACTGTTTGTGAATGGGTGGATCATTACCGCACCATTGTTTGTACAGTATATGGGTGGAGATCATTACCATCATTCGTGTATGGATGGATGAGTGGGTTGATACCACCGTATATATATATAGGGTATAATCGATTGTCAAGATATGGGCGAATATGAGGGGCAAATGAGAGTCATGAGTGTAGTCATTGTTACTAACTAAAGTCGACTGTTACTCAGAAATAGCTATTTATTAATTCATGGGGAAGCTATGGGCTGAGAAGGTTTATGTGGTTTTTGAGTTTGCAATGTTTGTGCATGATCTTTGTGCATTATGAATAGTTTCAGTGGTAATTGTAAAAAACCACTTTTCAAATGAAACATATCAATGAACAGTAATACTTTAATTTTCATGCCTCTGAATATATTGTAAACAGTTCCAAGTAAACAAGAACTCCAAATTGTGGAGGCTTTTTTTTATGTAATTAAGTAACCTAAAATTACTGTAGCTGTCTAAATACAGTAATATTAGTTGGTTAAAGTCAAGTTCATCTGCCATGTCAGTGTACTCTACATATACTTATCAGTTATAAAAATATTGTAAAATTCACAATGAAATAAAAATTATTTTTAATATTGGTCAGTTTACAAAGGGATAAACTGTTTGTTTTAGATTCCAAGTTGGATCGTATTCAGCTGTGCACCTTAGACCAGGTGGCCGCCACACTATCTCCGTGGGCGATCAAGCCTCGAGCACCACCAGATATTATGTCTTCAATCATCCCACTTATGGGGAGTCACATCACGTCCTTCCCCTTGCAAGGGGCACTCCAGCATGGCCTGGGGGGTGCGGAGTATGTACTGACAGGCCTGCTGACTCCCCTTGGCCACTTTCTGGGTAATGTACAAGCTAAGTGTTTCATGGCCATCAAGTACCAACCATAATAGAACTCATAATATACAAATAACAACAGTATTCCTCATAGCTATACAACTTACAAGGAAAAATTTATTTACGGATTTGGACTTGATTCCATTTAAATAACTATTTTTACATTTAAGTGTCTGAGAAAAATTTCTGACTCTTCATTTTCAAATGCTTCTCATTTATAAAGCCTCATCATGTGGAGTTCAAGTAAATTAGCATGTACTACTGGATACATACTCGTATAAGGGCAAGAAAATGAAAAAAGCCTGTTCTACTATAAAAATTGGACACTCGAAAACTCAGCGAAGGCTGACTAAAATAGTCATCTATTGTTCCACCAATGGTATAAAAAAAATAAGATCACGTTTTCTCTGCTAAATCAGGCTACTGTATTCTAATATATCAAGTAACTGACAGTAAGGAACCAAAAACATATAAATATTAAAACATTACAAATATAAATGAGGTATACATTTTTTGTTCTTTCTATAAAACTCCTTCAAGAGTCACTTGTATCAGATTCAAGAAGATGGCATTGCTATAGCCTTGCCCTAAACCAAGGATTTAAAAAAGGTCTTCATTGAGTTTAAATTATTAAAATTCCTAGCCTTCCCAAATATATTAAGCCCATCATTTTTAATGCTGAGGAATGCTGTTATCAATTTGGTAATTATTAAATGATTAAGTTCCGCCAAAAACACTCATATATCTTTTATTCTACTTAATATGTAAATTAAATTATTATTTATCTTGTACTTTAACTTGAGAAAATAAGCTGTCCTTGAAAAGGTAATACATTATATTACACTTGGCAGTATTAAAGGTTACCTCATTATCAATAATCCATAAATAAATATGGTTTACACGAGCTTGCAGTCTGCATGAATCATCTATATTTAGTATATGAGTAAATCTTTTTAAATTGTCCACAGGTAACAAAGCCTCGAATGAGGCAATATTATTAATCATGATTGGTCCTTGGTTCGAGCCCTGGGGCACTTTCAACTCTACTGTGAACTCGAAAGAGCTGTGACTATGAAATGGCACACATTGCTTCCTACTAATTAAATAAGATGTAAAAAAATGAATAAGACTACTTCACAGCCTAATTTTATTCTAAATCATCATCTAAAGTCATCAAACTTATCAGTTTCGAACTGTTTATAAGTCGGAGTTAAACAGTTGTATATAATCATAGGAGTGGATGTATAACATATGGTTTGTTAGGTTCTAGATAAACAATAGTATTATTATATGACAAAGATCTAATTATTAGTCCAAAAAAGTCAATGTTCATGCACTTCCATTTAAGAAATAAGCAATATGAAAGATCATACAAGATTAAATATGACTGTAGATGTCTAAAAGAAAAAGAGAATCATAGCTGCAAGTGTGTTGAAATAAAAAAGGTAGAAAGTTGTCAATACCTAGGTGTAATGATAGATAACTGTATTACATGGATATATCTTATATTTAAATTACATAAAAGATTGAGTGTTATGTTTAGTGGCTATGTACAGAATTAATAATTTTTTTGATATAAAATTGAAAATTGTCATTCATAACGCTCTATGTGAATGGCATCTTAAATTAATAAGGTATGGCATCTTATTATGTGAGGTGGCTTCGAATGTCATTTACAGAAAATACAAAGGTTGCAAAAGAGGTGCTTAGAAGTGTTATTTAGAAGAGAACTAGTAACGGAACAGTTTAATGTATATATGATGTCAAGAACAATGACACCAGAAATTTTTTTGAAAAATAGAATAATAATAGAGCACATAGGTACACCTAATAATAGGTTTAACAAGATATGGTGAATGATATCTAAGAAATAGAGAAACATACAGAGTACAAAGGCCACAACATTTTGGTAAACAGAATGTTTTGAAATTTAAAAGGGATACTTATGATTGGCTTTTTTTAGAGTAATAAAAAATTTGATTTTGATGGTCTCCCTAGATAAAAAAATACAATAAGTTTTCCTATTACTACCGGCCATTACATGGTCTTATGATAAAAAAACATTTATTGTTAAATTAGAAATATTATTGTAAACACAAATAAACTTTAGGAACATGTTAAAATATTTGCCGTCATGTGCAAAATGTAAAATTATTATTTTAAATATTTATTTGAATTGTGTACAATGTATTAAATGGCCCCTGTTTATAAGTTTTAAAACTTAACAGGGCCAGATCTTGTAAAAATTGTTTGAAATAAAAATAATAATAATCTTTTCTTTGTTACCAAGACGTAAATAGTAATTTAAAATATTGTTTAATCAACAGTATATTTATTTGTAAAATAAACAATAAGAATGTTTCCCCACTCGTGTGAAAATTTGACTTTAGTAGAAGTTATAAGGCTAAGGTAAACATTTGTCCAGATCACGCAGTGGTGATGCGAAAAGGAGGTTATCCGGTAGCCATTAATCTGACCAACATCCAACCTAACGAGAGAATAAGCACCGAAAGTGTTCAGATTCCACCAGATAGCAAAATGTAAGTATTGGGTTGTAGTTTGCTACCTTACATACATCCAGTCACTCCCAGGTCTGGGTATTCACCAAGTCTCTACAGCTCCTCTCTCAGCACCGTCTCCCATGAAACTCCTCTACTCTCCACATCAGCTCTCACCCCATCCAGCCATCTTCTTCTCGGTCTCCCTCTGGGCCTCCGGCCTGCCACCTCTATCTCCACCATTCTCCTTTATTCTCTCTGGCCCCATCCTCTCACATGCTCAAACCATCTCAGCCTTGCCTTCTCCACACTCGTTCTCACAATCTCTTCCTTTATCTTATCTCATCGTACGGACCCTATCTCTTCGTGATTTGCCCTTGATGCTCTCAAGAACCTCATTTCCCCCACCTGCACCCTACTCCATTCGTTTTCCTACATTCTCCATGGTTCAGGTGCATATGTCACCATAGGTTTATAGTACATCTAGTTTGCCATCTTAATTGTACAAAATTTAGATATTAGTAACAAAACCAAGATAGTTTAATCAACAATCCTGCTGTACTAAAAAAAATATCAAAATAAAAAAAATTCATAAATATAATGTTTGTAAAGAAATGTTATATTTTGAGTTGTATTTGCAGTAAGGCTAATTTTAACCTCCTCTTTTCAATGATGAGCTCAGAAACGCTATATCTGCAATGTTTCCTTAGATACAAACAAAATAGTTTGCAGTATGTACTTTTTTGATTCTTTATTTCCTCCACTGATGAGACTCATACTTTATTTAATAACCATTTACTATTTGTACTTTTTTTCTATTTGTCCTTTGCGCTGTAAGTATGTATTTGTTGTTCCACAATAACATGCCATTTTTGTAAAATTTATATACATATAAATATGGCATACGTATATAAATTTATAGTGAACTCTGTAATATGCTCACTATAAATTGTTGTATTTTTTCTTAAATTTAAATCTAAAAATTATTTGTTTTTTAAACTTTTCACATACAGTGTTAAAGCTATCCAAAAGTCTCTGTGAGACTGTAGAACTCGAATCCCACGCATAGGTTCGTTATCCAAGTGTGGACCTTTTCCGTATTTAAAAATGTACAAGTGTTAATTTAATACTTGGAAATGAATTAACTATTATTATTATTATGTTAAAATGTTGTATAAACTGCATCTACAGTGATAACACTGGCCACACTTACGGCATTCATACTACGTAGTATTTAGATATAGCTTTTCTGCTGTGCAGAGCAGGCATCAGAAGTAAACAAAACAAGCGTAAACAACTAAACGCTCAGAAGGAAACAAGTGTGTGCAGTGTGTTTTTAATATGCTTAGTGTAAATCTATTATGAAGTATGTTGCTAAGTTGTTTGATTTTTTACTAGCCAGTGATAATTTTTTGAGGCATTATTTTAAGTGCAAGAATTTATCAGTTGTAAAAGCAGTGCGGTTAGTTTCATCACACAAAACTGAAAGTGAGGTTAAAACTACCACAACTAATCTAGACGATGAAAGTGTAAAACTACTGGTTTCTAAAACTAATAATGATCACAACTATAGTGTAGTGGGTTGATTAGCAAAATGACAATTCTTCAAAATGACATTGGCTTTGTTACTTACTTGGTTTCAAATGAACAATTAATTGATCAATAAACATAATAAAACACAATTTCCCCTTTAACCATGTAGGATCTACTAAACTTTCTGAAATAACTCCAAAACAACTAAGAAATCAACCAGGTCAGTTACCAATCATTAAATGGATTTGTAGTTATAAATAAAAAATGTACTAATATAGATGTTGAGGATTTTAATAGTTTTCATTTGCCAACACTTTATACTCAAATACTTAAATAATATACTGTCCAATCTTCTTATTGTGCCCTCAAATCCTGATGAAGATATTAATATGACTTCTTATGATTTAGACTTCTATTTCTCCTGCTGCACAAATTGTTGTATTTTATTTTACTAATCATAAGTTATTACGGTAATTGACTGAGATTATGAATAATGATTGTTGCTCCCAAGTCTTACAGACAGTAAATATGCTCTATTGAATAGGACAGAAAACTTCACCTAACCTACAAGTTTACTAAAGGCAAAACAAAATAGTTTCTTCAACCATACAAATATAGCTAAATATGTCAGCAATATTGCTTATTATATATTCTGTTTATATGTATGTAGTTTTTTATCTGCTCAGTTTAGTTTGCTGATGTATTACTTTTCATATTAAATTATTCTATAATTCCATGCTGCACGTACTAATCAATATACGTTTGTGTAATGCACATAAAGTTACTTTATGAGCAGTCTCCATAGCAAAAAGATTATTGTATCATTTTACTTTTTATATAAAGAATATTGTGTTGAATGATTATTTCGCTCTATGCGTTATGCTCCTATTTTACAAAATCGGAACATAAAAAAGTAATGTCATCAACAACTTGTTTCGTCCTGCTAACTGATGACATTTCCCTTATTTTATGTTTTATATCTATGGATTGGTTTACAGGATAGCTATACTGCTCATTCCCTCATCAATGTGCGCCATCAACAATGAAAGAGTACGAGGCATTGTTAGACTGCAAGCTAGTTCTATCGAGGCTTTAGGCATTACAGTGGCTCCAATATTGTACTCTGTTTGGAGCAATCTTCCAGATTTTGAAAGAATTCCTTATCTTATGAGATCGATCCGGGAGAAACTTCCATCTTCATCAGTCTTGAATAATGTTGAAACCCATTGTTGATTTTCTTGTAAATTATTAGCAATAAATTGTAATAATTAGCCAGATATATATTTGTTTTAATTTCCATAGTTCCCATAGTGTTGTGATTTTGTATAAATCATTATCACATGTATGTTCCAGTATTCTGATGGCTCTTATTGATGAGTAGCCCTCTCCTTCATGTCTTATCTCCCTATATTCGATGTGTCTAGGCTTATCTCTAACTCTCTTTCTATCTCTCGATCTTACTCACTCATGTTCTTTAACCTATACATCCCACTCCATCCTTTTCCTTAGTATACTTTCTCTTCCATCCTTTCTTTATCTATTTTCTCTATAGAAAATTTACTATTATATCTATGTACTATAATTTCATTCCTCATGCTGCCCCTTTCTGTTACTGATAATCTACCAATGAGAAATTAATTTCATGTCACCTGTCTGGACTTTATATTCTTTCCTGTAGTCTTTGTTACCTACATATCTGCTCCAAATATAAAATTGGTATATCCTATTTGTGATTTCTTTACTCTTTTAGCCTGTACCTTTGTAATAATCCTTTAGTTAATTTATAAATGTTTCCTGTCTTGCTCATTAGGTTGTGTTCTTTTGATTTCCCCAACAGTTTTCTTTTGTTTTTTTTTTTTATCATGGTTTTTAGCCTTAAGCTGTATGGTAAATAATTGTAGGACTATACTACTTACTTTCTTAAGGGGGTTCGGAAGGTTGTATCTAACGCATGTTAATTTAGCCTACTTTATGTACCTTTTTCTCAAGAACCATTAATTGTATTGACCTGATTTTTTTACCCTGTTTTTATGACACATATTTATAGAAATTTATAACTTATGAAAGCAAAATAATAATAACTTTAGCCAAAATAATTTTTTGAAAATTATGTAATTTTTTCTTTGAAAATTTTAGAATAAAATTTTTTTCTCAGTTATAATTTATCCAATTTTGATTAAATGTTATAAACTTGTATATCTATACAAGTATAAAATGTGGTAAAAATTTCAGCCTTCTAGCACTTTTATTTCCTGAGAAAAAGGTACATAAGCATAAAAAAATCCAACTTTCGGGGAATCACAATGAAACTAGGCAGTTACTGAATCAGACTATGTAATCAGGTTTACCTTTTGTCCTAGTAATGACCAGGGGCATAAGATGGATTATTTGGGTCTTCCTCTTCTTCGTAAAGTTCCTCCAGCTTCCTCTTGGCGGCATTTCTTGATTCTCTGGCCTTTTTGTATATCTCCGCATTGTATATATATTCTGTATATCTCTTTTTGTATATAACGCAGCACCGAAATCTCGCGTCTGAGCGCATGACATGTACTAACAAAATAATTAATAAAACATGTTCTGTTCGTCCGATTTATTTCAAACTTTCGACAAAACGTTCAGGACAGTATGTACTATAATAAAACAAAAAAAATGGAAAATCCATATTTTGACCATTTTCAACCTTCCGAACTCCCTTAAGTAACCCACAGATAACTAACTACCCAGATACCTCTTAGTGTACGGGAAAAGTGTACACGCTGTTTAGGGAGTTTGTAAAGCAACACACACTTCACAACTGTGATTTTAGGATGCAACTTTGTCGCATTTAACTGCCTCCCTTTCTTCTATCTAGTTGAACTGAACCAGACACATATGTGTTGACTGAGTTCGATCTGGCAAAGCCACCCTATTCACAGCTGCTTAACACGCTTTAAAGCGGAAAGTTTACACACTACAAAAAATTTGTTAACACTCTTTAACATGGTGATGAGCTATCTGGGTAGAATTAGTTGCCTGTAGCAAAACATCTCAAACTAATTGTTGATGACTATTAGTACTTTTTTGTTAGTATAGTCATCAATGTTAGTATAGTATAACATTCTCAGCTACCTAAATGTTAAGTTGAAATCAACCTTGGGTTTTTTCGTGAAGTAAAACAAAGTAGAAGAATTATTAATTTAAAAAGTATAAAACAAGGGACAGGCCTGTTGAAACGGATACGCTACCATTATGTCACATCGGCATCAATAGATATACTAGAATTAACTCTCAGTGAATATAATAATCACCAATCAGCTGTTCTTAGACCTGCTCATAGTAAGAATCACCTGGATAAGCAAACTCCAGGCATGAATTTATAGTTGTAGGTATGAAAACAGTAGTATTTCTAGAAATGTTCATTTATCAAGCACAAACTGAATCTAACTAGTGGAACTGGCATTTTGCAATGAGAAAGGTTTTCTGTAACAAAAATTAGACTGTTTGCCTATCCATGTCATATTTCAGTGCAAAAACAGACACTCGTCCAGAAGAAATCAAAGCAAACATTAACCAGCAAATATGTAAGGGTGAGTGTCTACAAGTGATTCCTGATCTGCTATATCTACAGCTTAGAAAAGTTTGAATCTGGCAACTTTGGATTTAAAAATGTATTATCATATTGTGATTCTTTTCATGGTTTTCTTTTCAATAATATACAATTATTAGTATTAAATAACTCATTATGCCCTCATTCAATATTTATAATACAGAGTTGATAAATGAAATATGTGACAAATTTAAATGAACTAATTAAAAGCCTTCATTTGTTAAGTTTGCTTGATAAATTAGTTTGTAACTTAGCTAAATGTTCTCAGTTCGATCCCAACTAGGGTCATAACAGATTTTTAAAGGGATCAGCTGATAGCCACCGGCTATTTATTTGTCATTGGGCGATTTATTAATGACACTTTCCGAGGAATAGTCGGCCTCAGTTTATAACAATAACTACATTCGCTCATCATACTCTTTCGAAATTGATATTTTCCTTGGTTTTTCAACTAACATAATTTGTAGTTAATAATTCATTGGTGCCTTCTAACATCATTTAAGTCACAAAACAGATTGTTTGGCTTACCAAAAGTTGTTAAAGTTGCAAGTTAATAATGACTGTAGTTGTGACATAGCTACAGGAAAATAATAGCCTAGTTGACCGGTGACAAGTAATGTTAGGGCATGAGGGAAGTAGGGGATTGTGCAGGTTGGCCGAGGGCAGTGGCAGTCCACAGTCCTGCTCCTCCTCACAACTGGATAAGTACCTTTTATGTTTTCAATTACCATTTGTCTATATTAAAACATGAGGTTTAAATGACAATTAATAATTTGGCCTAAGCTTGAAACCACCACAAGTAGTTAAGTTTAAAACTTGTTATTGTATTTTATAGTAACCTACTACAGCTTAATTATTGTAATGCGAATTAAGATTATAAATGTAAAATGTTGGGCATTAGTTTATTATTGTAACTTAATTTTCAGATTAGGAATAAAGAGATTAAAATTTCGGATTACAATGGTTCAATATGAACTTAAACCTGAATTAAGGCTTGTATCTGATTTTTGTTTCAAACATAAATGTAATGTCAATTTACATTAAACTCATGTTCAAACATAGAAATCAGGTACATTTTATCTACAATGCAGGGGTTAATGGGACTGATTTGTTTCATGAAAAACACCAAAATCAGGCATTTTATTTTAAGGGTTCGGTCCATAATATTGATCATATTGCAGCACTATAAGTGTCATTTTAGAGGTAAAAGCTTTTTTAGTGGACTATAAGTTTGTTTTTGTATGAAAATTAAGTATTTTGTAATTTCTATACCGTTAAATATGTTTAACTCAAAATGTTCTCTTGATGATTTTATACTAAAAAACTCTTAGTATCAGCTTATGGTCCACTAGAATCACATTACCACTACGTGTATGGGTGGGCGGGTAAGCCAATACCACTGTACGTGTATGGGTGGGCCAATACCACTGTAAGTATATGGATGGGCGGGTAAGCCAATACCACTGTACTTGTATGGGTGGGTGGGTTAACAACTATTTTAAACCCCCAACATACCTCCGTACGTGTGTGGGAGGGCAGGTGGGCCAGTACCCCTGTACGTGTGGGAGGTACACAACAGTAGCGACACTCCGATGCAAAAATTGGCGACAAGTACGATGCTAGCGCTCACAGTAACAGAAGCAGAGAAGTGCGTATTTCTGAAATATTTACATCCACAGCTGTTATTAGTAAATGTCATGGCCCTTTTTTTATTGATATTATTCCACTTATTTGTAAAACACAAATCAAAACAATGGTATTAGAGTGTAGTTTATGCTCCTGCTATTAGGATCGCCAGCGTTGCACTAGTCCCACAGCAATGCAATGGGAGTATTGCTAATGGGCGTTTTATACTGTGCTAGAATTACTTACTTACTTACGTAGCTCCGCCATGCGAAGCACTTGATTGGGCATTTGGTCGATCAAAACTCCCCTCTCAAAATCGTCCTCTTCTCATCACCTAGGATGGGAGTAGGGAGAGATGGGAGGTAAATTGTTATAACATTTCTCCACTAAGAAATTTTGCAAATTGGATTTAAAACTACAAGGCTTTGTCTATTTTTAATGTAATCCGGAACAAGATTAAAAAATATTTGACCCAAAAAATCTGGCTTTGTTTCAGTTAAGCGTTGTCTGTGTAAAATACCTGAGTTATTTTCTCTGTTTCTAGTGTTATAATTATGTCTATGGGTTTATGTTAAATTATTACATTTAACATATAACATTGTCTCGATCATGAAAAGTGAAGACTGTCATGATGTTTAAAGTTTTCAAGTATGGTCCACATGAAGTTCTTTTTGATAATTGACATATATTCAATTCAATTCAAAATATTCTTTATTCGTCAAATATACAATTGTATACATGAATGGTGTCAATTTTTACTTAAAACTAAAATATTAATAAAGTACAAAGTTATGAGTTTGTCTTTGACCAGTATTCATTAAAATTGTATAGGCTGCTTCAACAAAAAATGTTAACAATTTTTTGAACTTTTTCATATTTATTTCATTTTTTATCGATATTGGGAGTGGTTAAAAAACTGTATTCCAATATAAGTTTGCTTCTTTTTAAATATTTCTTTATTATGTTTAATTATTTGTAAATTGTTTTTATTTCTTGTATTATAGCTATGTTTTTCATAATTTTTAGGTAATGTGCCAATAATATTTTTCATATGCAAAACGGTTTTATATATGTAGAGACTGTAAACTGTCATTATTCCCATTTCTGTGAAGTAATTTTTACAATGTGCATCATAATCAAGATTTAACATAATTCTTATGGCTTTTTTTGGAGGGATAGGATTCTATTCATATTGCAGAAAGATGTTGACCCATACACTTCCACACCATATGAGATGTGCGAGTGGATCAATGCAAAATAAATGGATTTAAGCGTTATTAAATTACAAGCTGGAGATAATCTTTTAATAGCAAAAACACCAGAACTTAATTTAGAACATAGTTTATCAATGTGAAAAGACCAATTGAGATTGTTATCTACTACTAATCCTAAAAATGTTGTATCATCATGAAATGTAATAGGAATTTGCTGATTTGTATTCATGTTTTTGGAATTCTTAGAAGAAAATTTGACAAAAGTGGTTTTATTTTCATTAAGTAATAGGTTTAATGTGTTTAGTTCATTTTTTACAATGTTTATTGCTGATTCTACTCCAGGAAAAATGTTGTCAATATTATTGTCAGCGACTGTTAGACTTATGTCATCAGTAAATAGCCGAAATTCTTTACTAATTTTCAGTTCTTCAAGACATTGTGGTAATTTACTTATATAACAGAGGAATAAAAATGGCCCAAGCACAGATCCTTGTGGCACTGAATATTTAATTAGTCTAGTCTTAGATTTTATTTTTATGACTCTATTTTTAAATATTTGTGTGGTTTCAACATATTGCTGTCTATCTGATAAGTAAGATTTCATTAAAGCCAAATCTTTACCAGTGATTCCGTAGGAACTTAATTTTTCATACAAAATAGTGTGTCACACTTTCAAAAACTTTGTTAAGTCGAGAAATGCAGTTATTACTTGTTCATCATTATCTATATTATTAATTATATATTCAACAAAGGATATTATAACAGTAGTTGTAGATCTGTTCTGTCTAAAACCGTGCTGTTGATTATCTAATAAGTTATTATTTTCAAAGTAATCAGCCAATTGTATTAGCATACACTTTTCAAAAATGTTTGACAATGAGGGCAATATTGAGAATGGTCTGTAATTTGATAGATCTTTTTTACTTCCTTTTTTGTAAAGTGGAATTATTTTAGAGACTTTTAGTTGAGAAGGGAAAACTCCAGAAATAAGGCAAGAATTTATGACATGATGGAGTGGTTTGAGAATTGCTCATTTCGCATCTTTAATTAATTTAGTGGGAATCCCATGCCCGAGGACTACTTACTTTTGACAGAACTGATTACCTGTATTAGCTGTTCCTCAGAAACTGTATTAAATCTAAAATTAGGTCCATCCAATTTAGTGTGAGGTGGCATTTTTTAGCTTTCAAGTTATTATTTATTTTGGGAATTATTAAATTATCTACCATGTCAGCATAATAATTATTTAGTAAGTTTACTACCTCATAGTGATCAGTAACTGATTTTCCTTCATGTTTCAATTCAATTTGTTTGTGAAAAATGTCTTTGTATTTCCCAAGTGCAGAGTTAATCAATTGCCAAGTTGCCTTTACAATATTTTCAGATTTACTTATTTTATCATTAAAAAAGTTTCTCTTCTTTTGGTTTATTAATTTCCTATAATTCCTTTTCTGTTTTTTAAGGCAATATCGAGTTGAAAATAGAAGATAACAAAATCACAGACCCCAAACAAGTAAGTAATAATTTTAACTAATATTTTGTTAATGTATCTAAGAATCCTGAGCTTTCTTGCGAAACCAAGTCTTGGTCAGGATTTCCATCAACAGCACGTGAACTAATTTTAAGTTCTTTTGGTATAAAAACACTAGTAGAAATAAGAAAAAATTTCTTAAATTAAAATCCAAAAAATCTAGTGGAGAAGATGGCATTTCAATGCAAGTAATTAAATATTGTTGCCTATTTTAGGTAATAATATTAAGTAATAATTAACTATTACCTTTGACTGACATAATAAAAACTTCATTAAAAGAAGGAGTTCTCCCTGTAGAATGTAAAACAGCAATATTTAAGCCTTTAATGAAGAAAGGAGATCCGCAGATCATGAATAATTACCACCCGATATCCCTACTCTCATCGGTCTCAAAGGCTCTAGAGAAATCAGTCAGTGACAGCATAGTAAATTACCTGGAAGAAAACAATATTTCCTTCTCTAATCAATTCGGCTTTCGTGAAGCAAAATCAATAAAACTGGCATTAACAAAATTTGTCGAAAAATGTATAGCTGCAATAGAATCAGGAGAGACAGCCTTAGGCTGCTTCCTTGATCTAACCAAAGCTTTTGATTGCGTTGACATCAATATCTTAATCAAAAAACTAGCAGCTATAGGGGTTAAGGATAATGCCCTTCGATGACTAACTTCTTACCTCACAAAAAGAAAACAAATTACATCCATCTCTCAACAAACAAAATCAGAAAAGAAAAATTATCTTTCAGATTCTCAATACATGTCCAGTGGAGTCCCGTAGAATATGTAATAGAATTGATTATAGCTATCCTATAATTAAAAAATAAATAAAAATAGAAATAGGTCCTATTGACTATTCTATTTTAAATTTACATTAATGACATCGAAACTCTGATTTTCAATAAAGATTGTTTAAAAACTTTTGCAGACAACACAACAGCATTAACAAAAAATAAAAATATCGAAACATTAGAACAAGAAACTTTTCAAAATTTAAACCAGATAGCTCAATACTTTTCAGACATGAAATTAACAATAAATCTGACGAAGACAAACTTTGTTCTTTTCAAACAACACAACTTGAGAACAGACAAATTCCAGGGATAAGTGTATTCTTAGGAGACGATGAGATTGGGGAATCACACTGTGTGAAATATTTGGGTGTCATGATAGATAAAAATCTACAGTGGAATGAACAAGTTGAACACGTGGCTAACATGATGTCAGAAGGTATGTATGTACTAAGGGTGTTAGCTCCACTCAAAAACTCTGAATTATCAAAAAATATTTTATTTTGTTCTCATAGAATGCCATATAAGGTATTCGATTTTGCTATGGGGAAACTCAAGTAAACAAAATCTTTTCAAATTGCAAAAAGAAGCTATTAGAAGTATCAATGATGTGCGATATTACTAGATTTGTTAAATGTTTTCGGTCTGTTTGAATTTATTATTTGCCATGTTGTTTTTTTTTTTTTGGATTTTCGGAATGTTCAATTTTGCCTAAATAAAGGTTTGATTTTATGTCTTTAATTAATTTTCTGTACAGTTTCTTAAGTCTGTTGTAAGTGTTCTTATGTTCGTGATTTTTATAGATTTTATATTCTTCGAGAACTTCTGCTTTTTTTGCTTTAACTTTGTGATTCATCCATACAGATCTTTTAATTGAATTTACTTTTTTGATTGGACAGGATATGTTCAAATTATACTTAAGAGTTTCAATGATATTATTGTACATACTGTTGATGTCAATTGAGTTATAGACATTCTGCCAATTTTCCATACTCAATCTGGTTTTAAGTTCTCGAAAGGTGAAGTCTGTGACATCATAAAATTGCTGAAATTCTATTTGTTCTTTGCTATCTGCATTACTTACTGAATAATTGAAAGTTGTGATGATTGCAGAGTGGTAAAATATTAATGGTTCAGAAGTGTGTGTGTGTTATATGTGTTTAAATTTGTTATGAAATTGTCCAGGCATGAATTTTTAGTTTCACTGAATCTTGTTGGTTCCTTGATTTTGAGATCGAGTCCAAAACTATTTACTGTGCGTTTAAAATTGTTTGTCTTTTCACTTATTTTTAATGTGCACATTAAAGTTGCCTCCAACTAAAATTTGTTTATTTTTGCAGATAAGTTTTCCAAAAAGAGATCAAATTTGTCCAAAAAGTTTTCAAAATTGTCCTCTAAAGGACTCCTGTACACACAGACTAAAATAAGTTTGCTATTGTTATGCCCCAGTTCAACTTTGATTGCAGTGGATTCAAAAGTTTGCTCTTATTAATTCTGTTTGAAATTTTGTCATTAATTTGTTTCCATTTTAGATTACAGTTTTTTTTTTTTTTTTTAATTGCTACCCCTACAGAATTATTATTTTCCAATTATTATTTTCCCTACAGAATTTACTTATATTTATATCCAATTTATAACCAGGACAAACTATGTTATTACTTTTTAGACCAAGTTCAGATATAAGAAAAATTACGTTTTCCCGCGTTAAAAATATTTCTATTTGATCTTTTTTGGTGGTTAGACATTTAACTGAATGATTTTTATATCTTTGTTTCGTTTTTTTTCTTTGCGAGAGTCTCAGTCATTTAGGTTTAGGTCTATGTTTTTATTTTCTTATTTTTAAGTTTAAATTATGAATATGTGTTATGCCTACCTTGGTGTTTTCTCCTATTATGCTAAATCTAAAATACTAGGTTTACTACTCCCTACAACTAAAGCTATGAGACTACCAACCAATTTTGTTCATTTGTTATAAAGGGCCGTGGCACGTATAATGCAGTCTGTACAGAAGTTTATTTCTAGGTACTTACAGTTTGCGGCTACACTGCGCTTCTTCAAAATTTGATTCTGCTCCTTGATCTTACTATTTTCCTCAATATCAAGGTATCTGTAAGGAATTTCTACGACTAGTACATTCTTACGCTGATTTGTTTCTAAAAGTTGATGTAGAGCAGATTCTGCTTGCTTGCTACCATCTTCACTTAGATCGTTAGCCCAACCGAGGACTACTGGTCAATCGGTTTCTGATAAGTTTCTTAATTTGGTACTGTCCATTATCGTTGAGAGCAGAGCTCCAGGTCTCACCATAGAGCAAGACTTAAAAAGTTCAGGATTTTGAAGGCTAGATTCTATAAAGCCTACCATTACTGTCTGATTCATGAAATGAATGATCTTTTAATAACTATACAGTTTTCACTTTAAATCATTATAATAGAAAACATGAACAGTACAGTTAAAATAGAACAGCGTGTTTTGGTTGCTGATGGTTAGATTTTATAGCTACTGTAGGGCTGTCGGGTCTCCAGCGCCCCATCGATGGCTTGGCAGTTTGAAAACGGCCACCTTAAGAGGTGTTTTTCTTTGGTTATGATAGTTATGGAAACGGGATATGAGCGGATATTTCATTTATTGAGTATCTTAAAATTAGAGGTAACAATGAAAAATCAAACTTAACTTAACTAAATTAATTTTCAACATTCATGGATATAAATAAATCTACTTCAGTAATTAATGTAATTTTATTTTTATTACATGGGATATGTCTATCTCTAAGATTTTAAATATTAAATTAACAACATGATGAAGAAAATCATAGGTTTATATTTAAAATTCTATTGTGTAACATGTATTTATTCTTCACATTAAGTAATAAACTGTTAGAAATATTACAAAATAGTACATTAGGTAAGAAGTGTTTGCTCACTGAGACGAATATCATAGTTGTATGATTATGAGTGCCAATCTTTATTATTAATGATTCTAACTCATATGATCTTTTATCCAATTATAATGGTAAGATACATTAGTAAAGGAAACAATATGACGTTTGTTATGAAAGACCCTAAGATTGACTATTAATAAATAAATAAATAAATAAATAAATAAATAAATAAAATATTTTATTTTGTCTTTTTACATTAAAGCATTGACAAAGTCAGATTAATGTCTAGATGACATAGTCAGATATTAAACTAACAAAATATAAGGCAAATTACACTTGGCAAAGAATATACAAAAACAGACAACATTTCATAATCTACTTTTAAGCTAATATAATATAATATATTAAATCCAAACACTCTCCAGAGTCTGTACAATAGAAAAAAAAGTAATAAAACATCAATACAACTGTTATGGCACCTAGCATGATAATAAATAATATTGTACTGTTTTAGTATTAATATTTACATTTCAAACAAACTAGAAATTAATATTCTTATAATTCAGAAATTCTGATAGGTTATAAAACGGGTTTTTTAGAAGCCAGTCATACAATTTGTTTTGGAATGTTTTGGTTGGATATTTGTCCGCTAAATGTTTAATTTTGTTAAAGACTTTTTGAGATGTTATGATATGACTGTTTTGCGATTTTGTTAGCCTACAATGGTCTATTGCAACATTGGTTTTGTTTCTGGTATTGTATCTGTGTATATCACATCTTAGTGTTAGAGTTTGAATATTTTGGAGTACATAAGATGTTAAGTCAAAAATATATAAATTTATTACAGTTTGTAATTTTTGTCTAATAAACAGAGGCCTGCAGTGATCCAGAGTATGTGCTTTTGCGATGACCCGAATGGCTTTTTTTTGAAGTATTAGGATGTCTTCTATTTTACTACCATTTCCCCAAATAACAAGACCATATCTTAAAATTGATTGAAAAAAGGCGTAATAAGCGGATTTGACATAGTTTTCTGGTACACACCACAATAAACGCCTGAGTAAGAAAATAACTCTCGACAATCGTTTTGATAGGTATTCAATATGTGAATTCCAAGTCAGAGTACTGTCGAGAGTGTATTCCGTAGAGATAGTGATGTCCATCAGAAACAAATGTCAGACCCGCACCAAGTCCTTCATTATTATTATTAAAGATCAATTCTGAAACATAAATATCATCTTAGACCAGAGTTTGCCTGCAATAAGTTCAAGAGTTTATTATAAGGAAACTTCCACAGACCTTTATCTATAAATAATACTAACTTTGTAGTTCATCTAATCACACGAATAAACAGCACAAAACATCTTTATTATTACTGTTGTTATAGTTATGCTTAGGTTGGTTTTGAGATATTTATATATAGTGTATAGTTCGTTGTCAGCTACCATTTATAATTAAAAAAAAAAAAAAATAGTATTATTGGAAAATGATCTAAAAGTCATGTTATTTATTAATAGAAATAATAATGTAATCTCCTGTCACAAAGCTAAATCCAATCCATCAAGATATTTAAGACCTGCCTCACTGACTCTGTTTATGCTTGCTAATCCCTTTTTAAAAGAGTGCAGCGGGCAATATGTAACTATGTGATCTATTGTTTGGATAGACTCCTCACAATTACATGACTGATTTAGTGTCAATCTCCATTTATATTTCCATTAGTTACTCCTTTCTAAGTCAGTTTGGTAGCGATTTAACAGTGTCCATTCTCTATGAGGGAGGTTCATCCCACCTACAGTATGAGGGATCGATAATAGGGAACTTATTTCATCCATCAAAACAGTTCTACGCTATGACCCAACTAGTATTAGGGGAGAAATTCAATCTGCTCAACTAGAAAGCAGGATGTAGGAGATATTGTCTAATGGGGAGGTGTGGGGCATTCAAGATCTTATTGAATTATTTACGTAGTGCTTTCTGATGTCTTTTCTCTGAGGGAGCTATATATACAGGGTGTTGAACCACCTTAATTTCTCTTAAATGTGTCAGATAAATAATTGAGATTTAGTATACCTCTGTAGAACATTTTGTTCTATCTTTTAATGCAGTTTGTCATTTTTGTCAACCTAGAGGGGAGGGCCAGTGGAGGATATTGTAAAGAGTTTAATTGAAAGGATATAATAAGCTACCGATCATTTCAAAGCCTATTTTTCTCTCGCCACAAGTTTCAAGTCAAAATAACTACCCTATCAGAAATGGCAACTGGTTAACCTTTATTAGCAGTGATGTTTAAAAGGGAATTTGACATGTTATAAAAGTCAGTTATGAAGCAAGGTATTTTAGTAATGAAATAATAACTATCTTAAAATGATATTATTGACATAATGGTACAAATAACTCTTAGAACAAAACTGGTTTTTACAAAATGTTGAATTACCACTCAAATATCACTGCTAATTAAGGTTAACCAGTCGCTATTCCTGATAGGGTGGTTCTTTTGACTTGAAACTTGTGGCACCTTATTCATAAAAAATAGGCTTTAAAATGATGGGCAACTCATCATCGCCTTTCATTTAAACTTTTCACGATATCCTCCACAGTTGTTGTTTGAAAGTAATTTATTAGCATTGGATTGTTCATGATATGTAGATAATATTTGGATTTCCAATGCTTTGAGTGTTTAAGAAACAAACACAACGTTTCGACAGGTATAACAAACTCCTGCCGTCTTCTTAAGAAAAAAAAAATGTTTTAGATTTAGGCTAAGTTAGTAAGTACACCTGAAGACGGCAGGAGTTTGTTATACATGTCGAAACGTTGTGTTTGTTTCTTAAACACTCAAAGCATTGTAAATCTCCAAATATTATCTACATATCATCCTCCACAGGCCCTTCCCTCTAGGTTGAAAAATATTACAAACTGCATCAAAAGATAGAAAAAAACATTCTGCAGAGGTATACTAAATCTCAATTATTTATCTGGACCCATTTAAGAGAAATGAAGGTTTCCATACTTTTTCATACCTCATTTAATTTAAACTGAAAAAAAAGATTTTGTGAATTGTGTGATAATTCTCTCATCACTACATGCTAGAGATTGAAAATCGCTCTTAAGGCAATTATTGGTATGGTTATTTCTTGAACAGAACTAAATTAGGTTGGTCAGATTCAATTAAATTAATGACATATGCTATGTTCTTCTGATATAAAAAAATTATAAAGATAGTATTAAATACGTGGTAGTAATGGGAAATTTAATTACAATTAGTTTTTAGACAGTCCTTACCTGTACCGTTGCAGTAAGAGTCAAATGGCAGATGGAAGGGCATGCAATCTAAACGTTTCAAGATACCAACTCGGGCATAACTGAGGCTCTCACTTGAAGAAGAATTAGGTTTATTCCAACCAACCACCTTAAAAACATAGTTAAAGTCAATAAATTCTTTATTCACACAATTATAGAGCGTGGCTGTTCCTTGGATGTGTTATTCCAGTTCCTACTCCACCATTCTTTTTCATACCTCATGGTACTCCTTCTACTTTACGAACAATTTTTCCATATTTTCTTTTATCTTCCACCATGGAATGATGCCGTCTTGACATCCTAAATTAACTACGTAAAATTATAACCACAAGCTTTAATAACCTTCTCGGAACTAAATCAAAACAATACGAACATTATTAATACCATATGATTTCAACACATTAAATTAATATTTTTGACCACACAGTACTTTTGTAAGTGTTTATTGCCTCCATGAGTTCCCAGAGCCTCTATGAGAATTCGGTACCTCCATTAGTTCACAATGAATGAGTTCTCCATAAGCTCTTTTTACAACATTACCTTTTGAAGAGATATTATTTCAAATGTAATAATTGGTATACTAAATATTTAGTTTGAATATAATATGATTCTAGTTCTAACCATTTCTTAACCTTATAACTCTTTTAAATCTATCATTATCCAGTATTTTCTTATTTCAACAAAACAAATTACCGTATTTTAAATGTAAGCTACTATACTTACAAAGCCTGGTTGAGTTTGTGAAGCCTGTAAACTTTCTGCATTGAAGGCTAAACAAACAAAACTGCTTACTGGAACATCTGAATTCAACACCAGCACTCCAATGTGATTCTCAAGGTTTAAAAAGCTTAGTACAAAGCCTTCATGAATGTGGATTTTCTTAACCTGCCAATAAATACATGTTCATGGAGGACTATCTGTATTTTCAAAACAACACATATATACTTGCACTTTTTTGACCTAATTAAATGTTCAATATTTTCATAATTATAACCTATTAAGCCAAAAAATGTATTTTATGTTTACGTGTTAAGTGCTTAATACGGTTTTGACACAAATATAACGAATCTTGACTTGGAAAATTTAGAATTACTTTAATCAAATACCAAAATATATTAATATATTCTATATTTTTTTTAAATCTACATTTTTAGTTGGATATACTCTATTCATTACATCTTTTTAGGATGAGTTTGTTTCTGCACACTTTCTGTCTTGCATCAAGGATATATAACTTAATCTACAGAATGCTTTCTACGTAGGGTGTCTAGTAATTACAGGATCAAACTTCATTAAGTGATTTTTCAAGTCAAAACATACAAGAAATTTCTAGTAAAGCTAAAAAATTTGTATCTTTCAAGTGGATAAAGGTATTAACTTAACACTTTAAACGCCTGTTGGTATAACTAAGACCAATATTAAAAAAAAAGGTTGAAATAATTATCACTTCAATTTTTAAAATGGCGACCATAATAAGTTTTTTAATTTTAATAACTCAAAACCCTTAAATTTTATAGTAAATAGGCAAAAGTAACAAAACATTGATAAGATTTTTATTAACATTTTAAGACAAGTTTGTTATGCTACAATAAATAATAACAGAGAAATTAACATTTTCCTGAGCACACTTGTACTTATGATTAACATACATTTAATGATACAGTTAATTATGATACAGTTAATATTGACTGTGGATCATGTCAATATCATAAACAGCTGCTTATTATTTAGTGACCTATAACTTATGAAATAACCAGCCCATTGTAATTGTCTTCATATAAACTTTAGTTCTTGTTAACATTTCATCTGTGATTACGTTTACATTTCTTGTTTACATTTCAGGAAAACGTTAATTTCTTCGTCATTATTCCTAACGTGTATGGGTGGACCAATACCACAGTACGTGTATTTCCAAACCCACTGTCCTTGACACTTTTAAGTTTTTCCTTGAACTTAAATTTTTTCACAATACCACCATATCGGGACGTGGAACAACCATGTTGACAGAGTCTGCTCAAAGGCTGCTTCAGGCATTTGTTTTTGTTTTTCACGACCTGTCAATGAATGTATAAAAAACAGCATATTTTTGGTCTGATACATCCAAATCTGTCCTATGGCCTAAGATTGTAGAACAGTTGTTCTAAATACATCCTTGAAAGAGAATTTAGAGCACAAAAGAAAGCTGCCATATTTAATTCAAATTTAAAATGAAAAGAGTCATGCAAAAATGCCTTCAAGGAGCTAGAGTTGCTGACTTTCCCTGTCCATATTCTCCAGGTACCCTTGTTCTGTTGACTCAAACACAAGTTGGTGCAAGGTAGAGACGCACATCAATCAAGGCAGGAACAACTTTCCAACTGAACAAACACAGAACGACAGCATTTGAACACTGTCATCCCAAGTTGGTATTAGAATAATTAACAGGCTCCTAACTACTAATCCCCAGTTAACAACAAATTAAAAATAATCCCAAACAATTCAAAGCTTGATTGAAACACCTCAAATGCTTTTACTGCTCAGATGAGTTCATAATGGGCCGCCGAGATGAAAAATTTGAAAATTATTGACAAGAAAAATCATTTTGATGTCAACAACGATACTGTAAGTAGTGTTATAAATTACAACTATTATTAAGTAATTCTCCATAAATGGAAGACAGCGTGCGAGAAGCATATTTTTTCTTTCTTCTAACCATTTCAGTCAATATTGTATTTTTTTTTTGCTGTTTTAGGTTCTCCCACTTGTCACTGTCTATGACTACAGTACAATGTTGTTTTTGAGGTCTTCCGCTTTTACCTTTAGCCCCTTTGTGGAACTCGGCCTTCGGCATCATGGGAGAGCTCAGCCTACGGCCTCACCAAGACACTCTGCAACATATCCATATCTCCCAGAAGATCGTTTGATGTTGCTTTTCCTTGAAGGTTATTAATCAAATTTTGTTTTAGAGGTCTTGCGCTTTTACCTTTAGCCCCTTTGAGGAACTCGGCCTGCCTATGGCTCAGCCTATGGCCTCACCAAGACACTCTGCAACATATCCATATCTTCCAGAGTATTGTTTGTTGTTGCTCTTCCTTGTAGGTTATTAATAACATTTTGTTTTGGAGGTCTTCCGCATTTACCTTTAGCCCCTTTGAGGAACTCACGGCATCATGGGAGAGCTCAGCCTACGGCCTCACCAAGACACTCTGCAACATATCCATATCTTCCAGAAGATCGTTTGTTGTTGCTTTTCCTTGTAGGTTATTAATCAAATTTAGATTTAGAGGTCTACTGCGTTTACCTTTAGCCCCTTTGAGGAACTTGGCCTGCGGCATCATGGGAGATCTCAGCCTACAGCCTCGCCAAGACACTCTGCAACATACCCATATCTTCCAGAGAATCGTTTGTTGTTGATCTTCCTAGTAGGGTATTAATAAAATTTGGTTTTGGAGGTCTTCCGCATTTACCTTTAGCCCCTTTGTGGAACTCGGCCTGCGGCCTCATGGGAGAGCTCAGCCTACGGCCTTGCCAAGACACTCTGCAACATATCCATATCTTCCAGAGGATTGTTTGTTGTTGCTCTTCCTTGTATGTTATTAATTACATTTCGTTTTGGAGATCTTCCGCGTTTATGTTTAGCCACTTTGTGGAAGTCGGCCTACGGCCTCGGGAGGGGGGGAGTTCGGCTCACCAAGGCACTCTGCTACAGTCCCATTTGTGGATCTTGACATGTAGCCAGGGAGATCAGCCAATAGCCTCTCCAGGATTCTAAAGCACTATGACCATGAATTTTGATTTTTGGGACAGTGGAACCGATAAACAGTTTTTTCTAAAATCTGATGGTATATTAGTAATTAATGTTGGGTTTTTTATTATATTTTTTGTTTGGGGCGGGGACAGAGCCCTTAAATGATGTCTCTTCTGAAATGTAGTGGTATAATGTGATTTAGGAGATAAATACCTATAGTTTGATACCCCACTTTCTGCTAGAAGTCAAAATGGTTCCATATTGTTTTTTCTGCTAGAAGTTGATAACACTGGATGCCTAGGAGTCTCTGGGGCAGAAATCAAAATTTTCCTCCACGGGTAGAGACCTGTGCCAATCAATTTCTCGGGGTCAAAAACCCCTCCAAAAAATTAAAAATCCTTGGAGCCAAAAAAGTTTTGCTCGGACGCTGCTTGTTTTAGATAATAAGATAGTAAAAAGAGAATTTAATCATTAACTATGAAAATAAATACAAATAGGATATAAACACATTATTTAATAAGGAGTAAAAGAAAAACAGTGATAGTGAAAAAACAATCTTTCAAAGTATATAAGTTGGTATACACAAACAAATGTTCAAAAAAATAATAAAATATTAAATAATTCCACCACATATAGACAAGTAAGAAAACAAAACACACATGATCTTCTAAACAATAAATTGTTAAATAATTCTCACATGGGACGTTTAGGAGCCTCTAGAGCATCAGAATTTTCCCAGGGTTGAAACCAGTGCCAATCAATTTCTCATGGTTGAAAAAAAAAAACAAAAAAAATTAATTAAATAAAAAATCCTTGGACCCAAAAAAAAAAAAAAAATCTACCCGCCCGTCCATTAACCCACCCATACATGTGCAGTGAGTGGTATTGACCTACCCGCCCGTCCATTAACCAAACCATACACGTGCAGTGGTATTGACCTACCCGCCCGTCCATTAATCAACCCATACACGTGCAGTGGTATTGACCTACCCGCCCATCCATTAACCCACTCATACACGTACAGTGGTATTGACCTACCCGCCCGTCCATTAACCCACCATACACGTACAGTGGTATTGACCTACCCGCCCATCCATTAACCCACCCATACACGTACAGTGGTATTGACCTACCCACCCGTTCCATTAACCCACCATACACGTGCAGTGGGTATTGGACCTACCCGCCCGTACCAATTAACCCACCCATTACACTTACAGTGGTATTGACCAACCCGCACCGTCCATAACCTAACCCAAGTTTACACGTGCAGGTGTATTGACCTAGTCCCGCCCGTACCATTAACCCACCCATAGACGTACAGTGGATAGACCTACCCGTCCATGTGCCAATAACCCACCCATACACGGTGCAGTGGTATTGACCTTCCCGCCCGTCATTAACCTACACCATACACGTACAGTGGTAATGACCGTTCCCTAGCACCGTCACCATTAACGCCACACCATACACTACAGTGGTATTGACTACCGCCCGTCTTTAACCTACCCTATGTACACGTGCTTGGTATTGACCTAACCCGCCCGTCCATTAACCCACCAAATCGACACGTACAGTGGTATTGACCTACCCTCACCGTACCGTTAACCCACCCATCTACACGTTCAGTTTGGTATTAACCTACCCGTACCCCGCGACCGTCCCATTAACCACCCATACACGACATGGTATTGACCTACCCTCGCCTGTCCCAGTAACCTACCCATACACTTACAGTGGAATTGACCTACCCCGCCCTTCCATTAAGCCCACCCATACAAGTGCAGTGGTATTGACCTACCCACTCCGTCCATTTAACCCACCCATACACGTGCAGTGTATTGACCTACCTACCCGCCCGTCCATTAACCCACCCATAACACGGTGCAGTGTATTAACCAACCCGCCCGTCCATAACCTACCCTAAAAACACGTACAGTTTATTGACCTAACCCGCGCCGTCCTTAACCTACCCATACACTACATGGTATGTATGACCCTACCCTCCCGGTCCATGTAACCCACCCTATACACTGCAATGGTATTGACCTACCCGCCCGTCCATTAACCCACCCATATAGTACGTGCAGTTGTGTATGGGTGTTGTAATTCAAAAGGTCACTGGATGATGAGTTAATACTGTAGAGCTAAGATTGAAGTATAAGAACAGTTGAGGCAATGGGTAAAAGACAAATAGGTATAGAATAGGATATTTTATGAAAGTTAACTTTAAAAATGTATCATATACTGAAAGCCATGTCACTATATGGCTGTCTACAATAATGAAACTTACATCTACTTTTATTTCATTTCGCTCACTATCGTTCCACTGCTGTTTTAGTTTTCCAAAAGCCACTTTTATCTCTTCTGGGGTCTTGGAAGATATACATAAAGCATCTAAAAAAGAAAAATCCATTAGGTAAACATTTTTATGTACCGGTTACTTTTAATAAGAAATACATAGTTAAGTAATAAAGTGCCTAAAGCCTAGTCCCCACTTACATGTTTCCGGAAACAGTGTTTGCAATCAGTTTCTCAGCTGTTTCCAGTGTTCTTGTGATATTTCCTAACTGTATGCAAACATTTAAGTGTGTTTCTGGGACCGAGAAACAGTGTTTTCTGTTTTCAAGACCAAATGGAATACACGCAAACATGTTTCCGTCTAGAAGACAAAATTATAATGGAAGAGGAAGCTCGAATGAGTCATCGGGCGTCAGCGGTACTTTCAGATAACTTTCAATTGTGCAGTACCGGTCGTAACCGTTTTAGATGTGTACTACTGCATGGAACCAGGAACAGATTTCAAATTTAATTAAAGAGTTTCATTCCCGTAGAATTTTGTAGGACATAACTTCTCCAGGTTACAAGAACAGGGAAAAGAAAAGTGGCGCTCTAAAATGAAATCGAGCTAGTTTTTGACATGAGCACCAATGATATGGACAAATAATAAATAAATAAAAGTTTTGAAAATACAATTTTGACGTTAACACAAGGCATTGTTTGAGAAAAAAGAGGCAGTTTGCCCAAGAAAGTAGGGTGGTTTGGATAGGTCGGATAAGAACCAAGAACCTCTTCAACCCACAACACCACCCTGCTAGTGTAGTCACAAATGAATGACAAACATTTATGTTTTTCTGTTGTTTCCAAACATTAAGAAGAAACAAGAAACTGTTTGCAAACTCTTTGTCAAGTTTGAAAATATTGTTTCCAAGTGGGGACTAGGCTTAAAATGTCTGTAAAATTTTGTATTGAAATGAACAGTTTTCAGCCAAAATAGGACATTTTAATTGTTTTACATTAAAATATATAAAAGATACAATTTAACAAAATTCATGATTCCTTTTCAAAACTTAGTTTCATGAATGTCTACAATAATCTACAGCCGGAAAATTAAATATGAGAATGTGCTCCTGTTGCCAATGCAATAGAAGAACTACTTTCTATTGGTTTCAACATTAATTAGCTGAGTCTGCACTCAAGAGTGTTAAAATCAAATATCAAAATTTGTAATATTTTTTTAATAGTAAAGCCTTTGATCCATTCATACAAGTCGCACAAAGTTTGTGAGGCAAGAGTGCTGTCATTAACGATCAGATTGTTTCTGTTTCATCAAGTTCTAGAACATTTTGGTATTGTAAGCACAAAACAGTAGTTTTTAAAGACATCAACTCAAATCTTTGACTCGAGGAATCAAATAGTATTTTGGGTAAGCAGCGTAATGTTACCACCATCAGTTTTTCTCAAATCAACTATCAACTCCAAAGAAGACTAAAAGTAGGTCCTAAAAATGGCCCTTAGCTTAAAGAAGGGTGGGGGGGGAAATATTTGAAAAGAAAATTAGATCAAAAGAAACTTTAACTAATAAAATTTATAAAAATTCATGCAATGCCCGTGGGCAGTCTGCTTTCAATTTTTTCACGATCCGTGTCACGGCACATGCGACTTCCTTGTGGGACAAATTTGTAGTAATAGAAACGGGGTAGTAATACACACTATACAAAACATAAGACAAGAATTTTTTTAATGATGAAGCTGTTTTTTTTTTTAAATCAAACACCACATTAAGTACCTGTAAGGACTGAGTGGGGTCCGGATGAGAGTTCCCATACATTCATTCTGCCACAAGTCCTCAGTGCCATTCTTCCTGTAGTATAATAGCAGCGTGCCAGGGGAAGTTTCCAGTCACAACCATGATGTGCTTTCTTGTCATCTGCGCTGGTCGGCAAGGTTTGAGACACCACATTCTGCTATTTTCAATTCAATTCAAATATACTCTTATCATAAATTTATAAATAGGGGTTTTGGACAAGTACAGAATGGTGGTGTCAATATATTAAACTAATTTATTTTATTAACTGGTAAAATAAAATAAAAAATCAGTATCTATCATTTTGGTAAAAATCTTTCAAAATTATACAAGACTTTTGCAGTTAAACAGTTTTTTAGGTTGTTTTTGAACAATTTCAAATATTCTATTGAACATATTTCTTTTGGAACTTTGTACGTAAATTGAAAATAGCCTGCTGGAGACTTGGTTTTTTTATCATAAAATTCCTAAAGAATGTTCTTAGGTTAGATTAAAGGGCACTAGACCAGATTAGTAAAAATTGGAGAGATATGAACATCAGCAAACGTACCTTAGAGGACAAGTTTACTAACACCAGAGTTAAGTCAGGATACCAAAACACCAAATAAACACATAATCTCACAATTTTCCAATGCCACTGCCGGCTTTTTTCTCGGGTGAGGGGAGAGGAGGAGAGAGAGGGAGAGAAGAGAGGGAAGAGAGAGAGAGAGAGAGACAATGCGCTCCACTAATCGCTGTAGGTGGTCTGTGGTGGGGTTGTACATCCATAGAGCAACAACTCAGGTTATAGACGCAGTTTTTCAGTTAGTATAACATATTGTGAATGAACCTCATATACTATACGAGAAAAAACTGCATCTATACCTGAGTGTTGCTCTATAGATGTACAACCCCCAACACAGCCACCTACCCACCAATAGTGGAAGCCATGTCTCTCTCTCCCCCCCCCTCTCTCTATCAAAGAAAGTGCCAGTGGCATTGAAAATTTATGAGAATATGTGTTTATTTTGTGCATATAGCTACTAACTCTTGGGTAGTGTAATTTCCCTAAGGTAAATTGCTGATGCCTCTATCTCCATTCTACTAAAGAATGTTTTTGTATTCAAATTCATTTCTATTCCTAGGTATCATAACTATGATGGGCCCCTAAAGTTTTGGTAACCTGTCACCATATTTCACAGTTATTATTGGTATGCAGGATATACAATCCATCACGTTATTATTCCTATATTCAGCAAGCAAATTTTAACAGACGTCCTGTTCACCAATATCTCATAATTATTTCCGTCACTTGCCATTTTTTTGTAAAGTAAAACTTAATTAATTAAAAATAATTAACACTAAATCTAGAAACACACATTAACACAGCGTACAAAGCTACAGCAAAACTGTGTGTATTTTGCACAGCTCCAACACATCTACGTTCATTGGTTAATCGCAAATTCCCTTTCCTTTCTAACCAAAAGTGAAACAGGAGTCCACGTTGGCGAAAGAACTTGTGTTCGATAGAAACTTGGAATTTAAGCAGAATAAACGCAATCACGCATACTTGAACCGCGCATTTTCCGCGAGCAATCCTCACACTATATATTTTTTTTTTTAATATTTTTAAAACCTTAGTGTATTCATGCTGATCTGTTTTTCATTAGAAAGGGGTTTCGTAATTTGATGCACTGACCATAGTGTTTTGAAAATTATTAATACTGGTAAAGTCAAAATGTTAAGGTCACAAATATTTGTTTGCACGAGGCTTTCCAGATGAGAAATGACCACATTCTAAGGAATTTTTTTTTGGTTCTTAGGATTCTTATCTATATTTGATGAAAAAACCCAGAACTCTAAACCCTATTGCAGAAACAGTAAAAGTAATGTCGAATATAGTGAATCAAAACGGGGTATTTGTAAATCTATGAATGGCTCAAAATAAGCAACTGAAGAAAACATGCTGGAATTTAATTCTTTTAAAACTGTTTTCATTGCATATACCGCCAACCTAAATTTGAGTCAAGGTGCAACCCCAAAAATTTAGTGTATTACTAATAGAAAATTCCTATCTAGTTTGTAATTCTATATAAAAGGGAATATTCTAGACTGGTTGGGTAGCAGAATTTTCACCCAATCTGTGGTTTTTTTCCATTGGTTTAGTTTCAATCCATTAACTTCAAAACCAAATTCCTTAGTTCATGTTATGCTTCACCTACATTTTCATCTTAAGTTCTTCTTATTCTTAGATATATAACTACAGTCCTATCCTCTGCATAAAGTATAGATTGTTTGATATGTTAAAGGTAGTCTTAACAAATAATAAGAAAAAAAGAGCAGACCAAAATTGAACCTTTGTATCACCTACTTTTAGCACTCACCACTACGGATTATATTTTACATTGTTCCTAACAAATTAACGGTTTCTGTGATGGCGATTTGATAATGTAGAATTGTGATCCAGGATATAAGAGGATGTTGAAAAATTTGGTATCATGATCAACTTTTTAATGAGTATTCTCTTGACTAACACAGGTCTAAGGCCTTAGACAGATCACAAACACACCAAGTGGTTCTTCTGAGATCCATCCAATGGCAACCCGACACCTCATCAATAAAGCTTGGATAATGCAGGATCATATACCATATCCCTTCTCTAAAACCAAACTGCTCTGGAGCTAAAGTTATTATTTTCTAAAGAATACTAATATTTTTATTCAAGCTATTTTTTCAAAAGTTTTTGATAAAGATGGAGAACTGAGACTGGTCTATAATTATCCAGGATTTGTTTCTGCTCCCCCTTCCTTAAAAGAGGTTTAACCTCTGCATGAGTTTTAAATGAATAGGAAAATAGCGCATTTCTAAAGGATTGGTTAATAATATAGCTAAGGTTGCTATATAGCTTAAACTTTCTTCATCAAGTCTCCGTTAACTCCATCCCCAATCCGCAGAGTTTTTATTTTTTAATAATCTAATGACTTTGAATACATCCTTTTCACCAATATTCAAAAAGTAAATTCTAAATACTCGCAATTTGAAAATTCAAAGACTTTACCCAGAATTTAGAGCCCTGTTACACCGGATGCAGTCCAATTTCGTAAGAAATAATAGTGAACTTTCTTATTAAAAAATTTGCCAATGTCTAGTGCATTGTTGTAAACACTTATCTGATACAATGATATCAGAAAACTTTGTTTCAAATTTTTTTACAGCCTAGATGTCGATTTCACAATACTCCAAGCCGCTTTGCTTTTATCGTTTGAATCTGCTTTATAAATTTATTGTTTGTAAGTTTTTGAAGCATTACATACTTTTTTGAAATTTTTTTGTTTTTTTTTACATAATTTATAAAATATTCCATCACTTGGAAACCTGTCATCATAAAAATTAATCAATAATAAAAGAATCATGTTTAATGATAAATACACATAATATGCATAAGACATAACAATAAAAAAACAGTATACAATTTTATAACAATTTTTACAATTATAAAAATCTAAAATATAAAAATAAACTTCATAAAACAAATCCAAAATTACATAAAGATTGATTATATTAAAGTAAATATCAATTAATATAAGAAAATAAAACAAAAAAATGTATAAAATAAAATTACATCAAACAATACAGCTCCATGCACATATCAATAAATTTTAACATAAAAATATAAACATAAAAATCATACAAAAACACGAGTCCACAAATTATAAGATGATACAAAAATATTAATAATTATATAATAATATAAATAAATCATAAATAATCTCATCCAAAAAAATAAATTTATTACTATTTATTAATTATGTTTATCATCATATCCATATATTCATTTTAAATGAAAAAAAAAAAAGACAAATTAAATATTATCCACATATAAATTGAAATTAAAAATCACTATAATTTAATAAATTCCATTACAATCCTTTAAATTAATCACAATAAAAATAAAAAATTTATATTATAATGAAAATCACAATCATTATTATAATTCAACAGTTAAAAAAAAACATTAAATATATCCAAAGCATATAATACAATAAATAAAACCAAATTACAAAAAATAAATAGTTATCAAAACAATAACAAAAAATATATTATTTATTAAATAAAAAACAATTAAAAAATTATAAAATACATATTTCATTTGAAATTTCCCGTAATAATAGATTTGATAAATAATATTTAAATAATAAAATTATAAATAGCAAATCATATTAGATAAAATATAACATACTAAAAAAATAATTCAAAATTCAATAAAAATAAAAAATTACATCAAAAAAAAAAAAATATAAATCCACAAGAGATATATCAAAAATTATATATTATAAATTCATAATAAAAACATAATATTAATATAATTCAAAATAAAACATAAATTAAATAAAAGTATATAAATCCATCATATATCAACAAAAAACTAAAAAAAAAAATAACATAAGCAACAACAATAAATAATACACACACAACATAAATGATCACATATTACAACTAGTATAAAAGACCATAACATATTCGCAATAATAATAGTAATTCTCAAATTCTACAATAATAAAGTAAAAAAAAATAGATAAGCAAATAAAAAAGTTATTTAAAAAAAATCAAATTAAAAATATCCTCAAATCATATAACAAAAAATTAATACCATTAACGAGATATAAATTTATATATAAGATCATAAATAATAATATTAATAATTGTACATATTAAATATCTAAAATTGAATTCTAAAAATAATAATTATATCAATTTATAATATAAAATTATAAATATAATAATATCATATAATTACAAAATTAGTAAATATCATGATATTATTCCCATTATAATCACCCAAATCAAAAATCAACCAGAGTAAACATAAATACAAATCATAATCAAAATTGCATATAATCAGAAATTTTATTAAACAATGCGATAATATATATGAAATTATTCATATGCATAAATAATACATTATAACAAATAATCAAAATTTTTTATGATATAATAAAAAATTAATAGTGACAAAAAAATTCATTCATACGATCATAACAAAACAATTATATAAAAACAATATCATTATTAAATAAATATAAAGTAATCAAAAAGAAAGTTATAACAATATGCAGTAAAATCAAAATATTTAATATATAAGATATTAATAACAATTTATTAATAAAAACAAATATTAATTGATCAATATATATTATAAACATAAAAATAATTTTAAGTATATTAAATAATCACAGTTAAAAGTCATATTTATTTAAAGATCCATATAATCAAAGCATACTCACAAAAGAATAAGAAATAAAATCAAAAAAATAAACAAAGTTAATTCTAATTGCTAAAAATAAAAATAAAAAAAATTCATTAATAAAATCAATAAAATACAATCATAATTAAATTACATATATAAATAAAATTACTATTTTTTAAAATTAAATATTCATATATATATAAAAAAAAATATCATATTAAAAAAAACCAAATATAACATAAAAACATATATAAAATCAAACAATGTTATAATATTAAAAAAGTAAAAATATTCCAAACATCAAAATAATAATAAAAAATCATATTTCAATTAAAAATAATTAAATAAACATAACAAAATAAAATACAAATTAATTAAAAATAATAACCACACTATATAAATAATATATAATTAAGTAAAAAAATTATACAAATAAATCAAAAATCAATAAATATTCAACAACATAATATAAATAATCATAATATAAATTAACATTAAACATAAATTAAACACAAAGCAAAGTGATATTAAAAATTACATATCCAATCAAAAATATAATCATCCATTATCAACATTAAATATCCCATAAAAATTATTTCAAAAATATATATTCCACATATAAAAAAATTAAATCATCTTCATAATAGAAAAATGAAAATCAATAATCAGTATCACTTATATTATAATATCAAGTATAAATAGTAAATATATAGAAATTATAATCATTCAAACATATTAAATAGAAATAATAACAACATAACACATCAGCAATCACAGAAAAATATATGAAAGAATAATATCAATAATACAATCAACATTATAAATATAAAATATTATACATAAAAAATTTCCAATAATACAAATATTGATCATTATTAAAAAATAAATATTATCAAAATAAAAGAATTATATATAAAAAAATCCAATCATTAAATCAAAAAACTCACAAAAGTTATAATAATACCAATAACATCATAACGAAGATCTAAATGATAAAAGTAGCAAGAATTCAAAATTCATCAATAATAAAGTATTCCCATCGATAAAACAACACTTAATTAAATTTACATCAAACAATATTTCATTCATATATACATCAATTTTTATCATAATTAACATAAAATACACATATCATATTTGAATATTCATCAATAAAAAAATCAAATTTCAACATTAAATATAAATTATATAATACAAAATTCAAATAATTTCAGAAAATGATTATTCATATTAAAAAAGAGACATACACAATAAAATCAGACATTATATAAGATATTAAAAAACAAATATAATAACTAAATCACATAGCAGTCAAAAAGAAAATCAGTATACATGTAAAAATAAAATCAAATAAAATAAATCACATAACATTAAATAATTAAATAACATCACTCTAACATAAATCATATAGTATATACAGTACAGAACGCAAAGACAATCAATACATATTTGCAACAAATTCTATAATTAAACATATAAACCGAAATAAACCAAATTCATAATATTCAAAAAAAATTTCTATTATTAAATTATCCATTTCAAAATATAAATATATGCAACAATAATTAATATCACCTATAAGAATATACATAAAGAAAAAAAATTCCCAAATTAAATAACAAAAATCAATATATAAACATCAAATATATATAACAACATATAAAATTAAAATAAAAAAAATAATTCCACAATCAAGTATAAAAAAATCAATCCATTTTCAAATAAACCAAATATACAACATTATATTTATCCTAAATTAACAAATTAAATTGATAAAATCACATAAAACAAAAGTCACATAATTAAATATATATATCATATAAATTCAATCAAATATATTTGACATAAATATCATTAAAATACATAATACCAAATTTTCAATAAAATATAAAATACATATAACATATAAACAATAATTTCACATATAATCATCAAAACATACAAAATATTGCAAAAATTCATAATAAAATATAACAAATCATATTTCACAATTATAAATATAACATTCCAATTAATAATAATCAATAATAATTATTTTTATTTTGGTCAAAATGATTATAAAAATTAGATATACACAAATAATATCATATTAATCATCAAGAAAACAATTACACAAAATATCATTCTAATAATAAAATAATAAAAGATTTAAATCATTAACATATTCTCAAATACCATTTCCATCAAAATCCAATAGAAAATTCATAAATCAAATTCAATAATTTCAAAATAATTCAATAATTCAATAAGATATAATTTTCATCACAAGAATTAAAACAAAATTTCAAAAAAAATATATCAAAAAAATAAAATATAACAATCACATCACATATAGTATATTATTATTTTCATAAACACAAAATATATTTCATATACACAAGCAACATCACATAATAATTTATTGTAATATTAAAAATCACTATATAAATGCACAATTAAACAAAGTGCATATCAATTAAAAACAAATAATGATCAGTACAAAATTCAATTAATATATTTAACAATTTCAGATAGGCCGTTATATAAATCAAATTATATTTTATAAAAATAAAAACATTGTAAAAAAACATATTAATCCATGAAATCAATAAAAATATAACAAATAAATTACAATACATAAAATTTAATATTCTTAATCAAAAAATTACAGTCACAACAAATCACTAAAAATTATATAAAACAAATAAAATATTATAATATAGTCAATTTATCCATCATCATTACATTCAACAATAAATATCATACATATTCCCATAACAGAAAATTATTCAATTATAATAATATCAAAAAAACAATGCAGCAAATCATAATTAATTCTAAAATTATATCAAATATAGAAATATTTAAATGAAATATATATTAATAAACATAAATATAAAATCATATTTAGTACATAAATCCAACCATTAAAAACAAAATTTCAACATTAATTATAAAGTTCAAAACATACCAAATATTTTGAGTAAAAAACTAAGACTGTCATTATAATTTCAATCATCAAATATAAATATTAAATATTCATAAATAAAATATTTATTATAAAAACAAATAAATATAATATCTTCCACTAACAAAAAATATAATTCCTATCAAAATTACATAATAAAAACAAATATTATAATAACATACAATTCCTTAAGAATCAATAAATATTATATACAATACAAAATAATCATATATAAAATCATTAATAATAAAATAAGTAAAAATGAATACATCATTTAACATATATAACAAATTACATATAAAATATAAATTAAAAAAAATACAAAATAATTATCAGTTATAATAAAATCATACAAGTGCATATATAATATACATAAAATAGTAAAAATCAATATATGATCATCACAATCAAAAAATTATCATATACAAATCAAAATCCATAATTTTCATAGCCTAATTATTAATTTTAATAAATTAATCAATATAATATTAATATTAGACCAAATAAAATCAACCAAACATAAAAAAAACAAAATTCTCTTAATCAATTATAATAAATAATCAAAACAACAACATAAAATTGGCCAATCATATGCAATAATTTAATTATATACTCAAATAAAAAAATAATCAAAATTCACATATCGAAAACATATAATATCAAACATCATCATAAAAATCATTAAAAAAATATCTATAAATATTAAAGAAACAGTGATATTCATATTATTTCAAAAATTTAATAAAAATTCAAAAGTAGTTATTATTTCAGACAAATTAAACACAATACATAAATCATAATAGATCATCAATTAATTGATACCAAGCAAAAAACAATCATATAACATATCGTAAATTACAATAATACAACATACAAAGAATATATAAAAACCATAAACAATTAATCAATAATACAATAATAATATAAAAATATTTTATAAATCAATCATAAGAACAATTATGCACAATTAGTTACACATTGCAATATATTTATATAAATAAAACATATAGTCACATCAGAAGCATACCATCAATCAATCACGCACCAAACAAAACAAATAAAACATCAAATATATCATAAATAATTAAAACATACATAAATACACAACAATATAATAAAAAAATACACACAACACATAAATTCATCACAAAATATATACATAAATTACAATTCTACAATATAGTACAAACAAAATCTATCAATCAACATACAATCACACACATATATGCATATTACTTCAATAATAATCAAAAAATAATCATAAATAAAATCATATTCATAAAAATCGACATATAATGAATTAATTACATTCAACAAAATCAGCACAATATAAAACAAAAACATTCATTAATTAACAATTTCATAAATAAAGACATATGTAAACAAGAATATATGCATTCATTTAAAAACATTACCAATATAATTTAAAATATAAATTGAAAACATATAAATTTATAGATCAATCATCAAATACACAATTCATTTACACATGTATAAAAAATATAATTCAAGATATAATAAGTAAACATAAGTAATTACTATCGCAATATAATTAATATACAAATCATAATAAAACATATTAAATCATAATCTAAAATTAATTCAATCTTAATCACGAAGTTGATAAAAATAATTCAAAATTTCATAGATAAGCAAAATACATTATTTTTCAATAAAATTAATGACAAAAAGATACCATATAAAAATTAATTCATTATAATACAAAAACATAATGATTTTTATAAATGAATATAAATTTCCCTCGATCATAAAATGAACATCACAAATATGAAACTCAACACAAATAATTAATAATTCCCATATATCAAATTTATTTAATAATAAAATATTAAATAAATAACATATTTAAATTACATGTATAATAAAAATAAAATCCATTACATAATGAATTCATATTCGCAAATAATTTAAAATTAATATAAATAATATTTTTAAGTAACTATATCATCAAATATAATAAAATCAATAGCAAATATATAAAAACATTAAAATCAGCCATAAATCAATCAAAAAACAAATACACAGGCAAAATTATCAAATATAAGTTTCAATTTAATAAAAATTAGATAAACATGTATACGAATTTTCGAAAAAAATTAAGCGAATGCCAGCAAATATTATCAAACAAATCATAAAAATATCAATCATGGTCATTAAAAAAAATATACATAAAATAATGATTAATATATTATAAAGATCAATCAAATCAAATCGAATATATAAATCAATATAAATATATAAATAAAAATAAAAATAATATTATTAAAAACACTCAAAAATACAAAATACAAATATATATATTAAACATATTATAATTCAATTCAATAACAAAAAAAACATTTAATCCCATCAAATATGTTAAATAATAAAATTAAATATTCATTCAATTTCAATACAAATATTTCAAATAAATATTCAAAATAAATAAAAATTCAATATTAATATAATATTCAGATATAACATAAAAACAGCCATTACATTAAATCATTAATTTTTTTAACAATAAAATGGTTCATATTATCAAAAATAATTATATTAAACCAATTTAAAAAAATCAATCCAATTAAATATCAGACCAATGAAACAATTTGAAAACCAATAGAAAATCACGGGGCATATCAAATGATTAAAAATTATTCATAATTATATGCAAATATAAGTAAATACATTAGAAACATCATTATATAAATTTTTCAATATCGATCTCAATTGATATATATTATATTCATAGATGATACAATTAAATGATCAGAAAACTATAACAATATATAAATTAAACCAATCAAAAAATATATACTAAAACAAAACATATAAATAAACAATAACATAAAAAAAAAAATTCATAGATCATTGATTCAAATACAAAACATCATCAATCCATCTTTTAAAAACAATATTAATATAATGTTAAAACTATATATATATTTATAAAATTTACAAGAATATTCAAAAAATCATAATATACAATCAATCAAATATAAAATTAAAATATTATATATAACATCAATATATAAAAATCAAGTAAAATATCAAATTGCTAAAAATATTTAAAAGCATATAATAATCAGTATTCAAATAAAATTCAATCATTCAAATTGACCACAACACAAACATTATATCAAATTACAGCAAAAGTACAAATATAACGCATAATAAAAACTATACATTCAATAAATAATATCAAATGATTAAAATTATAATTCATAATAAAATTCAATAACATTAGAAACATAAATTAAAATTAAAACAAATAAACATAATAAATTCAACCCAAAAAAAACCAATTTAAACATCAAACCCCCATAAAAAAAAATCAAAATTATCATATTAAATTTAAAAGAATTTTAAATTTGGAAATAATATTATTAAATATAATTCTATACATAAAACAAAATTGATAATAAAAATAATTCATAAAAAAATTAAAATGCATAAATTAACAAAAACAAAAAAATATTAATATGTCATAAATATATATTTAAATTAAAAATTCTTATATTCAACAGAATATTCCAGACCAAAGATGTTATTCACATTATAAAAAATAATAATAAATAACAATTGCAAAATATTTATAAAAATCATATAAAGATATTAAAATCCATAAAATTTAAACATAATTAATACACTCCATCAAAATAAATCAGCATAATTTCAATATATGTAAAAATGCACACCAAGATCAAAATATAATATATTTCATCATTCAATAAACATAGAATATATTTAACATATATATCAAAAAATCAATATATTTAAAATTTAATTCATAAAATATATATCAATATAAATATTCAATAAATAATCAAAACTAATAATAATCAAATCATTAATTAATATTTAAAAATATACATATATTATTTCATAATATCAAAATATAAAAAATATATTATAAATATTAATCAATAATCAAAAAATATATTTCTATTAAATATATTAACATAATCATTCAATAAATATACCATCAAATATGAAAATATATAATCAAAAAAAATGATATGTAGCAATAAAAATTAAAAAATCAAAAAAATTTTCATATACATCATAAGATTAATCACCATATATTATTAAAAAATTATTATTTTATATATAAAATCAAAACAAAAATCAATTACGGAAAATATACATTAAAACATTATAAATATACAACAAAAAACATAATACAAAAAAATTAAATAAATTATTTCAATATTCAATTCATCAAATATCATCACATTAAATAAACATAAAAACACAAATATAATTATCATAGTAATAATTATTCTATTTATTAAATAGAATAATATTATTCAGATATAATTAGCAATACAATAACAAAATTAACAATAATCATAATATCAAAATACATAATAAAATAAATAATCATATAAGAAAGATCAAAAAAACAAACATTATCCAATAACATTCAACAATACTTGTATAAATTACAAATTTTAATAATTTAATCAAGTACATATCAAAATATATATTATAGCAATATAATAATTAATATTAAATCATCCCATGTCATAAATAAAGAATTATAAAATAATATATACACTAGTTAAAAAATTAAAAAATATCTTTACATCATAAAAATAACATAATTTTATATGCATTCATCAACAAGTATATTATAACTATAATCAAATTATAAAAATTACAACATTCCCATATAGAAATTAAAATATCCAAAATAATCCAAATATTTACATAAATATATCCTACAATATTAATATCCATTCAAATGCCCCCCCCCTATATGGAAATAAACAAAAGAAGAGAAAATAGAAATAAAGAAATATGATACATAATAAAGAATAATAAATAATTAATTAAAATTCAAAATATATATGCATCATTTAAAAAAGCAAGAAAAACATACAGATTAATAACAACCAAAATATATAATACAAATTAATATATAAATAATTCATGCACATAAATATTATAAAAAAAGATAAACCAATATATAAAAAAATAAAGAATGTGCAAAATATTCAAATATAATAACATATAACATAACCAAAGTATTTATGACAATTACACATCAATAAAATCCAATAGAATACATTAATATATCAATAAGGATTGCTAAATACGAATATAAATACATTAACCAACAACAAAATAAAAAAACAATCATGATACACAAATTGTAAATTCCCGAAATAGTATATAATTTCATATAAAAAAACATATAACATAACAACAAAGTAAATAATATAACAGATTAAATTCAAAATAATTAATATATAAAAAAAATCATTAATTACATAATTCAAAATATCATAAATAAAAATCATTTATGAATCAATAATTTCATGCAACAAAGAAATTACAAAATCATAAATACTATAACACAAACATAAAACATACAATAACATATTCAAATAAAATATAAAATAATATATAAACAGCAATTAAAACATAAAATAAACATAAAAAAATATCCAACAAGAATAGCCAAGTAACCATATATCATGGCATAACATAATATATACATTAATTATCATATTTAAATTGCCATAAATTAAAATTTAAATTCAAAATGCAAGTATAGTAAATCAATATTTACATTATAAATCCACACAATTACATACATTAAGAATCATTATATCATACAAATAACAAATACATATTCAATTTCTCAGGAATACAATTTCAACCAAATAATAATATAAATAAAGAATAGATAAATCATCAATTAAACATTTAACAATAGCAAAACAATTCAGTCATCAAAACATTAATGTCATAAAAGAAAAAATATATTATATATATTCATTTACAAAATATGATTAATTAGTAAAATACAAAGCAAATAAATGCATACATAGTGTTTGGGTTGATTGGATATTTATGGGGTGTTGAGTGTTTTGTTGTTTGCATACATAATCAGAAAAAAACATTCTAAATACATAATCATAAAAACATATAAATAAATAAAACATAACATATGCAATTCACAATACAGAATATAATAAAATCGAATATAAACATAATTAAATCAAATATAATTAGTTACATCAAATCAAATCATAAATATTCAACAATCAAAAATAAACAAATAATTCAACATAAATCAATAATACACAATATAGCAAATTCATATAATTCAAAATAAACAACAATTACAATAGACAAACATCTAAAATTCCTAAATATAAATAATAAATTATATAAAATCAAAAATCATCTTAAATTAATCAATTAATATAAATTTCCAATATATCATTAACAATGAAAACTCATATTTAAACATATAAAATAAAAGATGAATAATATAACAATTAAAGCAAATTATACATTAGATCATACATTACAGAAATTATATTTCAGGAAAAAACAATTCATCAAAAATTTCAGACACAATAGATAAGTCAGAAATGTCAATATAATATCACTCCAATACATTAAACAAATGATTAATACAATAATAAAATTATAATCATAAAAAATAGGATGTATAAAAATATTATATAAATCAACACACATTTACAAAATATAATAATCAAGCAAAAATCCAACCAATAACAAATTAAAATATTAAATAAAATATTAAACACAAGATAAGCAAAAATTCAAGATTACAACCTATATTATATATAACATATAATAAAATTACAATGAACACACAATTTTATAATGAATAAAAAATACATAACAAATAAATACAAATATAAATCAAAATAAAAAAATCTATAAAATAATCCAATAAAAAAAAATAATCATACAAATATATATAGTCATATATTATTATAAAAAAATTCCAAAATAATTATTATAAATCCATATCAAAAAAATAATAATCCAATATATCATCAATAAATTAAAAATAAATTACATCATTTAGCAAATAAGATATATTAATTTCATACAATATATATAACATAAAACATATTAAAAAAACAATTCAAAAACATTCATCAAATTAATATAATAAAATTAAAAAATCAATAATTTACCAAATAATATCTTAAAAACAAATATCATTCAAAATTATTTTACATCATAGCATACTGCAGTAAAATATAAATACCAAGCAAAAACAATACTATTCAAAGATATATTTATTACAAATATAATAAAAATTAATTAGCATAAGATAGAAAAATTCAAAAGACAATTCATATCAGATTTCTCACATAAATAATAGAAATTAATCAAATTAATATAAATAACAACTATAATATTAACAAATCAAATTCCAATCAATAATACATGCAAGATACATTAAAACTCAAAAAATATATAAATTCATCAATTCATATTAAATTAAAATTTATCATTCACAATATTAAAAAATTAATAAAATATATTATCCATTAAATATAGTAATTGCCCTCCATTAAAATCAATTAAACCAAAAAAAAAAATAAATCTAAAAAAAAAAAACGCCATTTCATAATTTATCATCAAAGAAATACATCGAACAAAAATAATGCAACACATATATTCAATTTACAAAATAACCATAAAAAATTAAAATTCATAAAAAAGTAATAAATAATATCCAATATAATTCAATTAAAATTATCAATATTATTAATTTCAATAAAATATAATTCAAAAAGTCACAACCATAACTAAATATATTCAGAACAAACCAACATCAAAAAATTATGCAACAAACAAAATTTATTCAGTTAAAAATAAGATATATATTTCTTAAGGCATAGCAATTTATTATGAATCAATAAAATCAAATCAGCACAATAATCAAATCAAGTAATACACATAAATAAAAATATATTGCAAATCAAACATTCAAAATTATCAACAAATTATTACAAATATCAAAAAAACATATTCAAAATAACAAAAAAATAATTAAATCAATGCAATAAACAATCACATATAATATCAAACAAGAAATATTAAATTATTATCGACAATAAATAATCATTATAATCATCATACAAACTAATAATCGATATAATTATAATTTCTAAAATAAATAATAATAAAAAATAATCAATTTATAATATATCTCAAGAGTAATAATTATATTATCATAAGACATTATAATAATATACATTAAATCAAAAACAACATAATATCAATTAACTCATCTTATCCATCAATAATCAACCAAATTTAATATAAATAAACAATAATAATCACTATTTAATGCACAAAAAACATTATACACATTTATCAATATATTCATAATCATCATATATAAATATAATTATTATTAAAAGAAAATAATTCCTAATAATAATCAAAATAGCCTATATAAAACTCAATAAAAATATATAATCAAAAAATAAACAAATCATAATAAATCACATCAAATTCTAAAAAATTTTCAAATCAAATCATAAAGAGCAAGTTATACAATCAAAAATAAAATACTGATGGATCTATTATAACACATAATTCAAGATGTGGCTCAACATTATAACTACATTATAAAACAACAATCAATGCCATTTAAATATAAACAAAAAAGATCCGATTAATAACAAGACAAAATTTATACGCCCCCCCCCAAACATTCATTATTAATAATCTCATATTATTATGCATCAATTCACATCAATCATTCTCAAACAATAAAAAATATAATGAACTTTCAAAATTAATAACAATTCAAAAAACATACAAAAAATTATACATCAATATCTTTCAAAATATAAACTCACATTAGCGAAATAAGAAATATATGGTTAGCAAAAAAATTTAATAATTAAAAATTCCCCCCCCAATAATTATTAAATTAAATAATATGTATATCACACATATATAAATAAAACTCAATGTAGCAAAAAAAAAAATTATCACAATAAATATATAAAATAAATAAAAATTAAAAAATACATATTTAATTCATATATATATTTAATACATCATATTAAATTCAAAATATAATTATAACGATAATCATTATAATCAATAAACAAACCAACAATCAATTTCATCAAAATATGCAATATAACAATAAAATATATCATTTATTATTAATCCCATATAAATATTTTCATTCTCATATCAATGAAATTCAATTTAATACTAATAATGATAAATAATTTCAATATAAAAGCATAATATTAATTGCCACATACTATTCTCAGTTAATTATTCAAAAAATATATCATATCCACATAAGTCAACATAAAATTTCAACATATAAATCAATGCATAAAAAAATAATATAATAATTCATTCATTATATCACAAAACAATAAAAAAAACAACAAAAGATTCTCAATAAATCCATAGAATAATATATAAACACAAAAATGAAAAGGGTTAAAACTATTATATGATAACATAATAACATAAGAAAAAAAATAAAACAATTAATAGAATAATAAAAATTCATATTTTAACATTAACATCAATACATATAAGGCTAATATAATAAGCAATACATAACACACAAAAAATAAAATAAACATCATAATCAACAAATTAACAGATATACAACATTTCAGATTGCAAATCAATAAACAAAACAGATCATTTAATTGAAAGTATTCATGCAGCAATAATTAATACATTATTCATTATCAATTAATTGCAATCAACTACCAGTAAATCCTTCATCAACAATAATAATAATCAAATTCTAATAATATTAATTCATTATCAAATAATTCAACATTCAATAGTTTTATTACATATACAATTTAAGTAGTTATAAACATATATTTTCATATTATAATCAAAAATAAAAATTCAATATAACATAATATCAATCAATCAAAAAAACATAGAAGATAATTAATAAGTATCAAATGAACAACAATAAACAAAATATAATTATATTCAATCAAACTCAACATAGCAAAATTGCCAAAAACAAAATATTAATAAGCCAGCATCCCCTCATAAAAGAAGATACAAAAAAAATATAATGATTCAAATTCTAATATCATTTTGATGATAATTATTCAATTAAAATAACATAAAAGCAATCAATAAAAAAAAATAAAACATCATTTATATCAAAATCCTATCACAAATAATAATTATATTAAATCATAGTCATTTCAATATTTTATATTTTATATCATCAATAAAAAACTAAAAACATTCCAAGACAACCAATTAATACATCATCATCACATTATTACCCAATATTTAATTACATTATATAAAATTTAAAATTTAAATTTAAATCATATTCAATCATTCAGAACTATATAAACATAAAATAAAATCATTATTTAAAAACATTACATACATATCATTATAACATAAAATAAACAAAATCACAAATACAATATTAATTATATAGACAAAATACATCATCATTTCACAAATAATCATAATTATCATAAATCTTACATAGACAAATCAAAATAAAAGAAATATATAGACTAATAAATACAACAAATATTAAACATTATCAAATATATCATTACTATATATCATATATATCCATACAATAAAATATAAACATTTAAAACATTATAAAATACAATAACATTCCTTGGATAAAATAAAAAATATAACAATATTCAACGAAATTAAGAGATATATAAAAAAATACAAAACATACAACATTATCAAGAATAGTGCATAACATAAAACAAATAAATAAATTATACACATATTCAGATTGATGTCGAAATTGTTTAAATACAATTGTTAAAATAATATAAAAAGATATAAAAAAAATTTTTAAAATAACAGCAAAAATTTCTCATAATTAAAAAATATATATTTAGCAAATATCATAATACAATAATACAATAAAACATTGTCACACATAATAATTTAATTAATTTTAAAATACAGAAAAACTTTACATAATTAAAAAATAACAATTAAAAAATTTAATAAAAATATGTTAAAACAATATTAATGCATATGCAAAAATCAATCATCAAAATAATTAATACGAATCATAATTCAATAATCATCATTATGATTTACATAAATTATAAAAAAATCTAAGTTTTATAAATAATTCAATAATTACATATTAAAAATAGTAATATCAATTGCAGAAAATTATATAAACATTGCATAGAAAAAATATAATAACAATCAAATATATCCAACTCATAATATATATTAGTGCATCCATAAATCAATATCCAAAATAGATTATATAAAATCAGTAATATTCCAAATATCATTATCATTTCCAGATTTCAAAGCAAATAATAATTGAAAAAAAATACATTACACACATGTAAATGATAATCTCAAAACAATAAATAATGAAATCAATTATTTTATATAAATTAAAAATTATTTTCCCATCGCATAATAAACAAGCATAAGTAAAATCAGTATAATAAATTAAAGAAATTCCCAACACAATAATTTATCAAACAATTTAAAGACAAGAGAAAACTTCAAAATCACCTGTTTTATTGTCGTTAAGCATACATACAATGTGCAATAGACAAAGTCAAGTTTACGTGAGAAGGAGGTGGCTAGTGCCATCAGGGACTACGCGTAAAAAAAACTTGTGATGCCAATGGGTTGTCTGTATGGCTTTTAAAACAGTGCTATCAGCACTTGCTGAAGCCACTCACAAAATTGATAAATTTTTCATTTTAATCAGGACGTTTTCCATCACTTTTGAAGACAGCAATAGTTATTCCAATTCACAAAAAATGACCCTTTACTCAGGAGCAATTATCGTCCCATTTCAATTCTTCCTGTATTTAGTAAGATTTATGAAAGGATCTTCTATGATAGACTGTCAAGCTTCATAGAGAGTCACAATTAATTGAATCCAGAGCAATTTGGATCCAGAAAGGAAAGATCCACAATTGATGCAATCAATAAACTTTTAGACACCGTTGTCGATGGCTTGGAGGGTAAAGAACAAGTGCTTAGTATTTTTCTTGACCTCTCCAAAGCATTTGATTGTGTGCCTCATGAGACACTTTTGCACCTTTTAGAAAAATCTGGAGTTAGAGGTTTACCACACAGCTGGCTCAATTATATCTTAAAGATCGGAACCAGTGAGTACAGATTTCAAATGTAATTTCAAATAAAAATAGAATGACTCATGAAGTCCCCCAGGGTTCGATCCTAGGGCCATTCGATACAAAATTCCTTGGAATGTTCCTTGATAGGGGACTGACGTAGGACGATCATATTGACCATGTTTGTGGTAAAGTTGCTTTAGGCATATATGCGTTGCGCAATATTACAAAGTTCTGTGCGCCTAATGTCTTAATAACGGCCTACTATGGCATGGTGCATTCACATCTAGCATATGGAGTGAGACTTTGGGGAGGTTGTGCAAAAAGCAAAATTGAAAGAGTTTTTTAACTTCAAAAAAAGGCTGTCAGAATAATTGCTAAATTGAACCACAGAGAGTTGTGCAGAATTCTTATAGGGAGTTAAAATTGCTGACTTTACCTTGCCTTTATATGTATGAGGTGATACTATACTGCAGATCACGTTCTTCCTTGATTCGTGGCAGGAACGTTCACCAATACTACACTAGAGGCAGGGACAACCTCCGAACACAGCAACACAGATTGGCACTATCAGACCACATGCCACATCAGGTTGGTGTCAGACTAATCAACAAGCTCCCTGAAGGATTTCCAATTACTAACCAAATTCAATTCAAAACTCGACTTAGACACCTCTTGGTGTCTAAAGCTTTCTATTCTGTGGATGAGTTCATGATGAGTCACTGGGAAGATTAAATAGCAGGACAGGAAGACAGTGTGATTGTGGCTGTACGAATGTTAAAAATATGTATTTGAATGTGGGGTGAATGACCATTTGTTGTTTAGTTTAGAATTTTAATACATTTTATACAGGGTGTCTTAAAAGTCCCACCCCCCCCCCCCTATTAACTTTCTTATGAATACAGATAAAGTGATTTACTTCTGGGAATGTTTATATGACCAACTAAGGAGTTTTTTTAAGTATGCAAATTTTTTACACCCCCTCTCAAAAGGGGGTAGTTTGGGGGTAAGTCAAAATTTTTAAATAGAAACCCCTATCAAATGACACATCATTTTAAAGGTAATATTAAAAGAAAAAGAATGGCGGAAACTAGAGGTCTCTAACATTAGTCTATCAAATTTGGTGGCAGTTTAAAGTTGGAATTATTTCATAAAACCCCTTAAGTAATTTTAGAACGGGAAAAATGGTCAAAATGCTGAACTCTCACCTCAATTTCACTCAGATGAGATGCTTGAAATGGCTGCCATGAACTTCTTGACAGTAAAAAAGCCTGGATTGAAAACCACGTCTCACATTTTGTAAGATTTCAGGCGTGATAAGATGGCAGGCCTCTTCGATTCTTGTCCTTAATTCATCGAGGTTTGCGGGCTTTGTGTCGTAAACTTTACATTTTTAGGAAACCCCAAAAGAAAAAAATCCAGAGGTGAAAGGTCAGGTGAACTCTAGGCCACTCTACCAAAGTGCCACGTCGACCTATCCATCTATCGGGAAACGTTTGGTCTAGGAATGTCCGGACAAGCATATTGTAATGTGGAGGAGCACCATCTTGCTGAAATACAGACTCATAAGTACCTTGTACTACCTCATTTATTGCTGGGACAATGCCGTTCCGTAACATGTCCAAGTATTTAACGCCAGTTAAATTACCATCAATAAAGAATGGCCCAATAACAGAGTTTCCCAAAATTCCAGCCCATACATTTAATTTTTGTGGCTGTTGCGTATGGGCTTCAACCATCCAGTGGGGGTTACTGTTTGCCCAATAACGGCAGTTGTGCCGATTGACTGTCCCATGCAAAGAGAATGATGCTTCATCACTAAAACATATCTGTGATATTAAATTATTATTCTCTTCAATCTTCTGCAACATTTGCTCACAAAACTGAAGTCTTCGGTCAGGGTCGTCTTCATTTAATTCTTGATTTAACTGTACTTTGTACGGGTGGAACTTGTGACGTTTTAACACTTTGTGAACAGTATCTTTTGAAATTCCAACATCAAGGGCAGTGGACCGCAGAGATTCATGTGGGTTTGCAGCATAATTTGCTAAAACTTGAATTTGGATCTCTTCTGTCGCAATGGCAGGGCGCCCTGATCGTGGTGCATCTTTGACACTAAAGTTTGTTGAGAATTTGTTTACTAAACGTCTAATGTATGCCCTGTCTACTGGTCTATCCGGATAGGCAGCATTAAATAAACGAACTGCTTCATGAACATTTCTCCTAGCTTCCCCATAGAACAATATCATCTCTACTTTATCTTCATTTGACCAAGCCATTTTTATTAAATACGAATAAAAAGAAATTATTACGTGTAACTGAAAGTGTTACACGTACTAACTAGTAACCTAATAAGAGATAAGGAAGGAGCCACTGGTATTCCCAGGTTGCCCTACTGGACTTTGGTCAGACAAACCAAAACCAAATAAATGCTATGTTATTTGTGGTTTTTGGTGTTTGTTGATTCTTGTAATAACTTGTTTTACGATTAGGTGTCATCAGTTTTCAAAACTAACTGGTGGGTGAATGTTTTGTCTGCCTTACAACAATTTTAAATGTAACATAAGCTGCGGGGGTTTTATGAAATAATTCCAACTTTAAACTGCCACCAAATTTTATAGACTAATGTTAGAGACTTCTAATTTCCGCCATTCTTCTTTTTTTAATATTACCTTTAAAATGATGTGTCATTTGATAGGGGTTTCTATTTAAAAATTTTGACTTACCCCCAAACTACCCCCTTTTGAGAGGGGGTGTAAAAAATTTGCATACATAAAAAAACTCCTTAGTTGGTCATATAAACATTCCCAGAAGTAAATCACTTTATCTGTATTCATAAGAAAGTTAATTGGGGGGGGGGTGGGACTTTTAAGACACCCTGTATATTATATTTATATTATGTTGACGATTGTATGACATGTTAAAAATTGTTACTACGCAATAAAAAATGTATTTATTTATTTATTTACGTATGGAAATTGTTAAATAGTGAAAACTCATTTTTATCATTACATTGAAGTTAAATTATTATTTATAACTACTCCATACAAATATTTTAATAGTTGATGAGGACACTTATGTCAACTTATAAATTAAGACTACATATCCATAATATACAACCTTACTTATACCTATGCAAACATTGTCTTTTAATATTGGATAAGCAAAACAGATGGATCCTAATTTTGTGTGTGTATAAAATGTGTATGATTTTTCTGATTCATATCAATTTGGACACCTAAAAAGGCATTTGAATTAACCAAATTTTCAAATGTATATGAATAAACATTTTTATTGTTTTCAACACAAAACTGAATAGTTTGACTTTTTCATATATTTAATTTTAAGCCATCAACAATAGATGGTAAAACAGTTACATCTTTTTTGTTCTGCCAATAAAATTGAGTTATTACAGCACTACCGGTTTTGAAGGATCTTTGTAATGAATCAGTAACCAGCTTCACTGGTAGTGCTGTAATAAATCAAGACTGGTGGCAGAACAAAAGAGAGGTAACTGTTTTACCATCTATTGTTAAATACACAATGAATTTAAGCTTGCTTGAAATTTTATTTATTTTTTTAATGGGCAAGAAACGTACAAAATTGAATTTTCTCCAAAACCGCTCTAATGATTTTGGTTCAATTTTCATGAAAGATATGAATTATAATTTAAAATATTTTCGTAAAAAATTATTTAGTCCCTAACTTAAATAATTTTTTAGTTTTAACATTTTTTACAGGCAAAAACATTTAAAAATGCAAAGCTTTATTCTAACGATTTTGATTAAATTTCCAGTAAAAATACAAATTACAACTAAAAATATTTCAATTAACACCCCACTAAGTTGGGGCTGGAGGCTGAAGGCCGGAAGGCACAACTCAAGTTGTTGAAGGGTTTTACCTAAAATCTGGCTATGTGATTGATTGAACAGCTGTTTTAAAGATTTGTTTATACTTTTATTATAATAAAATAAGTGTTTCGTATCTACACTCCTTAGCGTTTGTGCCAGTAACCTGGTACCATTTTTGAATGAAACCTCATAATTAATTGATGTTCAGCTCTATAAATTTGTTACTTACCAAACGAACTATCCGAATCAGCATGGCTTGGTTGTGATAAATAAATTAAAACAACAAATAAAAAACTAAGATGCATTTTAAGTTTGTTACCAGAGTTTGGGTATTTTTCAAAAGCACCAATCAAAGATTAACTAAAATTACTGAAATGCAGTTTTAATAAATGCTTTCAACTCCGTGACCTGAGCTTAGTTAACCTTATGTCTTATCACGGATAAATTGTGCTTCATTCACAGTAGTTAATTAGATGATATAGATTAGTGCTACTAGTTGTGAAACTATAAGTTTACTATAAAAATTATCTAATTAAATACAGATTTTGCAATCCTGCATATCATTCTACAACAATAAACTTTAAACAATGAACTACGACATTTTGAAATAGTTCAACTGATAAAAAATGAACTTAGAACTCTATGTTATTTGATCTTTAACAAAACGTAAATGCTATTTGACCCAGGAAAACTTATAATCCAGACTTTTAATGGAATTTAAAGCAATCTAGTATCCCCATTTGAGATAGTTTTACTAGAAACACTGCCAGGAAATATATTCTGAAATTGACAGTATGTAAACAGCTAAATTACCAGTTAATGTAGTAACTGGCCGTCACTTATACACTCTGCTGTCAAAATGGCAGCCATTGTCTAATCAACTATAGTAATCATTGAGAATTCAAATGGTTATTTCCTGTTGGCACTAGTGGCGCAGTGTTGTAATCCAGCTTCTTGGGGACTTGTAGCTAAGTGTTGTGGAGATTGTAGGCTCTTTTTATATCTTAATACTGATATGGTGTCCATTCAATGGTTATCATCAACATGGATACTACTAGAGAAGTCTGGGGTGTCCATTTTGGGTGACAGTCAGTGTCCGAATTTTGTGTAGGGAAAATAACTGAGTATCTGGTTTGTCACTTTAGCTGAAAATCAGACAAATACTATGTTTTTTTATTTATTTATTTATTCATAAGACGCCAATCGTCAAGATATGGGCGAATATGGATTTCGAATGAGTGTGATGAGTGTAGATGAGCGAATGTAGTCATTGTTACAAACTAAGGCCGACTATTCCTTAGAAAGTGTCATTAATTAATAGCCCAAAGACAAATGAACAGCCGGTGGTTATCATGTGGTTCGGATTCCATGTTAAGTTGTAGCAGGTTCATTAGCTGCCCTGGCTATTAGGCTATTAATAATTGGCTCCTACTAAGGAACAGTTAATAACAATGACTACATTCGTTCATCTACACTTGTCACAATCATTCGTCCTTCATATTTGACTACATCTCTAGGGACTGGGACTTAGTGATGAATAATGAATAGTTATCAAAGATTGGTGACATTATTTTGATACTGGTGGATATAAAAACACTCAGTCTATAACAACCAGTTCTTGCAGTTTAATGGTTAAGGCCTCAGACTGCACAGTCCCATGTCTGACGTTTGAATCCCAACCGAGCTGAAGCTTGAATGAAGTTTCTATTTATTTAAAAAGAAACTAATTTTCATAATATTGTATCTATATTTTTTCCTGTTACAAGTTTGTTTTATTTGTTCAAAAAAACATAACATTATATTTATTAGAGATTCCATTGAAATCAACCCAACGAATCATTACAATACGTATCATACCACTATATAGTGGTAGCTGTGCCAGTGTAATTCAGAGTTATAAAGTTTTGTTTAAGTATTTTATCATGGAATAAATCATCACTAATTCATATATGAACACTAGCCGATAGCCCTTGACTACCTCCGTGGTTCTCTCTAAACTATCACATAATATAAAAGCTCAGCTTGCTGCTATTCTCCTAAATAACATAGTTCTATAGTCTAGAAAGCCCTATAAGACTACTTTAGGGGTTTGCAAATTAGTGCAATCATGTCAGAGTTAGTAGAAGTTGCCTTTAAATTTCAACTGACGTTTTTTGTATCAACTGTTTGAAATAAATTATTAAATTAGTAAAATCAATGCAAATTTTATTCTTATGGAAAAAAGGAAATGCTAAGGGCTATTTGTACCCCATAGGAATGGAATCTCAAGAAATCTTTTCTTAGTGGGTTTCTGATACAAAAGCTAACTTTCCTCCAAATGTCTAGTGGTTTTGTATTTGTAAAAAATGAAGGAAATAAAAAATATATTCTATATTCTATTCTATTTCAATTGAAAATTAAAATACTTTTTCTAGTTTTTCATTATAACAATGAATAAATTTTGTAATCAAAATTGTTGTCATTTTACACATGTATTTTATGAATTTGTTTACAGATGATTAAGTGCATTATATCATGTATGATACTAGGAGACATATCTGCACTAAACAGCCTTCATGTATAAATGTGATGGGGTTTGGATGCCAGAAGGTTCCTCATTATTTGATGAATAAGTCAGTAAATGTTATCATGTCGCTTTATATGATTAATTTAAATTTTGCCTTATTGTTGTTTATGTTTTTTACATATATATATTAATTAATCCTTCTATTTTGCTGAGCAATACTCTCATTGAGTAGATTGAATTTTAAAACATTAACTAAAAGTAAATTTGTTTAACTTATATCTTTACCCAAACAATGAATCAATCTTGCACCTGAATAAGTCTTTGCGAATTTTACTTATTTAAAAGAGGTGCATATACTTAATCACATTATTTCCTGGAATAGAGTTATTTTCAAATAAAAGTAATTTGGAATTTTAGTTCATGGATGAAACAAGTATTTATACAAAGAAATCACGTGACAGTTGATTTCCAATCGATAATCCAACTCTTTGTGAACAAGGAATAGAGAAGTCTTAAAAAACAGAGTTATGCAGACTTTTAACTGAAACTCAGTTACTCTCAATAATACTTCTTTTCAAGGTTACTACTTAAAATATATATATATTTAAACTTATAAAAGGAATTAAAAACCCCATATAACAATATTTGTTAGAAATAATTTTATTCATACATTTATTTGCTAATATATTCATTTTTCGGTAAAAACAAAGAATACATTTTTAAATAAAAAATACAGTTTTGTATATAATAAATGAAAAATCAGAATTTTTATGGATTTATTTATACACATTTTTTGATAACTGCAAAGCATAATGTGCATGTGTGTGTGTAAATTAACTTAAATTTATATTAAAAAATAAAATAAAGAAAGGCCTGAAGAACATACCTTGTTACAATACTTTTTACAAACTTACAATCTACATAATTCTACTTAAAAAATATAGGCCTACACACAACAACAAACTAGATACCTGAAAATGAAGAAACAATATCAAATTAAATGAAAAAAAAATATAAAAACACTCTAATCTTACATGAAAACTGCATCTGCCTCCAAGCTAAGGGAGGTGGGGGTATGGTCATTTATTACACTAGACACACCACAACTCGTGTAGCTTGTTTGAAACAACAGGACATCTCGTAACCAAATCAAATATTCCAAAGTGCAGGCAAGCAAATGGATCTCCTGAGTAAAAGTATATCCTGGAATTAAAATCCTCTTCACCAAACGATTCTGGCCATGAACTGGGTATGACTTGGCAACCCGGATTTATGAAGAAGTAGTGAAGTAGTCATATTATAAATTAATCATATGGAAACTAAACAATTGAAGCATTATACAAGGAGATAGAAAAAGGTTTGTTAACAAGTTCACAACGTCATAAAATTCCGTCCTTTTCTTGTTTTTTTACATAGTATACTACTATATGAACATGAGATAATAGCAATTTTTAAAAAACAAAGCTTATTTAAAAAGTTATTTTCGTTGTGTACCCCATCGGGCGCATGGCACCTATTTGTTACAATACATTCCTTTTACGCTGTGCTGCCGTCCGGGTAAAGGAGTTTCTCCTATGAGCCTGCACACAGACAGAATGCATGACGTAACACTCTCACACCAGCAGATATTTTGTTTTCTTTTACTAGCAATTTATTGTACTTGTACTACATCAGCTGTTGCACTTACCACCATTACGCTCATCAGTCCCTACCACTTTTTACATTAAAATAAAGAAAACCGTCAACTTCGTAAGAAGCCGTTGCTTTATTTTGAGTCCCTCAGAATAGCCACACTTAAGTTAAATGCCTAAGCAACACTGGAATGTGTACCTCACCGGGTACACATTGCGCTATAATAATAGACGGCGTGCGCCCATATGGGTACACGATGTCATTTTAAAAGTGCTTGTGTACCTGTACGAGCGCACAACGTCATGAACGTGTTAATTAGCAGGGTTCAATAATTCTTGAGACCGTGATCTATAAATTGTATATTTGTATAAATTAAGACAACTACAATAGTTTCAATCAGAAAATAAATGTGTCTAACTGAAGCTTATTGACTAGGAGAGTTACTTAAAGATCTCAATGTTGTAAAAATATTAAGTAATGCTGATCTCTCCACCACAGACTATATAAAAAGTGCACAATTAATATATTTATTCAACTATTACTTTAAAATGATAATATAATACATAGCATATTAAAAACCTCAAGATTTTTTTCAGATGTTTCTTTTCATTGATTAAGACCTACATTTTTAGACTATTGTATCACAGCCTAAAATCTTAACTATTATTTGAAGCTATATTCATTCTAACCAGCATTTCTAAAAATTGAAAACACAGAAATGTTACTTACCGGCTCTTTAGTCTCCATGTTCATATTAATGTTATTGTCTTGTTCCTTCGTATTAAACTGGAACGTTTTGTTCGGTAATGACAGTAAATTTCTATCACGTGTTATTGGATATGAAAGAAGACGCCTATTTGATGTTGATGTGATAGAAATATTAGTAAGTGTAATTTCTGGTGAATGAAAAGAAATTCTTTGACTGCAAGATGAAAGAGAATTGTCGGCACATGCAACAACACCACAGACCTCTATGTAAACATGCATATCGAGTCCAAATAGTCGCAGCCCATTAAAAGCTACCATTCTGTACTTAGGTTGTTCCCCAACGGAAGAGAGTGTCACATTTATATCACAAGTAAACCCTTCATTTTCATATAAAAGTTTAGAATTCTCATTGGTGATTTCAACTGTTGTAAAATTCTCTAAATTAGCATGAATGAAGCTCAGTTTAGAGTTTTTCACTTCTTTGAAGACAAATTCTTCTGTAGGAAGAGGTTTCACCTGCCGCTGATCTGAGTTTACTTTAGCTATCAGTAGCTTGGTGGATGAGTGCTCTGGAAATGTCGCTATAAGGCTACCATCACGCCCTGCATACACGCCGCTACCGCCTACTCCTCTAGTTACGTTGCTGTAGCCGGAAGCCAACAAGTTGACATCATGAGTGTACGCCCAGCCAGACTGCACTGATATGGCTGGAACATAAAAAATATTATTAATCATTCTTGTATATTTTCAATTTAAATTTTAAACGTCAAATAAGTATACTAGTAATCTTTTTTCACAAAGATAAACAAGTGATATGTCAAAACACATAGAAAAAAATTTTTTTTACAGACTGACTGTTTAATACAATACTGTATATGAAAAATAATATATATACTCATAGATATATGGTATATACTTTTATTCATAAAGAATAACATACTTTCCTGATTAGGATTATCAAATAAGCAAAGAATACTTAATAAAATTCTTTTTTAATAAACTCAAAATTAAGACACTATATCTTCTGTAGTGTATGTTGTATGTAGAGTAAAAATAAATAATGTTGTTTAAAAATGTTGACTGATTCTTTTATAACGCTTGATGTGATTTTCAAAGCTAATTTTGAATAAACTCCAAATTGTTTACAAAAATTTATAAATAATTTTGGAATTGCTCCTCTACTGTCCGCGCAGAAATTATGGATACTCGAGTTCACGATACCGTATCTCCGAAACGGTCCGTTCGATTTTAACGAAAGACCTATCAAATTAAAGGAAATATTGTCAATTTTTATACTACGAAGTTTCGAATTTTTACGTAGCTTTTTATAATTTATAAGATGGAAAAAGTGGAAAATATCGGCATTTTTCACAATCTTTTTGGAAATCTCAACTTAAGGCAATTATTACAAAATATCTATTAAACGTATCAGCTTCAAATTTTAATAGCTTATACGAAGGTTACTTACAAACACTTTTGTAGAGTTTCATAATTTTAACGTTATTATTTTTTATGTTCTTGTAAATTTTGTAAACCTTTGTTAACTTTGTTATCTTGGGTTTAAAATTCCCGCTCAAAACAGTGTTTTGACTATCAATTGATTGTATGAACGAAAAATATAGTGTCTACAGAATAAGATGTAATAGTGATTTGTGATGAATTTATATTTGTAAGGCGTTTTTATTCCCGCGCGAGGGGCTGGTACGCGGGAAACGCGCCGGGGATGGCTCGGGTTCTCCCACAAAACGAGTGCGATGTTGCCGGAATGCTATAGAACGGGTTGGTGACTCAGACCAACCTTCCCTTAAACTAGCAAACTTCACCCTGTCGTTAACCCCTGTGAGTCACAGGAATCAGTCAAATATTTAAACAAGATGATTCACACAGTGAAACAAGCAATCTTGCTCACTCAACACTTAACACTCTTCATTGCCTTCCACCGTGGTCTTGTGTATTGTTGTGTGCAAACCGTGCTCCGAGACGCCTCCACGATGCCTCCAAGACGAGCCTTTACCGAGTTGGAACTTGCGATGATTGTAAGTGCGATTTCTTTTTTTAAAGCAGAGGGCGAACTAATAGGCGATAAGCGGTATCCCGTGTATCAACGTGTTTCTGACTGTTTGGGTGTTAGTTTAATATCTGTAAAGAGGGCAGCAAAGAAAGACAAAGAAAATGAAGACGATGAATCTGGAGAACCACCTAAGAAGAAACACTCATCTGCAGGACGGCCAAACATTCAAATTGAACAATTTACATTAGGAGTTATCCGGCGTACGATTTATAATTTTTTTATAGATAAAACTTTTCCAACAATTGAAAAATTAAAATCAAAACTCGAGGAGGTTATGCCTAATTTTCCTAAGATGTCACTAACAAAACTTCGGCATATTGTTCATAGTATTGGATTTAGATATAAAAAACTTAACAAGAAACCTGTACTAATGGAATCAGTAAAAATCGCTGCATCCAGACATGCCTACCTACGAAGGATCCGACGGCTCCGGAATGACGGGTATAAAATATTTTATACTGACGAGACGTGGTGCGGTCAAAACCACACAATGAAGTACACCTGGCAAGAAAACATAGTCGAAGCCCTGAACCAGTATAACAATTATGACCAGTATCGCCATCACCTTCAAGAAGTTTTCGGATGGCGAGGTGGTTTTAAAACCCCGTCAGGTGCTGGCCAACGTGTAATTATTTTGCACATTGGCAGTGAGAGTGGATTTTTAGAAGGAGCCCAACTCTGCTTCGTGGGAAAGAAGGGGACTGGCGACTACCATAAGGAGATGAACGCTAAACACTTTGAAGAATGGTTCAGAAACGTTTTAACCATCCTACCTCCAAAATCAGCTGTAGTTATCGACCAAGCGCCATACCACACCATGGTGGACCCAGAAACCAAAAACCCTAATATGTCATGGCTGAAAAAAGATATTATTTCTTGGATAGTAAAGAGAAACATTCCTCTACCACCTGATGCAACAGAATTCGAAAAACTCACAAAATCAGTCTTAATAAACCACGCCCGACCATACTTCAGGACCCCAGAAAAAATACTAGAACAACTATTAAAAAAAAGTAACCGAGAGGATGTAGAGTTAATTTGGTTGCCTGTCGCACATTGTGAACTCAATGCAATAGAACTGATTTGGGCTTATGTAAAAAATAAAATTGCAAAAATAAACAGATCCAATGCCGAAGAGAAAGGAAACAGTGTAAATGTCACTCGGGATTTGTGTGAAGAATCATTAAAGTCTGTGACACCTGAACTGTGGACAAAATGTGTGAAACACGCTATTAAAGTAGAAGACCACTACTGGGAAAAGGACCATCTTTGTGACGAAATTCCACTTGTTCAACCCATCATTGTCGACCTACAATGCTCAGACTCCGAAAGCGAAAGTGAAGATGATAACGTTGAACTTGACGATGACTTCTCCGATTATGACGAATGAGTTAAATTGCTAAGAGAAAACATAAAATATTTAAAACCACAAAAAAATATAAAACTACAAAAGTATAAAAAAAATATAAAAACATTTTTAAAGCTGCCGTTGGAGGTCCAAAGCCCTCATGAGAAAAGCTGATGGGAAATGCACGTATATGAGTGTTTTTGTGCACCGAACGGCAACATCGCACTCGTTTTGTGGGAGAACCCGAGCCATCCCCGGCGCTTTTCCCGCGTACCAGCCCCTCGCGCGGGAATAAAAACGCCTTACAAATATAAATTCATCACAAATCACTATTACATCTTATTCTGTAGACACTATATTTTTCGTTCATACAATCAATTGATAGTCAAAACACTGTTTTGAGCGGGAATTTTAAACCCAAGATAACAAAGTTAACAAAGGTTTACAAAATTTACAAGAACATAAAAAATAATAACGTTAAAATTATGAAACTCTACAAAAGTGTTTGTAAGTAACCTTCGTATAAGCTATTAAAATTTGAAGCTGATACGTTTAATAGATATTTTGTAATAATTGCCTTAAGTTGAGATTTCCAAAAAGATTGTGAAAAATGCCGATATTTTCCACTTTTTCCGTCTTATAAATTATAAAAAGCTACGTAAAAATTCGAAACTTCGTAGTATAAAAATTGACAATATTTCCTTTAATTTGATAGGTCTTTCGTTAAAATCGAACGGACCGTTTCGGAGATACGGTATCGTGAACTCGAGTATCCATAATTTCTGCGCGGACAGTAGTGCCAGTCATTAGTCTAATAATTACATTGATGTCTTACAAGTTATATTTTGCTGCATACTGTTTTATTGTGGGTTCAAAAATTTAAATTTTTTCTCCATTTATTTCATATGTGTGATTTAGGTCTTTTTCACAGGTAGGGTCTACTATTGTTCCTGTTTTTGTATTTTCATTTAAAGCTATCATGTCAAGTATTTCAATAACAATTTAAAATGTGTCTGTGAGAATAAACAACTATAATAGTTGTTCATCTTTGGCGGTCGTGGTGAGTTGATCTCGTAGTGTAGTGGTGCGAGGACTCCTTCCCCCCGCCTCAGTGAAATTGGAAGCTGGTTGGATAAGTTGAATATTTTGTCTATTTAATAACCTGCTCTATGTTTTGTTGAATTCTTTTATATTTTTGAATTTATTTCATGTCTCATTGAATATTTTGTCTGTTTAATAACCTGATCTATGCTGTTTTTTTTTTTTTTTTCATATTTTGCATTTATTTTTGTATGTCATTGAGTATTTGCTCTGTATTTTGTTGACTGATTTCATATTTTGCATTTCTTTTGTATTTCATATTGTGTATTATATTTTGTATAGTTATGTTATGTGTGATATTTTTAAGGACTTTTTACTTTCAACAGTACGGTAATCTTTAGTATCTAGCATGTAGTATTAAGTCTTTTCTGATTTAGTATGGGTTAAGAAAAAAAATTGTTTTAGATGTAGGCTAAGTTAGTAAGTACGCCTGAAGACGGCAGGAGTTTGTTATACCTGTTGAAACGTTGTGTTTGTTTCTTAAACACTCAAAGCATTGGAAATTTCCAAATATTATCTACATATCATGAACTATAATAGCTTGTGTAAGCTTCCAAACTTTGCAGAAAGGCGTAGATTACAATTTGTCAAAAACAACATCTTATATCAATACTATTAATACCCCATAATATTTTGCAGCCAAGAAGCTGGGTTACAGTACTATGCCAAAAGTCTCAGCAATGTATGTACTCATTTTTACAAATATATTACATTTTGACTTATATCATTAAATGCAATCATAATATAGTCTCATTAATTTTTATCTTTGGTTTAATCAATTTTATGCTTGCGGTTACAACTCTTAAATGTATTTTTAGTGTAGTTTTATTGTGGAAATAAACCTGTTTTGACTTTACCTTATTTGTCTTATTAAATAAGTAAGGGTACCATGAACAACCCTGTAAGGATCTATTTACCACTTTTGCAGTTTGATTTTATCTGAGAATCATCAACGAGATATATCAAAGTGTTTGTTGCTGCTTATACTGTAAGGGGATATTATAGTGTTCAACCTCCGAATGCAGAATGAAACCGTAACGCTATCATTAGAAACCAGTGTTAAAAGGTGGTTGACTGCAAAGTTCTACCTGTAATGTATTGCTATACATTATTAACATATATTTAGAAATTTAATTTTTATAATTTACTATGATTATAACTTGTCATAAATGTAAACATAATCCCGTTTTTTGCTGTTGGTAGAATCAACGAATTGATCCATGTTTGTATTAAGATGGCCGTTTCCTGAACACCAAGTCACCGCTGGAAAGTCGATAATGCATTTAGTAGTGACACCTTCTTACTGACGCAGGCCGGAAGTCTATTTCCGAGAGAGAGAGGAGAGACGAGTAGGACCAGGCCACGCCCGTCGCCCAGGCGAATTGTAAAGCCGTCCTCTTGTGGTTTATCGTTGTTAATGCTAGTTTTACAGAGAAATGATGCGGATCATTCTCACCTCTGTACTTATGCAGGCCACAAAAACATAAAAAGATTGTATCGGAAAAGATAGTAAGCAGTATTAGTTGCAGCAACAATATTGCAGAAGTGAATATAGTGATAAAAAATTAACTGCTATAATGACCCAGTACTGCATACTTATTTGGTACTTATTATACATAATCCAATGTATGAAGTTCAACTTTAGTGTTAAAAATCTAATCTATGCAAAATATATACTATACCAAGAAAACAAAAAATATATTTAAATTTAACAAAATATTTAGATTATTTAAATTATTCAACAACAATGTTACTAATAACAGTTTTATTGTGTTCAAACATCTTTAATTCAAATATTGTTCTGAATATGACTTATAAAACCTCAAGAGCAGGTTATATGGATTGCGAAGAATTAATGTACAGTAATTGTTGATCTAGGCTTTATTACAAGGTTGATTATTTATGATCATTATAATATGATTAAAACATAAATATTCGAAATTAACATTAAAATATCATATCACAGAGTATATAGATTAACCAGAGTGTCAACGGGATAAGCGAAATGGCAACCGCTGTGAGTCCTTATTTTGGGGGAAAACTGGCTACGTTTGGTCTTGGTAGAGCGCCGTATCACCGTGTTGTCAAATTGTTATCAGAACTACGCACCATAACTGTACCACAGCCTTGATACCCAGTAATTTGACATGTTAGTCTGATAATATGTCTTTTGCTCTTTGCTGCAAGCAACCTCAAACTAACTTCATGCAATTTTAGTCATATATATATTAAGTATGTATGGTACAGTACCACTGTACGTGTATGGGAGGGCAAGTGGGTCAGTACCACTGTATGTGTATGGGAAGGCAAGTGGGTCAGTACCACTGTACGTGTATGGGAGGGCGGGTGGGTCAGTACCACTGTACGTGTATGGGAGGGTGGGTGGGTCAGTACCACTGTACGTGTATGGGAGGGTGGGTGGGTCAGTACCACTGTATGTGTATGGGAAGGCGGGTGGGTCAGTACCACTGTACGTGTATGGGTGGGTGGGTCAGTGCCACTGTACGTGTATGGGAGGGCGGGTGGGTCAGTGCCACTGTACGTGTATGGGAGGGCGGGTGGGTCAGTACCACTGTACGTGTATGGGAGGGCGGGTGGGTCAGTACCACTGTATATATATATATATATACACACACACAGTAAAGTTTAAACATATAATAGATAGTGCATATAATTTGAACTTGTAAGCTCCGATGCCGAATCATTTATTTATTTGCCATTATAGCGATAATGCAGTGCAGTGCTCTATTGTTGTTGGAAACGACTGTTCCTCGCCTAATAACACGCAGCACACACCACATCCAAAACATTTTAAATTACTTTCGTTACTTCTTTTTTTAAGTTCTAATAGTACTGATAACGAGAGCTTCATAGTGATAATGAGAAATAGACTTGATATAAACAAATGAAATCTACTAGTAGAAATATTTTTTCAGTGCAAAAATAACTTCAAGGAAAAGGAAATAATAACATAGCAATGGTTTATTATTTTATCATTAAATTTCAGTATACTACACCTAATAGTGACCAAGAATAAAATGGGATAACCAAGTGGAACGAATGTGAGAAAACTTGGTGGAGATATCAAAATGGCAGAGGATAGAGGATTGTGGAGGTAACTTGTTGGCGAGGCCAAAAATCACCTTGGATTTGAGTGGCCACAGGAGTAAGAGTACACCTAATAGCACTAGTTACAATTGGGGAACAAGAAAAAAATAATCTCTAACACTTATTTTTAAATGACAATTTAAAGTCACTCGTTTCAAAAAGTTGTGTGAAAACTCATGTTTTTTTAGTTGTAACTCACATTTAACACGTAGAATAAAAATTAAAAACTGTTTATACTGTTATAAAGTAGATTAAATACTGAACATGAATATGAGACTAGATATTTTTTAGCATTTGTTTTCTAAATATAGTAGCGCCTCAACGTGAGGGGTCTACAATTAAAAAATCCAATAGTAGTGAATGAGGAAGCATAAAACGATTGCCACTTTATAGCATTGTGCTGACACTCTGGTTTATCTATATTCTCTGTGATCATATTTAACATCATCATACATTAATTTATATAACGGACACCACTGCTTACTTCGCGAACCGGCTATGTCACTCGCCGCTCTCGTTACAAATCGGCCTATAGCCTCAGCTTGTGACTTTTGGCTGCAAATAATAGAAGTTAACTGTTAAACGTAAAATCACAATATCATATATATTTACAGTCTCTCACACATTACTTGCATTGCAACCTATTTATTAGTATGTAAAACACCCAATGATATTACTTTGCTTATTTCAAGCGTGTTAATTTCATTTGTTTTTGTTTAACAGGTGAAGTAATAAAATAACTGCATTAGATTTTTATTAATTTTATTATAGTAGTCCTTCAATTGAATTTGAATAAAACCATGCTTACAGTCTCCACTGGTTTATTGTGAAAGATCTAACCTCCTCAATATTACAAACATCATTGTTTACATTCCAACACTTTTTGGAAATCATTATTTACATTTGAACAGCTGTTACTTATCGGTTCATTTAAATCTCTCGCCATGCTACTCTAATGGCTGAAAAAATGAATTTAGACCTTATAGCACAAATACGAACATATGCAAATTTTTTCACTCACACCTGAACTGTTTAAATTGGTCAATAAATAAGGGAGGAGATGTGTTGCCAATAAACAGCTTCACGTATCATATACCGTATAAGGATAAGTATGATCATGTTCCTGAAATATAAAAACAATGATCTTACCATTAATATTGATTGTAGTCTATATAAATTACATTATAACACATATCAAAAACTTACTAAATATCAAACATAAAAAAATTAATTGTGTACATAACTATACAAACTTATATACTGTACATACATTTTCACTAACAAGATATTTGTTGTTCCTCACAAGACAGTTTTATAAATTATATTATGAAACAAAAAATATCTACAAAACACTTAAATATGAATCAAAAATTAATTTTATATTTTCTGTAATATAAAATATAAAGCAATTGAAAATCATAAACCGCAATAAATATTTAACTAATTGAAAAGACCCTATTTTATTTGAAGATGTCCACATTCCAAAAATTCTGAGATAGTTACCGAAAAACCTCCTCGACCTTCTGAGGCCTATAGCCCTATTCAATCATACCAAAGAACTGTGGGAAATTGGCAAAACCTAAATATAACTGTGTCTGTATTATTTCGAACAACGCCCTTCACACATGCAGGTGCAAGGCCACCTTTGCATGGACAGACCAACGTTGGAACAGACAGACAACATAGACACTGTTACATTTATTTTTAAGTTTCATTTATTTGCAGTATTTGATAGACATTATTTTCACCTGCAATTACGTTCAGTTCTTCAATATATTATAAAAGTGTAGCCCTATACGATATGTGAAATCATTCGTATATCAGACTTAATTCATTTCTCACAGCAATTCAGCTCACATTTTAAACGCTGAGCTTAATGTCGGTTATAATTTTTATGTTATTTCCTTTTATAAAAAATACAGTACAAACTACAAAAGTTATATTGTATAAAATACAGTTGGGATTTTGGTTAACGAAGAAGAAGGTAAAGGTATGTATTTTGAAATTGCCCTTTAGAACTCAGCTGGATTCGTTATTTTATATTTACTAAATTAACTGAGAATAAACATTGGAAAATGAAATTGGACGCGATACGTGGTAATAAGTGATAAAAATGTTGGCCAGCAGAACGAAAAGTAAGACATGACCAGTGCCCATAAGCAGTGGAAGGTGGTTTTGGTTTGGTCATAAAGAGATTCAGTTCTGTAATCAGTATGTTTTTAGGGTGGACTTTAAACATAGAGGAGTCTAAATAAGTTACGAGAATAGTAAGTTGGAGCAAATAGCATGGCCACTTGATTTGCACGAATCAGCCGTTAGGGGGCTAAAACATGCTTTTCTATTTCAATTGTACGGTTCGTGTTTATAATTAGAATGAGTTATAGTAAGTGTTGTATGTTTACTGAAAGTCCAATCTATTGGAAGTTGCTTTTTTGAGTTGTTAAAATAGTCAATAATGACATTTGAAGTTTTACTTACTTCACTGGCCAACTACTAAAAAAAATCACATAATTTTCAAAAAAAGCAGGTTATGGTCCACTAGAACAGCTCTTCCCCTATCCAATGACACTTCAACTGTAGCGATACATTAAATAATAAGGACCGAATCATTGGAATAGAAACCCATGTTTTGGGGTGTTTTTCATGGAGGGAAATAGCCACCTTAATATTTAGTGGCGTGATATGACATCAGTATAATGCAATAAAGCTATTAGGTGCTTATCCATCACCTGATTCCGTTCGGTGCCTAACAACTACTTCAACGTACCTAGATTCTCTCTGAGTCCATCTTAATACATCATACTGCTTGTACAATAAATCGTGATAACATTCTTGAGCAAACAACAAGCCTGGATGGACTACAATCAAAAGGATAAAGGACTGCCAAAACTAACCTTACACACATACCCTTACACTTGTGATTACCCTCTCCTGGCAATCAGTTATACAAAACATAAAAATGTGTTCTTATTTTAAATAAGATCACTCAATGTTTCCAAAGGTCATGGACTGGAGGATACAACTCCTCCCACTACAATCTCTGCTGTCTTTGTTTTGAGCTGAGCTAAAGGCACACACTATCAACATGACTACCTCAGTTGGTGCTGAGTATCACTTGATTCTTTCATAAGAAAAGGAATAAATTGACAAATAACTAAACAATTTATGTATCAAAGCGATTTTTTTCACTCCACGAAAAAAACTAAAATGATGAAATAAGGATTAAATTTCACCAGTATACTGATATATAATCACTCACCAGTCAGATGTGGCAGCTCAGAAAACCATGCTGTTGAGTAAACAAAGTTGGAAATGTTTTGTTTGAGAAGAGGGCCAGAGGGTTCATAAAACATAATATCAAAGCAAATGAACACCCCAAACCTAACACCAAAGTCTGTATCAAACCAAGTATGATCAGGTTTCTTGGTAATGTTGAACTCTGCTTCAACAAACAAGTTGAATTTTCTGTACCTGTAACAAGAAAAAAATGAATTAATTCTGAAAGTGGTCTACTATTGATTTCTTTCTTATAAAGAGACTCTCATTGATAAACTTATTTTAAACAAAATTTTTATGTTTTAAAAATTAAAAAATCTTTTATTGTTAATGGCTGAACCTAGATATTTACAATTTGAAACAACACCGTTTTGCTTTATTGTTCATTGAATCTTTAGTATTCTAAGATATGCACTATATTTTACTATCTTAAGGTCTATAATATAACTTTAAGACAAATAACCTTTAATGCAACTTCACTTACAACTTAATGGCTTGGTGTAAGAGAGAACTTGGCATTCCTAACCTCGCTATTTGTATAGTTGTTATAAATAATAAAATAATTTTTAATTGTATTAAAAACTTGTGCATAACTTAACATTGAAGCTATTTCAAACAATTCACACTAAGCTAGATACACAACTACAAGAGTAAAGAGACCTACTATGATGTAATTTAGTGAATCGTGTTTATTAAGAAGAATAAGGATAATATTATGAACACAGCAGAAATGAAGATGGTTACTGGGGTATACATACAAAGACAGAAAGAGGAATGAACAGACAAGACAGTGTGTCTAGTCCACCTTTAGTAGTTTCTTGATTAGTCTATGATTAAGAGTATTCATATGGAGTATACCTGTCCGTCCTTCCCAAACTACCTTATCCAAATCACATAGCACGCTACATCAAATTTCATACTTTTTTTAACCACCAAATTAAGGGGGAGTGTACCGAAAATAACAAATTATGAGGAGGATGCAACGATTGGCCGCAGTTCTGTAGTTATTATAATAACATCTAGTATGAAAGACGAAGTATTTCATTTTAGTGGCCGATGATAAACAGGTCTTATTCCTTCGTGAGCTGGTCTGTACCAAAGGTCATTTTTGTCTGCAGGAACCTGAATATGCGAGAAAATCCTGATTCTTGTCTTTCCGTTTTCTGTTCACTAACCGTTTACATCATAAATTCTTTCTCAACGTAACATGCTGCTCCTTGGCGAATTAGGACTCGTGGTGCCCTGGTGCACGCTTAATTTAACATTAAAAATTGATAGAATCTTCAACCTTTTCTTCTAAATTCGTTAAACCAATGAAGGTTCGCAGCAATTATTAAATTAACCACCCTATTCTAAATTATCTCTGCCCAGTGCGTTTCATGGGTAGAAAAGTTGAAAGAGTCTTGAATGGCAAGGTCATTTGGAGTGAAAGGATCACAAACATATTCTACTTAGTAGTTAGAAAGCAAGTAGCATGAATAAAGAAGTGGGGTCGACCCAAGGTGACTCTGAAGGGGCAGCAGGCTGGCAGGTCGTGAGGGTGTAGCAGGGAGCTACGGCTGTTGTAGGCCACTAGGGCCTCTTCAGCTTAGGATATGGAGGTAGAGGGTGTTGGATAGCAACCATCATGACTGCACGAGGCAAGCAGGCAGCCCGGGTCTCCGGAAAAAAGGTCCTGAGGAAACATGGGCCTTGAAACAGACAGAAGAAGAACAACATGGAAAAATGAAAATTGTTAGAGATCTGACTGAGGGCGAGTCGGAAAAGAGAGGTGACTAAGCATTGGGGAGTGGGTGAGAGGGGACTATGTCAGTGTAGCGTCAGTAACGGGTCGTATGAAGGGTATCTAGTAGTTGGGGGAATTTGGTGGTGAATCAAAAACGGCTGTGAACTGAAGGGGAAATTGGTGGTGGATCTTTGTATAGTGAACCTGGAGGTAGAATAGAGCCAGGTGGCATGTAACCACCCCTTGATAGGGAAAAGACAGCGATGTGTAAGTACAGCTAGGCCTACACATTCATTCTAAGTGTGTTGCTAGCTCCGTTTGCTCTATAGTGTTCTAATTACTACAAAACACACTAATAAGAATCATTCCTCAGTTTGTTGTGATTCTTTGTCGCAGATACATTACCATGATCTTTAGATATTAAAAAATATGAGGTAAAATTCTCATCACCAAGGTTACCTAAATTATATCTAAAACATAAATCTACACTGATGATAAAAACAGGTGCATGGTCTGGTTTTCTATTTATATCAAAGCATAAAACCAATATAAAAAACAAACAACAAACAGAACGGACAGTTGTATTTCGTATATATAAATGTTACCATTGAGACCTTCACTCATTGTTTATGAATACTTGACTTCACAAAAAGATAATTGTAATAAACTTACTTGGCCACAATTGTTCCGTTTCTATTGAACACAATATTGGTGTTGTAGAAGAGGGCACCATCAGAGGGGCAGTCAGATACTTTCAAATCACAATGTACCAGCTCATCTAAGTTGACCACAATGTACAATTTTTTGTCTTTGGCAGCACAGGACAGTTTTGTCAGTACCTGACATGAGACGCAACGTTTTATAAAGTCACACAAGTTTATTGCTAATAAGAGTGGCAAACATCCAATAGCTAATACTCTGAGTATAATTCAAGGCGCCCTAAAGGAGGATTCAAGGATATAAAAGAAACAGGATAAAACTCTTCATATAATAACTGAAGGGGACATCATAGTATTTAAGATAATGTTATTCTGATACTACACACATACCCCTTCACTTGGTTCACAGGCTTATCGTCTTTCTGAGGGATCTCATTTTGGAATACATGCTTTTGGACTTCGTGAGGGATCACATTTACCTAGTTTGCAGGCTTCTGAACTTTGATAGGGATCGCATTCACTTGTTCACTTGAATTACAGGCTTATGAACTTTGCGAGGAATTACATTCACTTTGTTTTTAGGCTTATGGACTTTCCAAGGGATCACACTTGGTTTACAGGCTTTTAGACCTCACAAGGAACCACATTCGATGTGGTTTAACCCATTGCAAATCACTGACGAGCTAAGCTCATCATGCATTGTGTGAGCCTAGCGGCACACTGACGGGGTGGGCTCGACATTGCGACCTGTGCTTTGTTTTGTTGCTAAATGTTTTTAATTTCATCTGCTAGATGTAGTGAGCATATTCTATGACAATCTAATGAAATGAAAATTTGATTTATTTCCCATAAATAGAACATAAATAAATACATACAATGTTATTGATAATATGCAAAATAAAATATAGGAAAACATAAGTAGAAATATAAAATAAATAAAAATTAAAACAACATATTTTCCTAGTTAACATATTAGCCATTGGGAAAAGGTCTGCATGGGCGGAAGCCTGTGCACAGACCCGAGTTGCTAAAAAGCTGCACGATGGCGTTTTAGTATGTAATTTAGTATATTTACATTTTTTTATATATATAAAAATAATAAAAACTTAGCAATCTGTTTGGTGTTTTTAATTTTTTTATATTTTTTTTTAAAGAAAATAATAAAAAAAATAGTACTATTGTTAATAAAATTTAAATAGTTTAATTCGCAATTCATGAAAAGTGAGGGAAAGAATATAAGGTTTCAAAGTTAGTTATGGAACCTAACAAAGTTAGAAATTGAAAAAGTATTAAAAATATATGTCCTAGAATAATTTAAATAAGTAATACGATGCAAAACAAACAGAAGAGCTGAAGAATACTGTGCATCCGAGCGAGCAAGGGTAACGAGAGGGGAGTGGAGGTGGTGTTCAAAGTTCACATTGGTTCAGGTCTGTCTACTGTAATTGGATCTGACTATTGTCTCGGCCTCCTCAATTCTTAGCAGTGGTAAAATATCGTTGACTCTTTTTTTAAAAATTTTAAGAGATAGACAACTAAATATATTTAACTCACCGAAGTGGTGACAAAAT